>CM061559.1:44744507-45344507 GCA_030864225.1 Capsicum baccatum var. pendulum | reverse complement strand
AAAATGCTTATGACAAGGTCCCTAGGGAGGTTCTGTGGAGATGCTTGGAGGCGAGAGGAATCCCTGTGGCGTACATTCGGTCGATTAAGGACATGTATGAGGGGGCGAAGACCCGGGTAAGGACGGTGGGAGGGGACTCCGAGCATTTTTCGGTCTTGACAAGGTTGCTCCAGGGTTCGACTCTTAGTCCGTTTTTATTCGCCTTGGTGATGCATGTGTTAACGTGTGATATACAAGGGGAGGTTCCCTGGTGTATGCTCTTTGCAGATAATGTAGTTTTGATTGATGAGTCTCGCCGAGGTGTTAATAATAAGCTGGAGGTTTGGAGACAGACCCTGGAATCTAAAGGATTCAGGTTGAGTAGGACCAAAACGGAGTACTTGGAGTGCAAGTTTAGTGATGCGAGGCAAGAAGATGAGATAGTGGTGAAGTTGGAGTCACAGGCTGTTTGTAAGAGAGATAGTTTTAGGTATCTTGGGTCTATGATACAGGGGAATGGTGAGGTTGATGAGGATGTCTTCCATCGTATTGGGGCAGGTTGGATGAAATGGAGGCTTGCCTCTGGAATTTTGTGCGATAAGAAGGTGCCTCTTAAGCTTAAAGGTAAATTTTATAGAGCTGTGGTCCGGTGGGCCATGTTATATGGGGCTGAGTGCTGGCCGGTTAAGAGTTCTCACGTCCAAAGGTTGAAGGTGGCAGAAATGAGAATGTTGCGTTGGATGTGTGGATTTACGAGGGCTGACAGGGTCAGGAATGAGACTATTTGGGAGTAGGTGGGAGTGGTCTCGGTAGAGGATAAGTTGCGGGAAGTGAGGTTGAGATGGTTTGGCCATGTCATGAGAAGGGGCACGGATGACCCAGTTCGTAGGTGTGAGAGGTTGGCCTTGGAGGGTTTCAAGCGGGGTAGGGGTAGACCTAAGTTGTACTGGAGAGGAGTGATTAGACGTGACATGGAACAGTTACAGCTTATTGAGGACATGACCCTCGATAGGAAGGTTTGGAAGAAGAGTATTAAGCTAGAGGGCTAAGGATTGGGGTCGAGTTGTAGTCTGTAGATAGAAGGATTAAGGGTAGCTTGGTTGGTAGCTCTAGGTTTAGGGGACGGAGGGTCCTTGGTGGGTTAACTATACGTCTTGTTTGTGAATGTTGATTCTTTGTTACTTTAACATAATGCTTGCCTTTTGGTTAATTATACTTTATTTTTGTGGATGTTGGTGCTATGTTATTTTTATCATTTTGCTTGCCTGTTGGTCTACAGTCCTTGGTCCTGAGTCGGGGGTCTGTCGGAAACAGCCTCTCTACCCCCGTCGGGGGTAGTGGTATGGACTGCGTACATTTTACCCTCCCCAGACCCCACTATGTGGGAATATATTGGGTATGTTGTTGTTGTTGTTGTTGTTGCTATTGGAAAATCTTACTAAAGGCTGAGGTGAATCTAGGATTTAAACTCAATGCATTCAAATTCTTAGCATTGAGCCTATTGTATTTTAAAAGTTATGGGTCAGACATACTAATTGTTGCAGTTTTAGTAAAGTTTTACACATAAATGTATACTCTGCATGAAAAATACCGGGTTGAGATGAACCGCTGCTATAAGGTTGTATCTGCCTCTGACTAAAGGTTCTGGGAAATAGGGTAAGGTATTGGCTGAAGCAGATCAGTGTCATCTATGGTAGATGGTAGAATTTTATGTCTTGAGAAGGTGTTAGTAATTTGACATATATGGTGTACTTGTTCAGGTGCTGAGGTTCTTGTGACTTCATGTGGATATACCTATCGATTTAAGTGAAATGTATTTGTCAGGTGAAGCTCCAGAAACACAATACAGAAGCTCATGGAATACAGTACAAGAATGGATTGCATTGTGCTGCTAGAATATTAAAAACTGAAGGAGTATGTCTCTCACTTCTTCTAAAATCCAATTTTCCTGTTCTTTTTGTTGCAATGTTATTTAGTGGTGGATCGTGTAACCTCTTTACCTTACTAGGAGATTGCTTTGCTGATTGTAAAGAATTGATCTTGGGTCCAATTCAACCTCAAAAGCTAGCTCCTGAGGAGAGGACTGCCCAAATCCATGTAAGGAGACCAATTACCCATCCCTTTTCCGATGTGGGATACTTAACATTCCCCCGCACGCCCAGGCCTCGTTAACTGGAGCATGGAGTCCTATGTTGCTCGGACTCGGCTGTTTTGCCGCCGAACCCGTCTCGACACGAGACTGAGGTGGGGACGGGTGCTTCCACCGTCTCCGATTTGGTCAACCGATTTCGGAGACGTTGACCGAAATAAAGAAGAAATTTAACTGGAAACATTGAATAATTAACCGTCAACTTACCTGAAAAAGTCCCGACCAACGACCACCGGAATAGAGACGGCGTTGTCTATGTGCCATCGCCGGAAATCATCGTCGACATCGCCGGAAATCATCATCGACGTCGCCGAAAATCATCATCAACGTCGCCGGAAATCATCGGCGCAGACGTCGTACTACCTCAGGGTACCGGAAATCATCGTCGTACTCTATCATCCGCGCAGTCGTGTTTACACAGTGACGGGTTATTTTTTCCAAGTCAAAGTGTGTTTTGAAACTTTTGTCTTTTCTTTCTACTATTTTTAATTAATAATTAGTTCCTTTACTATTAATAATTAATTAATAAAAATCTGTTGCCAGCACTGTCTGTCGGTGAGTGTATTTTTCTTTGACAGTATTGAATTTAACTTCTTAATTATATTTATTTTCTATTTTTAGTAAATAAACGTGAGTTATAATTTTGGAAAAAGTTTTTAAGAAAAATACTATTCCTAATTGAAAAGCAAAATCAGAAGACAAAAATAACTAAAAATAGCAAATTAACTAAAAATTTTTAGAATATTTTTATAACTCTATATTTATAATATTTAATTTTTTTTAGACGAATCCCCGCACTCGTATCCACACTCGGATTCGCACCCCTGAATCTTAAAATTTATATTTTGACGAATCCGACTCTCGAATTCGCACCCGTCTCGGATACCCGCACCCGAGTCCAAGCAACTTAGGCGTGGACAATATAATATGGGGGTCCAACGTCGGTGAACAAAGATTTGGAATGGACCTGACTCTGATACCATGTAAAGAATGGATCTTGGGCCTAACTTAACCTCAAAAGCTAGCTCATGAGGGGAGAATTACCCATGTCCATATAAGGAGACCAATTACCCATCTCTTTTCTGATGTGAGATACTTAACACTGATATTGAAACTCCAAGGGGTTGAATGATTCCGTTATTTCAAATCCATTCCCATTTTTGATAAGCTTCCTTTTCTCATACTAAATGTGATATGTCTTTACTTGCACATGTTTATATTCATGAACATTTTCACGAGCGTATAATTGTATCTGCTTATTCCCTTGAAAATCCATCTAAAGTTTCTGGTTACTGAAGAAGTATGCAACAGAGCTCACTTGAGGCTCTTTACATAAGTGCCAAATTGTGCCTTCTTGACTGTTTGTCAAGTAAAATTGTTTTGCCCGCCAAATCCTGTTCCTTTTGCATTTGAAAACCTAGTTTCTGTTTCGTCAAAGAAAGTGAGATAAATTTCTGGTTAGCCTTATCTTATACCCTTTCTAATTGAGCACATCACAAGAAGTGAGATTTTTTTTTTTTTTTTTTTTTTTGCGTATACTGCAATTATCTTCCTTTCTTTTTCTTTTTTGGGGGAAAGTCTTTCCTCCTTGTGTGGAATTGGGATTCAAGGCTCTGAAGGACCTTAACTGATATAGATTTTCTGTGGCAGGTCAAGGGGCTCTATCGAGGAGCTACATCTTCATTCATTGGCATGGCCTTTGAGAGCTCACTTGTATTTGGCATTTACTCCCAAACAAAACTATTGCTGCAGGTTCGTTCAATATTCGTCGAGCAATGATTTTGCTGTGTGATTCAATTCAAAGATTGTCTGTGACTTATGTTGAAAGGCAACTACTTTCACAATCATTAGCAGTATCTTGTAACTGTGGCAAATTTGTGACCATATCTCAGTAATTTGTTATCAATGCTGAACATTTTGTGATTGCTTTGAAGGGTGGGTCAGATGGAGGTAAGCCCCAGCCTCAAGCAATAGTTCCTTCAGCTGCCTTTGGAGGAGCTATTATCAGCTTCATTCTATGTCCATCAGAACTGGTGAAGGTAAGTGACGTGAGGTTCATGACATCCTGCTGTAGAATTACTTGGAAGTATCATCCTTAATTGTCTATGATGCCAGTGTAGGATGCAAGTTCAGGGTGCTGATTCTGTGGTACTAAGCTCCAGTAGATATGGTGGTCCTCTTGAGTGTGCCCTTAAAACTGTAAAATATGAAGGGGTGAGAAATTTATTGATCGCTGCAAATTTGGATTCTGGTGTGCGTTTAAGCTGACAAAGATCCTCTCCAGATCACAGGCATATTTCGAGGAGGCTTCACAACCTTATTAAGAGAATCTATTGGAAATGCTGTCTTCTTTAGTACATATGAATATGTGCGTTATCACTTGCATCTGCAACTTAAAGATGCTTCCTTTGAGTCTAGCCAATTGACTGATGTTGGAGTTGGAATAATGAGTGGCGGTCTTGGCGGTATAGCAGTGAGTACTCTTGGTTGGAATTCATATTCTTTATGACTTCTCATTCTTTTCCTTGTGTGGTTCTGTATTGTTTGTAAACTTTCCATGTGGATGTTTTATACACAATTAATTCAGTTCATCTTTTCTTTCAGTGCTGGACAGCAGTTCTGCCGTTGGATGTAGCAAAAACTATAATTCAAACTACCCCAGAGAAAAACCAGACGAGAAATCCGTTTCGCATTTTACAATCGGTAGTTACCATAATCTCTAGTATTTGGAACTTGAAATACTAGATGAAATGCCTGATTCAGTTTATTATGGTAGATTTATGCGAGATCTGGTCTTAGAGGATGCTATACGGGTCTAGGTCCTACAATTGTGAGAGCGTTTCCTGCTAATGCAGCTGCAATTGTTACGTGGGAACTGTCTGCCAAACTGTTGGGAATCAAGCGTGATTTGAACTAGTAAGAAATCTTGATTGTTGCCAGCATTTTTTCTGGTTGCCTTCTGGCTTAAAGCTTTAGAGGCTCGTCGCAATGTCTGCATGTTTCTTTTGATCATGCCCTCTGCCGTGCTACTAATTTACCACAAAAGCATTTTATTTACTTAATGAGATAATCCGAGTATCTTTAATTTGTGCTTTGTGGTCCTCTCATTTTGTTTTTTTTACCTTTTTAACTTTTCAAAGGACCAAAGGTTAGTACCTCAGCTTGTATCAAACAAGTTAATTGAAGTGGAATGTTCTTAGGCTTTATTGCCAGTCATTATTGACTATTTAGCTGCAATATTGGTGATTATTCTAAGAAAAAGATAGTTTTTGCATACATATATATGCTTCAGTTCGATCGAAAACTAACTGATGCCTACATTTAAGGTCAGTTTTACTTTTTCTCTCACACTGTTTATGTTTATGATGCTCATTGAGTGCTGTTTGTTGCATGAGGTGGACCACTTTTAAACTAGACTCTAGCTTTGGCAGGAAAGTGATGGTAATTAGAAAAATAAAAGAAACTTTGGAAAGTGAGATGGCATGTCATTGGGAAGTTTTCAAGCAGCATCCATATGAAACACAGGATAATTATATTTTCAATCTTCGAATTATCGAAGTACTAACAGACACAGTTAACAACACATTTTTACATACTATTTTCATTTCAGCGAAATGAAATTACTGCTCAATGCATACCTGAAGATGATAATAGTTGTTAAAAAAGGAAATTTGGCAACTGACAGAAGAGAGCGAGCATGGTAAATCTGTATCTATTGTTTCAAAGGGAATTTCTGTTTCCATCAGTCCACAAGTAGGTGAGGAAACAGTCCACAAGTAGGTGATTTCTCTCAATTGTACTGATGCCCTTTCAACTTGACCCTTCTCCTGGAGACTCATGTGCACTTTTACGGCGGCGTTCATTGTGACCTGCCAAACGTCTCCTGCAACTCCTTTTTGTATCATCGAACTCCGCCAACTGATGAAATCTGCTCACATGAATTTATAATATAAAACAAATAAATTTTGCGTAAGTTGTTCTGATAGGGATGCAAGAGAACCAAGATTCCACATTCTCGGAACAAAATAGATCAAGAAAAAAACACCTCAAGTAAATTCTGGTTGGCTCCTTTCTAGTCACTAAGGGAAATGGTGCAGGGAGAAAAGTTTTATGCCTGCGTATTTCTGTGTTAATTAATGCCAGTTTTTACTGTTGATATGTCAGCTCTCAGACCATAATGAGTTTCCAGTGCTTATATTTTACCTATCCCTAGACTTTGCAACTGGAAAGAAAAAAAGAGCCGCCCGGTGCACTAAAAACTCCCGCTATGAGCGGGGTTTGAGGAAGGGCCTGACCACAAGGGTCTATTGTAACCAGCCTTACCCTGCTTTTCTGGAAGAGGCTGTTTCCACCTCCTGGTCACATGGCAGCAACCGGAAAGCAGTGGACTACAGTATCAGCAAAATTGATGTGGGGTGTGTAGAGTTTTATAATTGATGAAAGACAATAGAGATTATTTTGGGAAATGAGGGAATCTTCGTTTGGATACCCCAATACTAGTTGAATCAAAAGTACCTCCTGCCTTTGGAATAGAAAATTGGGCGACAGCCCCTTTTAAGAGTAGTGAAACTAGAGAAATTATCTGTTCTCCATAGTAGTAATACTTCATCTCTGTCTTTATAGGAAATGCTGGCACATTTTGAGAATATGCCACTATCAGTTGTGATCAATCTTACCAGTGACTCGGAAGAGGTTCAGATGTTTATCCTATCAGTATCTCCAGTCAAAGACGTCCTGCCTGCCGAATGAAAGCAGGGGAAGACAAAGAATCCCCATTTGAGATTCTATAAATAGCTTGTTCACCATGCTAGTATTATTGATTTACATTGCCTTTGCCTATTTGAAGCAGCACTGACCGCAATGAAATTCATATAAAAGAAGTAACAGTCAAA
Source organism: Capsicum baccatum var. pendulum (assembly GCA_030864225.1). Lineage (NCBI taxonomy): Eukaryota > Viridiplantae > Streptophyta > Magnoliopsida > Solanales > Solanaceae > Capsicum > Capsicum baccatum. The sequence continues at coordinate 45,337,487 of CM061559.1, read as the reverse complement.
TAATTGTGATTTGGCCTTCGTTCCATGTTATGTGATCTGGAGGCTATTTGCCTTCTCAACCATAGACTTTGTGCTTTTCATGAAGGTATTTACATAATTTTAAACAACATAATACAAGAATATCAATGGATTTGCTTTTCACCCGGAAACTATGTTTGCTTAAATGTGGGAGAAGGATTATCAGCCTTGCATCTTTGTGCCACAATGGTTTTGTTCTTGTTGAAGGTAATGATCTTTGATGTAGATATAATAGGCCTCTAGCTAAAATTTTTGTTCTTTTGTGGTCGATGGTTAATTGAAATATGTTGGTTGGACTCTCCAATAGTCTGTCACACCTGTGTCGGATCCTCTAAACGTATGCTACTTTTGGAGGATCTGACACACCTAACGAGATATTATGAAGCATCCGAGCGACAGAGTTGAAGTGCTTGTTTGTATGCCTAGTGGCTGTTTGTGTGTGCTCTAAACTATCATATAACTGCATTTTGCCTACTATCATCATAAGACGACACAAAGACATCATACAAACTAGAAATTTGTAGAATATGAATTTTATACTCCGACACACTGTAATTTAACCTATGTAGCGGTTTGCCTGTCTTTTTTCCAAATAATTAGTATGGTCAGTTACTTTTAATTATCTTTTAGATGATCTGATCAGTGTATATAGAAGTTAAACTCAAGTGTGTGTAGAAAGATCAAGTTTCTGAACCTGCTGCATTGCTGACAGAAACGTTGTAGGAGTCCACCAATAGGTACTGCCGGAGCCTTTGCATGAAATTCACAGACCTTGTGACGGCGATGGTATGCCTTAGCATCCACCATATCTGCGGTGCAGTCTTCAACTTGACAGGAAGGCTGCCTTGGCCCCTCTCCCATGGATACCTTCCTTCCGGAGCGAGTTAAGACCCTCTTCCTTTTGGTATCCTCTACAAAATCTTCGTCTTCCTCGTCATCCTCCTCTTCCATATCTGCTTCCATCATATTTCTCTTCCCTTCCCATTTGCTATTTTCCATCTCTTTCAGGGGGAAAATGAAACAAGTTGAGGGAAACTAAAGTGAGGAGCACAAGAATATAAGAGTAGATGAATAAAGTGAAATTCAACAATAAAAGTGAAAGAGAAGGGAGAGAATATGTGAGGACCACGCTCCGAAGAGTCTGGCCTATTGGTTAATGTAGTAGGTTGAGAATAGTGAGGTCCCAGGTTTAAATCGTAGTGGAGGAAATAACACTAGGTGATTTCGCCCTATCTATCCAAGCTTTGAAGGATAGATCGAGTTACTCGGAACATGTGCTAGTGGGTAGTGGGAAGTTGTAGGTACCTTGTGGAACTAGTCAAGACACGCTGGCTCGGATACCGCGATTATAAAGCAAAAAAGAATATGTGAGGTCCACAAAGCTCCATACTTTTCTGTTTCTATTGTAAGTGGAGAACAGGAATTGGATTAAAGATGAGCTAAAGATACTACAATTTGATCGGTTTCTAGGACAGAATGGGGAAAGTTTATGTTGACAGATGATGAAGCTAACTCTCTTACTGGTCTCAACTTACAACAAAAGGACTTAAACTTTAACGTGACCTAAGCATTATTGCATGTGAGAGAAGAACGTGACTACCCATAACATTAAACATAGTATAGTACATGAGATATGAAGATTCATTTATGATGACTTTGCTTCCACTCGTTTTTATCCTCCTCCCGTTTTCATTTGTTTCTTACTTTCCTTTTTCAATCTGTTTAAAAAAGAATATCTTTTTTTATTCAATCTATTTAAAGAAGAATGTCTCTTTGTTTTTTTGGCAATTCTTTATTTCAACTTTCAAAACAGCAAGTTAAGGCTATGTACATTAGACTCTTGTGGTTTGGCCCCATTCCTCAGGCCCCACGCACGACATGAACTTTAGTGCATCAGACTATCTTTTTTTTTTTTAATTCTCTTTTTCACACATGTTTAAGACTACAAAATTAAAGAGTATTTTGGTACATCATGCATATCTTTAGTTTAAGACAAACAAATTGAATCAGAGAGAATATCTTATTGTCTTTTACTCCTTGTTACATCAAGGGAGGTAATTTGTTGCAAAACCAGGGGTGGGGCCTAGGGGCTCAAGTAGGTTTGAAGACGATGGGATTCAAAAAAATACGAGGGGTCATTTGGTTATCGGGATTAGGATACTAATCCTGGTTTAAATTTGAGATTACGTTTATCTTGTGTTTGGTTGTTGGTATAAGCAAAAATAAGTATAAATTTTGTGATTAGGATAACAAATGAAGACCCATTTCACAACAAATTTATGCTAAACCTATGTCTTGTTGCGATCCAATTTGTTTTTAAAGTCAAATAAAAACAAAAAAGGATATGTTAGCAATCTAGCACGACACAACATTCTCCGGGGGCATATAATAACTAATTTTTATTTTATTTTTTTGGTTAAAACATCTACAGTAATGTCGATTAAATTTTCTGATTGAAATAAGGAAAAGTTAGTTAATATGTATTGATGCCTTAATTTATCACTTTATCTTGGTAGTCAATGTGGTTAATTTGGTGTACTTTAAAGCAAGGACGATTCTGTGTTTTCACCTATGGGAAAAGCTATGGCTACTAGCATGGCCTACTGATTTAAATGAGTGGTACTATTTGGCATTGCCATTTACTCCCTTTCATCTACTTGTTGATGGGAGGGATTTGGAGTACGAGGATAAAGCTATTAATTAATCTAAAATTATTAATCAATCTATGTAAATGTATTTGCCTGGGTATGAAGTTTAAGTAATAAAATAACATTTTGAAATTTATGGTTTGTAGTCATAGATATTGTTTTGACGTGGTATATTCAAGGAGAGGTGTCTTGGTGTATGCTATTTGCGGATGATGTAGTTTTGATTGATGAGAACCGAGGAGGTATTAATAAACTGGTGGTTTGGAGACAAACCTTGGAGTCAAAAGGGTTCAAGTTGAGTAAGATCAAGACGGAGTACTTAGAATGCAAGTTCAGCAACGTGACACTTGAGGATGAGGTGGTAGTAAAGTTGGATTCGCAGGTTGTTTGTAGAAGGGATAGTTTTAAGTATCTTGGGTCTATGATTCAAGAAAATGGAGAGATTGATGAGGATTTCAAGCATCGTATTGGGGCAGGGTGGATGAAATGGAGGTTTGCATCAGGAGTTTTGTGCGATAAGAAGATGTCTCTCAAGCTTAAAGACAAATTCTATAGAGGGGCGGTCTATCCGACCATGTTGTATGGAACAGAGTGTTAGCTAGTTAAGAACTCTCACATCCAAAAGTTGAAGGTGACGGAAATGAGAATATTGCGTTAAATATATAGACTTTCTAGGGAAGATAGGGTTAGAAATGAGATTATTCGGGCGAAAAAGGAAGTGGCCTCAATGGAGGACAAGATGCGGAAAGTGAGGTTCAGATGGTTTGGACATGTGATGAGGAGGGGCACGGATTCCCCGGTTTGGAGGTGCGAGTGGTTAGCTTTGGATGGCTTCAGGCGAGTAGAGATAGGCCGAAGAAATACTGGATGGAGGTAATTAGACATGACATGAAACAGTTACAACTTATTGAAGACATGACCCTAGATAGGAAAGTATGGAGAACACGTATTATGTTCGAAGGTTAGTGCGTGTAGGTGAGGTGTAGCCCGTAGTTAGGTGTGCTTTGGGGTAGCCTTGCTAGTAGTTGTAGGACCTTTTGCTTATAAGATAGAGTCTCTAGTTAGGTGGGTTGGGGGTTGCTTGCGGTTTGTTAGTGTATAGTACTACTTTGTGAGTGTCTTATTTCTGTTATTTTATCTTGTCTCATGTTTTATTATGACCATATTTACTGTCTCTGTGTCTTGAGTCGGGAGTCTATCGAAAATAACCTCTCTACTTCTTCGAAGGTAGTGATATGAATTATATACATTTTATCCTTCCCAGACCTCACTAGGTGGGAGTTCACTGAGTATGTTGTTGTCATAGATATTTGTGTGACTCTGAATTATTTCATTAAGAATAAAATGAGTATTTTAAAGATGAATTGTTACTAAATATAGTAGAAGGTCATTCTTTTATAAACTAACTAAAAAAGAGTGTCACATAAATTGAAATCGAAAAAGTAATATATAAATTATTATAACTCAAAATACTTGAAAAAGGTAATACTTCCTCCGTTTAAAAAAGAATGATCTATTTTGACTTGGCACGGAGTTTAAAAAAATAAAGAAGACTTTTGAATCTTGTAGTGTTAAATTAAAAATATGTTAAATGTACCAAAATGTCCTTCAATTTTGTGGTCTTAAATATGCCATGTGGAAAGTTAAAATTAAAAAGTTGTTCAAAAGGAAAAGGGGTCATTCTTTTTTAAACGGACTAAAAAGAAAAATAGGTTATCGAAATAGTAAAAATTAAAACTACTTTTTAATTTTGCACGCAATAATAATGATTTTTTTTTACTCGGTAATCAGTATTCATCTTGAATGTCCGATTAATGTGATTTCTCGATGAAAAATTTGATCTTATATTAAAGTGCTTCCTATTAAGGTCAATTTTATCCGCAAAGTTTAAATCTGAAATTTATCATTAATATTTACTATCTCACCACAAATTTTATTTTTTGCATAAAATTTTCTTACAATTGCACAAATCAGGAGTTAATTTCTTATATTGTCATTGAACTATTGACAATATTTCACAAAAGTTACTTTTATTTTGTTTATGACAAAAATATCATTGAATTATTACTTTGTCAATTGTATAGTCATTCTAACTTTAAACTCACTTAATTTTTTTAGGTAATATTTTATGTTCAATTTTAATGACATATTCTTTAAATTATACCATCCAATACATAACAAAAGAATGATTTTAATATAAAAGTAATAAAATTCATCAAAATAAAATAATTTTTAAACAAAGACAAATTATACATGCTGGCATGTTGAAAAAATAAAAATAAAAATGAGATTTTATAGGATTATTTTAAAAAAAAAATTAAGGGGCCTCTCTCTCCGTTTCATATTATTTATCCACTTTTCTCTACGCATCCAATCAAAAGTTAAAAATAAAAAAGATAATTTACTAATTTACCTTGTAATTTTTTTTAATACATTCTATTATTGTCTTAATAAATACCAAATTTAAGAGTAAGAATTTTTTTTGAAACTTTATTATATTTATGCTTTCAAAAAGAATTAATGTATAGATAAAGAATAATTTTATTTTAGTCTTGTAAATTGACAAATAGCTTAGAATGTATAAGACAGAAAGATTAGTTAATACTCCCGTTGTTCTTAAATAAGTGAACAAAAGTAAAATCTAAACTAGAGATAAGCATCCAACACCCCTCGAATTATGGTCAAAGTTGTTACAACATAATTCAATTTTACAGGGGTCCTATTACCCCTGAACTTAATAACGTATTTTTGTCATCCTTTTGTGCTGATGTGACGTTTTTATTATATAATAATGGGGTCAATGTCAAAGGTGTCACTTCAGCTGTAAAGGTTGACAAAAGATGTCACGTCAACACAAAAAGGCAATAAAAATACACTAAAATTGAGTTCAGGAGAGTAATAGGACCCCTGTAAAATTGAAGTGTGTCGTAGCAAATTTGATCATAGTTCAAGGGATAATAGATGCTTTACTCTATAAACTAAGAGTGTGTGTGATAAAATATTTATATTTGTTTTAAAAATTTATTGAATGTATACGTATTAATAATATAGAACTCATTAATTTTAAAAAAAGATTAAAATTTAGAATTCATAAACTTCAAATTCTGACTCGAAAAAAGTCTACAAATAATATGAAACAGAGAATGTCCACTTTTTTTTTTTTTTAAATGGTCTTATAAAATCTCCTATTGTTTTATTTATTCTTTTGACATCATTTTGGTGGATTTCATTGATATTAGGGAAAAGAGTCAACACTACCTCTCTAATTTGATTAATTGGTTATGTTTGCCTCTAGTTAAATCATATGGTCAAATATACCCCTGCTGTTAACAAAGTTATCAAATATATCCCTCATTTTAACATTTTTTTACCTTAGCAAATTAAGAGTCATATGATGTGATATTTTTGATGAGGTGGATGCCATGTGACATGCCATCTCAACATCCAATTTTTCTCTCATTTTCCATTTTAACTTTTTTTTCATCAATTTTTATTAATGTACTTAATATCATTAATTTCAAAAAGAAAATTAGAAAATTTTCATTGTCACGGTGCTATTGTGCACAGGCTTCCCTTGTTTTTTCTTCTTCTTTTTTTTTTTTTTTCTAAAATATTTTTCATTCCTAGCAATTTTTGTGTTGCACTTCATGGATTTTATCAAAAATTAATTTATGTAACTTAGCTCATGACCCTTTTCCTTTATAAATTATAATTTTTGAGGTATGACGAGGATTATTTAGTTAATGTACAAAGTTATTTCGAGATTATAATTTTAAAAAATTATAGTCATCAAATTAATTTATTTCTTATATATTTTTTTTTAAAATTATTAAATTAAATACATTAATAAAAGTTAATGAAAAAAAGTTAAAATAAAAAAGTAAAAAAAATCGAATGCTGAGGTGGCATGCCGCATGACATTCACCTCATCAAAAATGTTACGTCACATGACTCTTAACTTGTCAAGGTAGAAAAATGTTAAAATAAGGAATATGTTTGACAACTTTGTTAACAACAGGGGTATATTTGACTCTATAGTTTGACTAGGGGCAAACATAACCAATTAATCAAAGTAGAGGGGTATTTTTGACCCTTTCCCCTTGATTTTATATTAGACTCATTTTTTGTTATATATTGAGCGGTGTAATTTAATTAATTTATCATTAACTTTAAACTTAATTATGTGAGTTTAGTAGCTTAAATATTATGATGACAATACAAAAGATAAAGTAATAGTTCAATTCTCGTAAAAAATAATGACTTTTGTGAATATTATCAATAGTTCAATGATAAAATAAAAAATTAACTCCACAAATTAGACCCCAACCCTTTTTTTTCCTGAATGTCTCATTGCATTTGCTCGAACTCAAAAACATTTTTCTAATCTAGCTTCTAATACTATTTCTAGTTGGTCCTATCAACCTTCCCACTAGTGATTTTATTTTTAGGATTTGAATCAAAATTTATAATTATTAAATAATTTTTGTTAATATATATGATTGGTTGGAGTTTACTATATAATTTTTTTTTAAATTTATAATCTAAAATAAGTAATGGATATATTTGTGACTCTAAATCACTTTATTAAGGATAAAATAAGTATTTTAAAGATGATTTGTTACGAAATATAGAAAAATATCATATTTTAGTATCATTCTTTTATAAACTAGCTAAAAAGAAAAATGTCACATAAATTAAAACAGAAATATAATATCTAATAACTCAAATATTTAAAACAAATTAATATTAAAAACTAAAACTCCCTTTGATACTATAGGGTTTTCGAAAAAAAGAGCAAACTAGTAACTTTGTAAACAAAAGCATGTTAAGGGTGTGAGAACTAATCATGAAAAATGATTATCTTGTTGTGTTGTGTTCATATGAGTGTCTATATGCGATGTAATTGATATCAGAGCAACTAGGTTCCTTGGTCTCATGGTGTAATAATAGGAAGTCTAATAGAGTCTCGCGGATCGGTGCGTAGATGTCTGTATCTATCTTCGAGAGGCTATAGGATGTCTTTAGGAAATTGCCCCCATTTCGTTCCTTATCATGCGAATTTCTTTCGTACCTTGTGTTTTAAGTCATATTTCACTCTTTCATGTGCAAATGGTGTCGACTAGGTCTCGCGAGGCCAGAGATGCAGAGCCTTCATCCAAAGGGTGAGCCTCGAGGCGTGGATGGACTCGAGGGAGTGAACGGGCACGTGGATATGCCCCATCTAGGAGTAGTGTTAGGGGACTTTACCCTAAGCCCCCTGTTGAGCATGTTAGAAATGTAGGTCCTATTTCAGTTCCATCGAATTCTTCTACCCCAGTGTTAGAGGGGTTGTTGGTTCGCTTGTTGACCCGTTTGGAGGGTGCTTCTTTAAGTGCGCTTGGTGTTCCTCCAGACTCGAGTGTGGATCTTCCCGTTGTACCTGCTTCTACTCTCAGTACTCCTCAGACCCCGAGTACTATTCCTATTTCAGCACCGACATCTGAGTATGATACTCCAAGGTTTGGAGTTCAGCCTTCATCTATGTTACCTTTCCAGATAAAATCTCAGTCGGCTAGATTCACCATGCCTCCTCTCGTTACGAGTACAGTTATGTCTTCTAAGGATAAGAAGAGGTTCAAGAGATTTCTCATTTGGGTCCTTTTAGCTTTAGTGGTATTGTGGATGAGGATGTCTACGAATTCTTGATTGACTGTCGTGAAAAGTTGCCCAAGCAGTAATGATGATTTTTTTCTTTTTCAGACTTTTCATTCGATAGTCGGTATTCACTTTAAATCTCCGATTAATGTAATTTTGTATCGCAAAATCTCATCTTCTGATAAAGCGCTTTCAATAAAAGTCAATTTCATTTTCAAAGCTCAAATCTGAATTTATGATTAAGAATATAGAAGTATTTAGTACTATCTCACCACTTATTTCATTTTGTCCCTAAAATATTTTCTATCAACGATAATTGAAAACTTATAATTAAGGATGGAGGCGTATTTTTCGTTTTGGCGTTTTGCTTAAATATTTCTTAGTTATTCTTTTTTTGTCCTATACTGCTGCCTCTATCATATCACATAGGAATCTAAAGTACTAAAATGATTCCAAGCATCTATATTGGTCCATAATAATTGTAATGGTCACTCGTAGTACTAAGATGCAAATGGCTACAACCAAAGGCAGACAAATGAAGAATACCTTATCTGGACCCAAAAATGCACTCGTCGGTTTCAATCTATTTGACTTTTTCGACACGATTTTTTTTTTTTTTTTGAATTATGTGATCTTAAATTAAAATATGTCAAATATTTGACCTATTAATGAGTTGCTTAAAAATAAAATAATTTTTTTTTTGAAATGAATTAAAAAGAAAAATAGGTCAAGTAGATTGAAATAAAGGGAATAATAATCTTTACAATAGTCTTTATAAAATTTTGAGAAAAGATATAAAGTCTCCCCTGAAGTTGTTCTGAATTTACTAAAAGACACTTTAATTTGCAGGCAATTTATTACCCCACAAAAGTTATATAGATTAAACCTGTCAAGTGGATCGGGTCGAATAGGTCCGGTCTGGTAAGCCCGACCTATTAAGAAAGTTCGGCCTGATTTGGATCGGCCTAATGGGTCCAACCGGTTCCTGAACCACAGGTCCTGAGCTGGCTTGTCTGGGATGGTCAACCCGGTGGACCGGCCCAGTAACGAAATCGAACCAGGCCATCGGTTATCCGGACCGAACCGACTCGATTTATTTTAAATTTTTTTATATTGCATGCCAGCCTGTCAGGTGGGCTAGGTCCAATTGGACTGTTGGCAGCGCAACGGCTATAATGCCGTTGGCTGGCCCAACGACCAATTGACTTCATTTTATTAATTTTTAATTCAAATTTTTTTCTATGAATACCTCAATTTCAAAATCATTTTTCTCATAACTTACAATCTCATTCTCTCAATCTCTCTCAAATATTCTAATTATCTCCTAAAGTGCTCAATTTATTTTTCAATTTTGCAATTACAAATATCAAGTGGAATTTTTGTAAAGTCTCAACTTTCGGATACTTAAAAAATTTAATTTTGTCATTCCAACTCTTACTTTTAATTTTTAATTACTGTATTATTTGTTGAATATTAATTTTATTATTTTTGTGTATTTTTAATATTTATTAGTTTAATTTGTAATATTTATAAATTAAGAAAAGTCGATAAAAGTGCTTTTGTCCCAGAAGTGATAGTGATATTAAAAAATGAATTGATGACAGTTTCGGTAGAGGTAGTTCAAGTACTAGATATACCCGTGTGCCTCCGATACCAATTAGTCAATCGTTTGAGAATGAAATAGGTGTAGGTGCTCACGATATAATTATTTAGAAGCTCAAAAGAATTATGGTATAGAAGAAGAGAATGAAGTAGACACAGTTGATTTAAATGTAGATGAGGATAATATTGGTGAAACACCCGAAGTCGGTAATGCTAATGTTAGATCAAAATTGGTTAATCTTACTCCTCGTCCTCCTATAAAATCTCATAGAAGAATTAGTATTGTATGAGATTTTTTTACGAAAATAGAAGGAGAAACTAAGGTCTAATGCAATATTTGTAAATTGGTATATGAGCATAAAATCAGAGGTAATAAAAGGGGTTCGGGTGCGTTGATACGACATTTACAAGAAAACTCAATAGAACTAGCTATGGCACAAGGTGGTGAGGCTGTTAGTGGGCCAACTCAAAGTAGATTGAACCCAACAATCGGTTAATTAGTTAAGAATTATAATAAGATGAAGGACCGAGAAGAAATAGTCAAAATGATAGTTGTGGGTTGTATGCCTTTCTCTTTTGCTTCTTCTGATGTTGTTATTCATTATATTCAAGCAATTTATAATCCTATGTTTACAGGTATTCCTAAAAATACTTGTCGGCCCAATATTTTTAGACTCCATGCACAATATGTTTATTATTTATCTGCATTATTAAAAAAAAATATCCTGTAGAGTTGCTCTAACTTCTGATCTGATCGTGTTGTTAATAAAAATGATTATTTAACAATTACTTGTCATTGGATAGATAGTAAGTTTGTTATTCAAAAACGTATTCTAGCATTTTTGTATGATGAAGATCGTAGACATACCGAAAAATTTATTTCTAAATCTATTTCTAAAGTTTCAAAATACTATGGTATTGAAAGAAAAGTATTATATATATTTTTTGATAATGCATCTAGCAACAAGACTGTTGTTGATTTATTAAAACTTGAACTTTCTTCACTTTTACCCAAAATATTTCATGTTAAGGGTGCTTGTCATATATATAATTTAAACGTAAGAGATGATTTTGAATTTTTTGAGCTTTATATAGAAAAGATTAGGCTTGTTGTTGGCTTTACTCAAGGAAATCATCGAAAAATTAGAATGAAAGAATTTAAAAATAAATGTAAACAAAATGAACTTAGACCGATATTAATGCTTGAAGAATGTGATACTAGATGGAATGCTACTTATAATTATTTATGAACTTGTCTTACTTATAAAGTTCCTATAACAATGACTTTTTATTAATTTTTTGATTCTTTTCCTGAGTATATGTTACATGATTCTAATTGGACAACAATTGTTGATCTTGTTAAATTTTTTTAAAAAATTATATAGCTACGGTTGAATTTTCTGGTGCTTATTATCCTACTATTTGTAATATTTTAGCTTATTTAGCCGACCATTTCTTGTTTGCTTAACGAAAATAAGAATAAAGAAGGTTACAAAGAAGTTATTAATGCAATGATTGATAAATTTAAAAAATATTTTTATCCGCTTTCCCCAATTTACTTGAATGATGCTATAATAAATCCATGTATTAAATTTAATACTATGTCCAAATTTACTTCTATTATTTATACTAGTTTAGGTATACAACCTGAAGAAGAACTTTCTTTGTTTACGGCTATGGGTGATACGAATATTTATATGGAAGCATTATATAACCATTATGCCGATTTACTTGATGATGTTGTATCGACTCCCGAGGAGCCATCATCTTCTAAAAGACAGGCACATAGTAGTTATCCTGATTACTTATATGATTTAAATGTTTGGGATAGGGTATCGACTTCATCACACAAAACACTTTCTAAAAAAAAAGCTTAAGTATTTTCTTCAACAACTGATAGAGGATCGTAGAGCAAAGATCAACACACTGGATTGGTGGAAGAATAATGAAATACAATATCCTGTACTTTCAAGATTAACTAGAGATATATTAAATGTTTCAATGTCAATCGTTGTATCGGAGAACGCTTTTAGTCAGGAATGACAACAACTTGGAGACAATCGACACTAATTGGGAGGCAATGCTATAAATGTTCTAGTTTTGCCTTAGAGAATGCATTAGAGCAGAATGAAGAAATCAAGGAATGGAGGTGGAGCCGGCAGACGAACAGAATCTTGAAGAAATTATGACTTCAAGGGTGAACTCAACACAATCAAGTCCAATGCATATCTTTGACTTTGGCCCCATTGATTTTGACTATCCTATGTCAGTTCCCGTTAATATTAACATGAATGAGTTAAAAAAAATGATCCAGAATCTGTAGATTCATCAATCATGTAACTTATAAGTTTTGGATCATTTTACAATCAATAAAATACAAGATTTTTTTAATTTAAATTGAATGCATAATTTGAATTAAATACTTTTAATATATTACTATCAAACTTTACATAAAGTCAAAAACATAACAAACTATATACATATAATGAAAAAATAAAAATAATGTTAGCAAATATTACTTAGACAACTAGTATTGACATATAAAAATACTCTATAAGTTTATCTTTTTTTAAAAATTACACAAATATACAAATTATGTTTCCAATATTACAAAAAATCTCAACTCCCTAAACATATTACAAAAATTCCAACATATACACAGAATGCTATGTATATGTCGGCTATATTATGTATATTAATAGGGAGAGAGAGTAAAGTAACTAAAAACGTAGGAGAGAGTTAATTACTTCCAAAAGGGTTGGTATTTATGTTATTTATACTTATCTTTTAAATAATGTATGTAAGTTTTTGAGTATATATTCAAGACTTCAAGTATTATTATATTAAGTAGTATACATTGTATGTATATATGTGTGTATATTTTCTAAAGTACTATGACATGTAATGTATATATGTTTCAACTTTCTAAAGTACTATGACATGTAATGTATATATGCTTCAATTTTCAAGTGGTATTTTAAGTAGTATATATTGTATATATATGTGTATATATTTTTTATAGACTAAAGTAATATATATGAATGTATACAGGTGTATATGTTTTCTAAAGTAGTATATATATATATATATATGTAATGTATATATATTGTACGTATAATGTATTAAGTAGTATTTTAAATAGTATATAATGTATATATATGTATATACATTTTCTGTAGACTAAATTAGTATATATTTAATGTATACATGTGAATATATTTTCTGAAGTAGTATATATTCTATATATATGTATATATATTTTTGATAGACAAAGTAGTATATATTTAATGTATACATGTGCATATGTTTTCTAAAGTAGTATATATGTAATGTATATATGTTGTATGTATATTGTTTCAAGTAATATTTTAAGTAGTATATATATTATATTGTATGTATATATATTTTCTGTTGACTAAATTAGTATATATTTAATTTATATATGTGTATGTTTTCTAAAGTAGTATATGTAATGTATAAATGTTGTATGTATAATGTTTCAATTTTGAAGTGGTATTTTAAGTAGTATATATTGAACGTATATTGTTTCTAAAAGTATTTTCAACTAATTGTATATATATTTGTATGTATTTTTCTAATGTACTATAATATATAACGTATATAACTTGTATGTATATTATTTCACGTAGTATTTAAACTCATATATGTTGAATGTCCTTATGTGTATATTTTGTAAAGTGAAAATTGAATGTAGTACACGTATGTTTACTAAAATAGTATCATATGTAATGTACATACATCAAGGACCAGTAACCGGCCCATTACTTGAATTGGGCCGGGTTGAACCGATAAAAAGTATACTGGGCCAATCACGGACCGTTTGACCATTATTTACTGTTGGGCTCGGTATGGACTGACCCATTAAGAATAGGGACCGAACCAGACCGGCCCATTAAGAATAGGGACCGGACTGAATTAGCCCATAGATCGGTAATAATTACTGGGCTAGTATCGGTTTGAACCGAATCGTCCCGATTGACACTCTTAATGTAGACCATGATAAATAGACCATTTTGATCAATTTTGTCATCAATCTTCGTCTAATTTTAAGGGTGTGTTGGTCACTTTTTCTTTTAATTAATTAATGAAATTAAATCATGAATCAAGGGCAGGTTTAACCCGACCCGACCTTTCACCTACCCCTTTAGTCAGATATTTTCCTCTTTTCTTTTCTTTCTTTTTCATTTTTCTAACTTTACTCTCTTCATTTTCTTTCTCAACTGATGATTAATAGTGTAGTGTTGGTAATTTAGAAACTTTGTTGGTCGATTTCTAGGAGAAAATAATTGATTAAGCAAAGAATTGAAAATTACCAGCTTAGGATTTTTTTGCATTTAACTAATTTTTGTCAAAGATTGTATTTTTTATTCATGTATTTGTGAATATTCTTTTTTTGGAGGGGGGAGAGGGGGGAGGGGGGAGGCGGGAGGAGGGGGCATTTGTAAATTATTTTAGTGGAAAACATGTTAGTACCTATTTATTTTGTTAAGTTGTGCTATCAATTTGATACTTGATATTGTTAGAATTTTGTAATGTTCTGTCGTGCTATCCACATGCATGTATATACTTGTTACAACTAGGATTTTCTAGAAAACACATTTGTAGGGAATGTTTGTGGAAAATATGTCAATATTGTTATGTTTTGTTATGTTTTCCCCTTTATATGATTATTTATAACTGTTAGGGTTTTGTTCAGTTATGTTAGGACTGTTGACACTTAGAATTTTGTTTACCGATTTTGTATTTCTTATATGATTATTATATTGTACTGTTAGACTTTTGTCCTATATGTTTGAATTGTTAAGATTTAGGATTTTGTTTAATGTTTTTTTGTGGTTGAAATGTGTTTGTTGCATATTTTTTCAGGAATCTTTCTATGTCTTTTGTTATGGTAACTTTAAGATGGTATTATGGAATCAAATTGGATTTGGTCCCCCACCTGGTTATATTGGTGGGAGTGTGGCTGAGTTCCTAGATAGAGATGTTGATATGATATTCTACTTTGAGTTTAGAGATTACATAAAGTATTTAGGATATACAACAGAGTGTGACTTTTTTTATTAAGTGGATGAATTATTGGTAGAAATTAAATTTGATAATGTTATTTGTGACATTTCCATCAAGTTAAAAGGTGGGGATGAACTTGAGGTCTATGTTTCACATAGGGTTAATGAACCTTGTCATACCCCACTTGAATTGGAGTTTGTCCCCAGTGTGAGGGATAGTGAGGAATCTTTGGACTTTATTAATGAGGTTGATGTTTCTAACCCTAATATTCAGTCTCCTTCTTCTACTTTTCCTTTCAACCTTTTTGTTGAAAACTTCAACCCTCCTAATTAACATTCTTCTTCAGATGTACCTTCCAATCCTCTTGATCCTATAAGAAATGAGGATGCAAGTGATGATAATTTAGGGGATACTAGTGAAGAAAGTGAGGTTGACATTGATGTCCAATAAGAGTATATTAATATAAAGGCAAGCAAGAGGCATTTCAATAGGTTACAAAAGAGAAGTAAAGGTATAATTTCAGAACAGATTCATGTTGGTGAAAAGGGTCCAGACATAGGATATAATGAGACAAATATTGATATTAGGGATAGCTTAGGTGGTAACCTAGGAGGTGAAGAACCTTACTATCTAAGTGATGAAGCTCCTAACTTTGAAATAAATGATAAAACGAGTTGGGGAGATAGTGAAGAGGTTGAAGTAGTGCATAGATCTTTAAGAAGAAAGAAAAAACAAAATAAAGTTGTTTTTATGAAGTTTATGAAAAAATTGTTTGGGACTTAGGATTAGTTTTTCAAAGTATAAAGAAATTTAGGCTAGCAGTGACCAAATATATAGTTTAAGAAATATTCAAATAGAAAAGTATGTGAATGAGTCTGGCAGAGTTAGATTAAGGTGCTGCAAAGAGACTTTTCCTTGATTTTTGTGTACAAGTAAGGATAAAACTAGTGGAGATTTTATTGTTGAAAGATATAATCCTGTCCATATTAGGGGATACTTGTGAAAAAAATGAGGTTGACAGTGATGTCCATCAAGAGTATATTGATATAAGGGCAAGCAAGAGGTATTACAATAGGTCATAAAGGATAAATAGGGTACAACTTCTAAACAAATTCATGTTGGTGAAAAGTGTTCAAAAATAAGGAATGATGAGACAAATATTGGTATTAGAGATAACTTAGTTGGTAAGCTAGGAGGTGATAAGCATTACTATCGAGTTGATGAAGTTTCTAGCTTTGAAATAGATGATGAAGCAGGTTGAGGAGATGGTGAGGAGGTTGATCAAGTAGTACATAAGCCTGTGAAAAGAAAGAAAAACAAAATAGAGTTGCTTTTTGTGAAACTTGTGAAAAAATGGTATGGTAGTTAGGATTCGCTTTTCCAAGTATAAAGGAATTTAGGCCGGCACTGACCAAATATACTCTTCAAGAAAAGATTCAAATTGAAAAGTATGTGAACGAGCCTGACAGAGTTAGATTAAGGTATTGTAAAGATATTTTTCCTTGATTGTTGTATGCAAGTAAGGATAAAACTAATGGAGATATTATAGTTAAAAGATACAATCCTGTCCATATTACGGAATACTAGAGAAGAAAGTGAGGTTGGCAGTGATGTCCATCAAGATATATTAATATAAGGGCAACCAAGAGGCATTTCAATAGGTCACAAAGGAGAAGTAGAGATACAACTTCCGAATAGATTCATATTGGTGAAAAGGGTCCAAACATAGGGTATGATAAGATAACTGTTGGTATTAGGGATAACTTAGTTGGTCAGCTAGGAGGTGATGAACCCTACTATCTAAGTGATGAAGTTCCTAGCTTTAAAATAGATGATGAAACAGGTTGGGGAGATGGTGAAAAGATTTATCAAGTAGTGCCTAAACCAGTGAGAAGGAAGAAAAAAATAGAGCTTTTTTATGAAACTTGTGAAAAAATGATTTGGGAGTTAGAATTTTTTCCAAGTATAAAGGAATTTAGGTTACCAGTGGTCAAATATATAGTTCAAGAAAAGATTCAAATTGAAAAGTATGTGAATGAGCCTGAAAGATAGATTAAGATCCTCCAAAGAGACTTTTCCTTGATTGTTGTGTGCAAGTAAGGATAAAACTAGTGGAGATTTTATTGTTAAAATATACAACCCTGTCCATATTTATTTGTCATTAACTTTTAACTATCTTTGTAACTCAAAATTTTTGGCTAGTAAGTATAAAAAAGAATAACTCAATAGCCAAACATTAGTATTGTAATGTTACAAGAGATTATTGGGAAGGAGTTGGATATCCATGTTTGTAGGACAATAGTAAGAAGAGCTAACGCTAGAGTGCTACAAGATATTATGGGTGATCACATTGTGGGGTATGGTAGGATTTTTTTACTTACATAGATTAGACTTTGAGGTGTAATCCAGGTAGCACTTGTGTTGTTAAGGTTGGAGAAGTTGATGAAATTGGACAATTAATATTTGAAGGATTTTATATGTTCTTTCATGCTTTAAAGAAAGAATTCTTTGGAGGTGATAGGAGGTTGATTGATTTACATGAGTGTTTCCTTAAAGATGTGTGCAAAGGTCAGCTGTTGATGGTTGTTTGCAGAGACGAAAATAACCAAATGCTACCTATTGCTTGGATAATAATTAAGGTTGAGAATTAATTTATCTGGGGATGGTTTATTGAACTACTGAAGAATGACCTTGAGCTTGGAGAAGGGCATTGACTAAACATTATTACTGGTATGCAAAAGATGTGACTCTATTCTTAGTAAGTGTTTGCTATTTTTTCCTTTGTTTTGCAGTTTCATGTGCTATCTTGATTTTTTAGGGATTGAAAATTGCTATTAAAAACCTATTGTGACTAACTAAATATAGAAAATGTTCTAGACATTTTCACGACCCGAACCGAGATCCTAGACGTGACAGACACCCCAAACCAACCAAGGCATGAGATGACCGCTTAGCCTTACATCATAAGCATAGTAATATGAAGAGATTGCAGAAGCCAACCCATAAAAATAAAGAAATTTATTAATACAAAAGGGTAATTATATAAGCTACAACTGAATCCAATAAAGTAGCAACCCAACACTGTCTACAAAGCCCATATCTTGAGAATTATCAACCAAATAGGGACATGACCCCGACTATGCTAGAACAAAGCCAAAAGTACTGAAATAATGGAAAGACTAAATAAAACTAGGACTTCTGAATAATGGAGGGCTCACTAATTCAATAGTTGTCCAATAGGAACACCGAACCACCTAAAGTTGCATAGGGTCACAAGAAAAGCCCTTCGAACCTACATCATAAAATGATTTAGCATTCGAAGATGGCTAATACGACGATTACTTGAAAGTAACCCAAGGAAAGGGATAAAATATATACATTTACCAAAAAAACCAATTACAAATCACATATACAACAATCATAAATGTAATTGAATGTCGAGGCAGGAGGAAAGGAACACGAGACATTGTAACGACTCGAGTCTGTACTCTGGACGTCACACGATGATTACAACCTCGAAGGATCACAATCTAACCCATGAATGGTACCTGCTGTGAGCACTGAATAATAATACTGAAAACATATGCGAAAGTATTACTAAAAATGCCATAAGGTTCTCAAAATGCTCAAATAATAACTGATTGTACTGATAATAATATCTAAAAAAAATGAAATCTGATTGTACTAGTCTTAAAGCCGCTAACTATATGAATATGTAGTTGATGGGATATGTCCCCAACTAACTCCGACTACTGAACTAACTAAAATACTAAGATAAATAAACTTTGTCCTCGAAATATAAGGACTCACCACTGTATCTGTTGCTGATAGTCTGAGCTACTAAGTACGGTCAGGACCCTGAGCGTCCAAACCTATGATATAAGACATCATAACACAAAAAAGAGTATGCGTCAGTACATGGAATGTACTGGTATGCTAAGTGAGGTAGGTTGATATACATGGGTTCATATGCATGAGATAATAACCGACTGAGTGAACATCACGAGGTAACTGAATGAGAGTACATGAAAAACTATAACTACTGAACATGTTGAATATGCAATACTTGTGCATATAACGTCTGTCTGAATTAGACTGAATTGAAGTTCTGAGTTTTGATAACTGAATACTGATAACTGATAGTTAGACTGATACTAAAGTACTAAATCCTGATGGATAAATAACTGATAACTGATAGCCATGATTCTGTAGAAATATCTGAGTTCTTTAATGAATACTGAGACTGAAACTGTAACTGTGGGAGTGTTCATCTAACCGACATACCCCGATTATAAACTGAGTTAGGGTCCATCCTGTGAACCTAGTTAGAAGGGTATTAGAACCTTTCCAAGGGATACTAACAATGCTGGGTCAACCCTAATCTGGCAGGAAGACTCATGAATTATATGTATGGTTGCGTCAACCTAGCTTGGCAGAAGGACGTCTTACCCTACGCTGGTTATGTAGTTTTGTAATGCAGGGACTGCTACTAAGGGTCAAACCTTCTGCTGGCAGGAATGCCCCTATTCCTGGGTTCGCTCGGTGCTGAATCCTACTCTCAACTGAATAAACACTGATCACTATATTGTAATAAGCTTAAATGAACTAACACTGATCATGTTAACTGACTGAACTGGACTGAGTTCTATTACTAATTGAGTACTACTGTTCTTGACCTTTACTGGGTCTCTTCTATTTCTACTATGACTAAGTAAATAGCTAGATTTTGGGTAATAAATACCCTAGGACTTGATAGCATCAATAATAAAGCATGCCACATCTTGACAGAATAGCAATAGTCAATTGTTCACAATTCATTCATTGAGGCTTTTAGTCACACACTTGGAGGATATAACTTGTACATGAATGAGAACACATGCTAATATTTCATGATTACACAATTCAATTCACATGGACATTCTATCAAACACTTGGGAAACACGATTGTGATACATGAAGAATAACATATAGGGCATCTTATCTTCAACATGAAGTTTTGTAATTTCAAGGGTTTTGACATGAGAGACTCATAATTCAAGACACATGCTAACATAATTTCATAGAAACCATAAAGATCTTAACTTGAAAACCCATACAACAATAAAAACATGAGCATAATTCAATTCATAGCATGGGAATCATAATTCAAGTTTTTAAAAGGGTTCTTGAACTCCAAGTGTGAAAAGGAACCCAAGGATGAACACCTAACAAACCTAAATGATGGAATTCATGAACATTATTGGGGATTTCTTGAAACTTAATCTTGGGCTTGATGAACTAGGGCTTCTTTCTTGAGAGAATTTTGTGAATAAAAAATAAATTTTTCCCTTTATGATATCAAATTTCGTGTTCAGGCTGAATAATGTAAAGGGAAAATGACCCACTTGCCCCCATAAACCCGGATAAAAGAATATTGGATAGGGTCCCTATCGTATTGTGACCCCTGCTTAGGTCAACCAACCATCGAGACGTGACCCTTGCTCGGGTCAAGCAGCCCTCGCGGTGCGACCCTAGCCTGGGTCAACTGGCTCTCGTAGCGTGGCCCTATCGCGACCCCTTATTATTTTGGACATCCAAACTCACCCTTACTTTAGTCCAAAAAATCCAAAACTCACCTGAGATGACCTACATGTGACCCTGGTCATGAATTAAATTGAAAATCGACATACTGAGGTCAGAAAGGTAAAAAATAAGATCCTCCAATTTCGAAGGCTAAAATGATTCTAAGTCTTGACACTTAGCTAAAATTTTCTAAGTTTGGGACCTCTTTTGGCATGCTGTATAGGACTGAAATAACTAGGATTTTGTGGAGTCTTACAATATTTCCCCCTTGGGAACATTCATCCTTGAATGGGACTGTCTGAACTGAGAGTAATTGAGGAACTGTACTTACACTGACATTCATAACTAAGGCATGACTGAATTCTGGAGACATAAAACATGACTAAATTGTTTAATGAATGTATGAATGATATGAGAATGCTATGTAGCTGTAACTGAACAAGGAATAAAGTAAAATAAGGAAGATTGTTACCTTAGGTTGAGTCTAAGTTTGCGGAGAATAGGTGACGATACTTGGTTTGCATATATGCTCTGCTTCCCAAGTAGCTCCCTCAACTGACTAATTCCGCCAAATAACTTTTACCAAAGGAATTTCTTTGTTCCTTAGTCTGTGAATCTGACGATCAAGAATTTCAATTGGGATTTCCTCATAAGAGAGACTGCTCTAAATATCTACACTCTCTATAGGGACTATAACTGTTGGGTCAACAATGCACTTCTTTATAAAGGTGACATGAAACACTCAGTGCACTGATGCTAAGTCTGCAGGCAACTCAAGCTCATAGGCTACCTTACCAAAACTACTGAGAATCTTATAAGGACCAACATATCTGGGACTAAGCTTCCCTTTCTTACCAAATCTCTTCACTTCCTTTATGGGAGAGATTTTTAAATATACATAATCACCAATATCAAACTCGAGATCTTTTCTTCTAACATCAGCATACGATTTCTGTCGGCTTTGAGCTATCTTAAGCCTCTCTCTGATCAACTGCACCTTCTCTAAGGCATCAAACACAAAGTCAGGCCCTACTACTGTGGTCTCACCTAATTTAAATAAACCAATGGGAGATCTACATCTCCTCCCGTAAAGTGCCTCAAACAGAGCCATCTGAATACTGGAATGATAACTGTTATTATACACGAACTCAATCAAGGGTAAGTGGTCATCCCAACTGCCCTTAAAGTCAACAACACACGCTCTTAACGTATCTTTTAAAGTCTGAATGGTCCTTTCTGCTTGACCATCTGTTTAAGGGTGAAAGGCTGTACTGAGGTGTACTTAGGTACCAAGAACCTTTTGGAAGGTTTTCCAAAATGAGAGGTGAATTGCGTACCTCTATTTGAAATGATGGACAAAGGGACACCGTGCAATCTGACCAACTCTCAAACATAGAGCTTGGCATAATCCTCGGCTGAGTAAGAGGTATGAACTGGCAAAAAATGGGCTGATTTGGTCATCTTGTCTACAATGATGCAAATTGAATTATGCTGACGACGAGTACGAGGCAAACCCATCACAAAGTCCATGTACACTTCCTCCCACTTCCAAGTGGGAATACTGAACTCCTGCATGGAACCACTAGGCTTATGATGCTTAATCGTAACCTGCTGACATGTAGAGCACTTAGCCATAAACTCTGCAATGTCTCTCTTCATCCCACTCCACCAATTGAGTCGCGGTACATCTTAGTGGCCCCTAGGTGAATCAAGTAACTCGCACCATGTGCTTTTGCAAGAATTGGCTTCCTCATGCCATCCACACATGACACATATAATCTACCCTGGCAACGCAACACACCATCTCCCCCTTAGGAGAAAATCTCTACCTTATGGTCTTTGACCGACTCTTTCAGCTTAACTAAACTGGGGTCTCTGTCCTACTTTTCTTTTACTTTGAAACCCAAAGATTCGAAATTATTCGGCACCTAAACACTACCTTCTGCCGAATCTACCAAACGAATACCTAGTCTGGCAAGCTGATGAACTTCCTGAACTAACTTTTTCTTACCATCCTCAACATGAGCAACACTACCCATGGACAATCTTATGAGAGCATCAACCACTATATTGGCCTTTCCTGGATGATATAAGACACTCATGTCATAGTCCTTTAACTACTCTTACCACCTTCTCTGATGCTGGTTCAAGTATTTCTGAGAAAATACATACTGGAAGATTTTATGGTTAGTGAACACATCAATATGCTCCCCATACAAATAGTGCCTCCAAATCTTCAAGGCAAACACAACAACTACTAACTCTAGATCATGGGTGGGGTAATTCTTTTCATGGGGCTTAAGCTATTGAGAGGCATAGGATATGACCTTACCTCGTTGCATCAAAATACACCCCAAACCAACTCTGGAAGCACATAATACACAACAAACCCATCTAAACCATCTGGTAAAGTCAAAACTAGGGCTGTAGTGAGTCGAGTCTTCAACTCCTGAAAACTCTTCACACAAAAATCTGACCACTGGAACTTGACTTTTTTCTGAGTCAATCTGGACATGGGGGACGCAATAGAAAAAAATCCTTCAACAAACCATTGGTAATAGTCAGCCAAACCTAAGAAACTCCTAATATCTGATGGAGATATGGGTCTAGGCTAGTTTCTCACTACTTTGATCTTTTGAGAATCAACTTTAATGCCATCACCGGAAACTATATGACCAAGAAAAGCTACTGACCTTAGCCAAAATTTGCATTTACTGAATTTGGCAAATAACTGATGGGATCTGAGGGTCTACAATACTATTCTAAGATGGTCTTCTTGATCATGTTCACTGTGAGAGTAGACAAGAATGTCATCTATGAAGACTATGATGAACATGTCCAAGTACTACTTGAACACTCGGTTTATAAAGTCTATGAAGGCTGCTAGGGCATTGGTATGGCCAAATGACATGACTAGGAATTCAATGTGACCATACCGAGTTCTGAAAGCTATTTTTGGAATGTCACATCTCTGACTCTGAGCTGATGATAACCTGATCTGAAGTCTATCTTAGAAAAGTAACTGGCACCCTAAAGTTGGTCAAACAAGTCATCAATTCTAGGAAGTGGATACTTATTCTTGATTGTGACTTTGTTCAACTGACGGTAGTCAATACACATTCTGAGAGAACCGTCTTTCTTACACATGAATAGAACTGGTGCTCCACATGGGGAGACGCTAGGCCTAATGAATCCCTTATCTAGGAGATCCTTTAACAGTTCTTTTAACTCTTTGAGTTTTTTTAGAGCCATTTTTTATGGCGGAATAGAGATAGGTTGAGTATCTAGAAGAAGGTCTATTCCAAAGTCGAATTTCCTGTCGGGAGAAACTCCGATAAGATCTTCGAGAAACACGTCTAGAAATTCATATACTACTGGAACTGACTCAAGATTAGGAGTCTCGAAACTAGAATCTTTAACTTGAATTAGATGATATACACACCCCTTGGATATCATTTTTCTCGCTCTAAGGTATGAAATAATCTGACCCCTAAGTACTGAAGTACTACCCCTCCATTCTAGGATAGGTTCATTCGAGAACTGAAAATAGACAACTTTGTTTCTGTAGTCAACTTAATCATAGCATAAATGGAGCCAATCCTTGTGAAGAATGACATTAAAATCAATCATCTCTAACTCTACTAAGTCTGCTGAAGTAACTTTCTAAGATACCATAATCGGACAGTTCCTGTATACCCGTCGGGCTATGATAGACTTACCCACTGGGGTAGAGATTGAGAAGGGCTCTGCTAGAATTTCAGGACTAACTCCGAAGTCAACAACTATATAAGGAGTTTTAAAGGACAAAGAAGCTCCTAGATCTAGCAAAGCATAAATATGTAAATGATGAGCTTGTAACATACTAGTGACCATATCAGGAGAACTTTCCTAATCCTGTTAGGACTGAAGTACATAGAGCCTGTTTGGGCGTTGCCCACTAGTGGCACTGAAAGTGGAACCCTGCTGAGATGGGCAACCTGAATGAACTAGGGGACAATTATGCTAACTTTGCGAATCCACCTGAGGACACTCTCTAACCATATGGCCTAGCTTACCACATCCGAAACACACTGCCATATTTTTGGCAAAGAGGATTTGTTCGGGCACTGTTAACACTACCCTGAGATTTAAAGCCTGACACCCTATCCTTATTACCATTTCTGAACTTAGGCACCGAAGCACTGGCTGAGGATGGAGCCAAAACTAAAGATTTTGGGAGGAACTGAGAACGATTACCACCCACTAACTTAGTCTGAGTGAAGTTGAAGCTACCTGTTCTAGCCCTTTTTCTCTCCCTCTTTTTATCCTTAGTATGCTGCTCCTTTATCTATTGAGCATGGACCATCAACCTAGCCAAGTCCATCTCCTTAATTAGCATTACGGTCCTACACTCCTTGACCACACTGTTAGACACACCAGATACGAACTTACACATCTTAGACCTGCTATCAGCTACCATATGAGGGGTATATCTAGCTAACTGAGTAAACTTGAGAGAATACTCCTTCACTGTCATGCTACCTTAATTTAAGTTAATAAACTCTAAAACCTTGGCCTCTCTCAATTCCAACAGGAAAAACCTATCAAGAAAAGCAATAGCAAATACCTCCCATTCTATAGGCCCTGCATCTGTGGCCCTATCTGCCTTCTACTGCTTAAACCATGTATGGGCTACATCCTGCAACTGGTATGCAGCTAACTCAACACTATCACTAGCAGTTACCCCTATCATATCTGTTACCTTTTGCACCATGTCTAAGAATTCCTGTGGGTCCTCTTCAGACTTCGACCCTGAAAATAATGAAGGATTTATTCGGGTGAAGTCCCAAATTCTAGTTTCAGAATGTTGGCCACTGGGTAGGCTTGAATAGCAGCTGGACGTTCATTCTGGGCTTCCACAGAATGATCTAGAGTGGTGAAAGCTTCTCTGAATTCTGTGTGAGAGATATGCTCTCCCAGGGGATCTGCCTAAATGGGCGGAGGTGCTGGATGGTTTCCAGTTCCTTTTCTGTTAGTCTTTTTGGGAGGCATGTTATATAAATGGAAGGGAAAATTTGATTAGACAAAGAGTTTAACTTGAGCTCATGCTCACTCGCACGACATAAATACTAAAGTAAAGGAACTTTTTCTAAAAATGTATCATAGCCTCTTATTCATAAGTATGGTGCGCTACACACCCATGCATATGACTCTAGCCTCTGATACCAAGTTAGTAAGGCCCCAAGTCTGCACCCTGGACATCAAAATGTGCTTGCAACCTCAAAGGATCACAAGATTACTTATGACTGGTACCTGCTGTGAGCACTGAATAATAATACTGAAAATATAAGAGAAAGTATACATAAAAATGCCATAAGGTTCTCGAAATGCTAAAATAATAACTGAATGTACTGATAATAATATCTGAAAACCTAAAATCTGACTGTACTAGTTTGAACGCCTCTAACTGTCTGAATATGGATTTAATGGGACAATTCCCCAACTAACTCCGACTACTGAACTAACTAAAATATTGAGATAAATAAAATTTATCCTTGAAATATGAGGACTCACCACTGTATATGCTGCTGATAGTCTGAGCTACTAAGTACGGTCATGACCCTGAGCGTTTGAACCTATGATATGAGACATCATAGCACAAAGAAAGAGTACGCGTCAGTACATGAATAAGATGATAAATGACTAAGTGAACATCATGAAGTAACTGAATGAGAGTACATGCAAAACTGTAACTACTGAACATACTGAATATGCAATACTTATGTATATAACACCTGTGTGAATTAGACTGAACTGAAGTTCTGAGTTTTGATAAATGAATACTGATAACTGATAGTTAGACTAATACTGAAGTACTGAATCTTGATGGCTAAATAACTGATAACTGATAGTCATGGTTC
The DNA here is from genome assembly GCA_030864225.1 of Capsicum baccatum var. pendulum. NCBI lineage: Eukaryota > Viridiplantae > Streptophyta > Magnoliopsida > Solanales > Solanaceae > Capsicum > Capsicum baccatum. The sequence goes on along the minus strand of CM061559.1, from coordinate 45,311,095 downwards.
TATAAAACTATCTAGTTCTTTACTGAATACTGAGACTAAAACTATAACTGTGGGAGTGTTCATCTAATTGATATACCCTGATTATAAACTTAGTTGGGGTCCAACCTGTGACCCCAGTTGGAAGGGTGGTAGCACCTTGCCAAAGGACACTAACAATGCTAGGTCAACCCTAATCTGGCAGGAAGACTATGAATTATATATATGGTTACGTCAACCATAGTCTGGTAGGAGAAAGTCTTATGTTATGCTGGCTACGTAGTTCTGTAATGCAGGGACTGCTACTAAGGGTTAAACCCTCTGCTGGCAGGAATTTCCTCATCCCTGGGTTCACTCGGTGCTAAATCCTACTCCCAACTGAATAGAAACTGATCACTAGATTGTAATAAGCTTGACTAAACTGACACTGATCATATTAACTGACTGAAATGGATTGAGTTCACTGAGTTCTATTACTAACTAAGTACTACTGTTCTTGACCTTTACTGGGTCTATTCTATTTCTACTACGACTAAGTAAACAGCGAGATTTTGGGTAATAAATACCCCAGGACTCTATCACATCAATAATAAAGCATGACTTATCTTGAAAGCATAACAATAGTCAATTGTTCACAATTCATTCATTGAGGGATTTGATCACACACTTAGAGCATATAACTTGTACATAAATGAGACAAATGCTAACATGTCAAGATTACACTATTCAATTCACATGGACATTCTATCAAACGCTTGGGAAGAAGGATTGTGATACATAAAGAATAATATATAGGGCATCATAAATTTAACATGAAGTCTTGTAATTTCAAAGATTTTGACATGAGAGACTCATAATAAAACATACATGCTAACATAATTTCATGGAATCTCATAAAGATCTTAACTTCAAAACCCATACAACAACACAAACATGAGCATAATTCAATTCATAGCATGAGAATCATAATTTAAGTTTTAAAAAGGGTTCTTAAACTCCAAGGGAATAAGGAAACCCAAGGATGAACACCTAACATACCTGAATAACGGAATTCGTGAAGATTGTTGGAGATTTCTTGGAACTTGATCCTGAGCTTGATGAATTAGGGTTTCTTTCTTGAGAGGATTTTGTGAATAAAGAATGAATTTTCCCTTTTAGGATATCAAATTTCGTGTTAAGGATGAATAATGTAAGGGGAAAATGACCCATTTTCCCCCACAAACCTGAATAAGAAAATGCTGAATGGGGTCCTCAACGCGTTGTGACCTCTGCTTGGGTCAAGGGACCATCGCGACGCGACCCCTGCTCGGGTCAAGCAGCCCTCGCGACGTGACCCTGAGCCTGGGTCAACTGGCCCTTGTGGCGCGGCCCTATCGTGACCCCTTGCTATTTTGGACATCCAAACTCACCCTTATGCTAGTCCAAAAAATTTGAAACTCACCTGAAATGACCTATATGTGACCCTAATCATGAATCAATTTGACAATCGGCATACTGAGGTCATAATGGTCAAAAATAAAATCCTCCATTTTCTAAGGCTAAAATGATTCTAAGTTTTGACACTTCGCTGAAATTTTCTAAGTCTGGGACCTCTTTTGGCATGCTGTATAGAACTGAAATGACTAGGATTTTGCGGGGTCTTACTGACATGACTGGTAAAAATTTAATCCTGAACTATGTAGCTTATACTGACCTTTAGGCACCTTTATGCTATATGGGTCTGGCTCCATCCTGCTGGAAGGGCCCCAATCCATGTTAGCCACATGGATCTAGGTATTAGTCTAAAGTCACCAAGACAATAGCCTCCCAAAAATATGCAGTGTAAAGTAAACATAGCGGACATAGACTGCCAATGTCAGCAAACATGATTTCCTGTGTTGGTCCCCCGGGACTACACTTTCTCGGTGAAGCTACCTAATATTCTTTAAGCCCAATTAAAATAATTTTTCACATACCATTAAACATGAAGTCATTTATTAAGGCATTCCAAAATTGGTATCATTATACAAAGAGACTTGCAAGTCATTCCAATTATGTCATACCGTATACATTTAGCTATTTAGACTCTAAATTCCGTTTAATAATCTATAACCATGGCCCCAAGGGCGGTTACAAAACTTTTAGCAATTTACCAATGAGCAATTTAGATATTATGAAATCCTTGTTTAGAAAGCAAATTACAATGTGGGTTGAGGTTCATGCTCTTATCACCATGCAAAAATTCATAAATTTTATGAAAACTGATTACCAAATTTCATCCTTATCATAAAACACAAATTCAATTTACAATCCACCATTCAAACCATGGAAAAACCATTAAAACAAAAGAAAATCAGTGCAAGTGTATAATAACCGAAACCCTCAATCCTAGTTTGAATCAAACATTTAAGAATATGTAAATATGAATTAAATTGGTGCAATAATACAATAATTAAAATAATGAGTGCCAACATGCCTTTTAATGGAATGAATTTCGAGAAGAACTTGAGTTTTTGAGCCCTGAGAGTGGAGTGCTTGGGAAGAACCTTATTTAATTTTCTTAAGAGTTGAGAGGAGGAAGTATGGTGTTAATATTTGATAACTGATGGGGAATAAGGGTTAAAGGATGTTTAAAGTCATTTAAAAGTATAAAGGACCAAAAATCCTTCGTACCAAATTGAAAAAACAAAAATTCATGTTTTGGACCCTTGGGCATGGCATACCCTTATTGCGCCAGCCCAAGGGCGTGGCACGCCCTTATTACGGAGCGACAAGAACGTAACATGCTCTTATCACAGAAGCTATTTCATGAAGCTATTTCCTTAGTTCTCAATTTTTGAACTTGACTATCCAAGATTTCAATTGGGAATTCCTTGTAGGACAACGAATATTCAATGTCAATATCCTCAACGGGCACCAGTAAGGAAGGATTATCAATACACTTTTTAAGCATAGAAAATGGGATGAACCGAGGCCAAGCTCGCCGGTAATTCCAGTTCATAAGCAACATTTCCAATCCATCTTATAATTTCGTATGGACCAATGTAACATGGACTAAGTTTCCTTTTTTTTCAAATCTTATAACCCCTTTCATAGGAGAAACCTTCAAGAACATCCAATCATCGACCTCAAACTCCAAATCCATTTATTTTACATCCGCATAAGACTTTTGGAGACTCTGATAGTCTTGAGTCTTTCTCGAATCACCTTCACTTTCTTCATCACTTGATGTACCAAGTCAGTCCCAAATAACCTAGTCTCACCTATCTCAAACCATCCAATCAAAGACCTACACCTTCTACCATAAAGGGCCTCAAAAGAGGCCATTTGGATGTTGGAATGGTTGCTATTATTATACGTGAACTCAATCAGCGGAAAATTATTAACCCAACTTTTTGTAAAGTTAATTATACAGGCCCTTAGCATATCATCTGGAGTATGAATAGTACGCTCCCCTTGTCCATCTATTTGAGGGCGGAAAATGGTACTAAGGTACACTTGAGTACCCAACCCCTTCTAAAAATAATGCCAAAAATAAAAAGAAAATTGTATACCTCGATCAGAAATATTAGACACCGTGGGTCCATGAAATCGAACTATCTCCTAAATGAATAATTTTGCATAATCCTCTCTTGAGTAATTAGTCCTCACATACAAGAAGTGAGAGGACTTAGTCATTCTATCTATAATAACCCAAATGGAATCATATTGATTTTGAGATAATGGAAGATCAACAACAAAATCCATATTAATCATTTCCCACTTCCATATGGCAAGAGCTATCTCTTGAGAAGTGCCACCTATCCGCAAATGCTCAACTTTGACTTGTTGACAAACTATACAATTGGCAACAGAATTTATCATCTCTCTTTATATTATTCTACCAATAAATTTCTTTCAAGTCGTGATACATCTTTGTCGAACCTGGATGAATCATATACCTGGACACATGAGCTTTGGACAAAATCCTCTCCCGCAGCCCATCTATATTAGGAAAATATCACCTTTTTGATATCTAAGAATGCCATCTTCCCCAATTTTGAAAGCCATAACCTTATGCTGACCCATATCATCCTTGATTTGCATAAGTATGGATTCAAAACTTGTTTCTCCTTGACTTTATCCCCAAGTGATGATTTAGACACTTCCTAAATAATCACTCTCCATCCTCGAACCAATCCTTCTTTCTCTTCCTCAACGTGAGACATACTCCCCATGGACAACTTGCTAAGAGCATCAACAACCATATTAGCTTTACCTAGGTGATAGTGCAAGTTCATGTAGTAATTGTTAAGTAATTTAAGCCATCACCTCTGCCGAAGGTTTTATTCCTTCTGCGTGAACATATAATGCATACTCTTATGGTCTAATTAAATATCCACATGTATCCCATACAAATAGTGACGCTAATTTTTTAGTGCAAAAACCATAGCCTCCAACTCTAGATCGTGAGTCAGGTGATTTCTTTCATGAACCTTGAGTTGTCTAGAAGCATAAGCTAAAACCTTTTTGCGTTGCATCAACACACAACCCAATCCCATACTGGACACATCATAATACCTAACAAACCCCTCAGTACCCTCTAGTAGGTTCAGAATAGGAGCAGAAGTCAATCTATCCTTTAAATTCACAAAACTCCCTTTACAAGTATCGGACCATAAAAGCTTCACCTTTTCCTGAGACAACCTTATAAGTGGAGCATCAATAGATGAGAAACTCTCCACAGATCTCCTATAATAACCTGCCAGACCCAAGAAACTCCTAATGTTGGTTGGAGTTGTGGGTCTAGGCCACTTTTTAACCTCCTCAATCTTTTGTGGATCAACCTTGATCCATTCACTAGATACATCATTCCTAAGAAAAGTAATAGGACTTAGCCAAAATTCACACTTAGAAAATTTGCATACAACTTATAATCTCTTAAGGTATGCAACACAATCTGGAGGTAACTTTCATGATCCTCCTCACTTTTGAAGTACACCAAGATGTCATCAATGAACACTAGGATGAACAAATCCAAAAACTATCTGATTACTAGGTTCATAAGGTATATAAAAGCAGCCAAGGCATTAGTCTATCCAAAAGACATGACCAAGAACTCGAAATGGTCATAACAGGTTCGAAAAATAGTATAAGGAATATCAATTTCCCTAATCTTCAATTGATGGTAACCTAAATGATGATTTATTTTTAGAGAAACACTTAGCATCCTGAAGCTGATCAAATAGGTCATTAATTCTAGGAAGAGGGTACTTATTTTTCACAGTGACATTATTCAACTTATGATAGTCTATATATAATCAAAGTGGCCCACCCTTCATTTGTACAAAAAACACAGAATGACCCAAGGAGAAATACTGGGACAGATTAAACCCTTATCAAGGAGATCTTTTAATTGGTTCATTAATTCTTTCAGCTCTGTCAGAGCTATCCTATAAGGAAAAATAAAAATGGGATGAGTATTCGGTAGATTTCAATCCTAAAGTCTATTTCCCTATCCGAAGGCATCCCAAGAAGATCATCAGGAGAAACTTTGGGAAACTCATTAACTGCAAGAAGGGACTACAAGAAGTGACTTTGGGAGTTAGAATCCTTGACTCAAACTAGGAAATATAGATACCCTTTGGATATCAATTTTTGAGCCCTAAGATAAGAAATAAACTCTCATTTGAGTACTAGGAACTCCCTTCCTACTTTGTTATGGATTCATTTGGGAAATAACAAGTGAACCGTAGGGTTCTACAATCCAAAGAAGCGTAGTATGAATAAATCCAATCTATCCTGAAGATTACATCAAAATCCACCATATCAAGCCCTATTAAATCTACCAACATCTCCCTATGAAAGGTGGACACCATACAACCCCTATAGACTTTTCTAGCCACAATAGACTCACCCACTGGGTAGAAACTGAGAAGGGGTTGGAAATTCTTTCTTGATCAAAGACAAAGTGTATAGCCACATAAGGATTCACATAAAAAAGTGTGTAACCGAGATCAAGTAAGCAATAAACATCACAGGAGAAAATTTGTAACGTATCTGTGATAATATTTGGGGATGCCTTAGATTTCTGATGAGTAAAGAGCGCATAAAGGCAATTTCGACAAGTTCTCGACCCTGAAGTAGTACTTTTAGCAGTAGGAGCTAAAGAAGTAGAATTCTGAGCCTTACTAGCCCTAGGTGCACCCCTAGATGAAGGACAATTTTGCTGCATATGACTAGCATGACCATAATTAAAGCACAAATTCTTGCCCTCCTCACAATATCCATGATGAAGCTTTCCACAAAAATGGAAAAGAGGGTAAGGTAGGGATGACTAAGCTCCACTAACCTAAGATTGGACAACCTGTACCCTAGAACCATTGCTAAAATGAAAACACCGATCGACTGACGATTTAATAGCAGGAGCACTAGCTGACGAATAAGAATTTCCCCAGTTTTTCTTCTTAGGCCATTGCATGCCCTCTTTTCCATTGTTTTGCTGACTCATACACTGCTCTGCATACTTAAATTTCTTACTGTGCTTTTCCCCTATTTTGACTTGCTTCTTCTTTCCATCTTCCACCTGCTGCATAAATTACTAGCCTTGATATATCCATGTCACTATTTAGAAAAGCATCCTTACACTATAACACCAAGTCACGTGATAGGCCTAAAGAAAATTTCCTTATTCTAAACCTCATACTAGATACAAGCTAAGGAGCGTAATGGGATAGTTGGGTGAACTTCAAGGCATACTCCTCAACGCTCATCTTGCCCTGCTTCAGGTTCACAAACTCTCCAGCCTAGGCTTCCTCAAAACCTGAGGAAATAAGTGATCAAGAAAAGTACCAAAGAACTATTTCTACACCGTTGACTCAACATTTTCACCCCTTAACTCTTCCCACTTCTCATACGACTAATAATCTATTTCTTTCAACTGATAAGTTGAAAACTCATCCCCCTCTGAATCACTAGCATAGATAACTCTGAAGATCTTTTCCATCTTATCAATAATCCCTTGAGTATCCTCCTTAACACTAGAAGCTGTAAAGGTCAGGGGATTAAGCATCATAAATTAGCCAACTCGAGTGACCTTAGATGAACTAATGACAGGACCAATATGATTAGAACAACAAGACTATGATGCCATAATCTGAGCAAACATATGAATGGACTAACAAAACTCAGCATTCGAGACATCTCTCTGAGGGGACTGAGTGTGACTAACACCAGCTTATGAAGATCGAGGATGACTAGTAGGAATCGGTGGAAACCTAGGTGGAGCAAAAACGTCAGGAGTACGATCCCTATACTGAGTTTGCATTCCATGAGTAGGGAAAACCTCCTCAATATTTGCCTCAGTCTGGGTGGAGGTTCCAGCTGAGTTCCAACGACTATCAGATCTTTGTGGAGGTATAAAAATGCAAGTAATCTAGGGGTTTGAGAAGAGTCAAAGTAATTAGACCCTCTAGCATGAAATAGAACACAAAAAAGGGAAATATTCTTAAATTCCTTGTAGCCCCTCCTTATAAGTGTGGCGCGCTACACACCCATAAATAGGAATCTACTTGATACGGCTTGTAGACACCTTGGGACCCTGAACCGTGGTTAGGTACCAAGCTTGTCATGACCCGAAACTGGTACCCTGGCTGTGACAAACACCATAAGCCAACCAAGGCGTGAGATAGCCCCTTAGCCTTACATCAAAAGTATAGTAATATGAAAAAATTATAGAAGCCAACCCATAAAAATAAAGAAATTTAATAATCCAAAAGATTAAGTATATAAGTTGCAACTGAATCCAATAAAGTGACAACACAACAGTGTCAACAAAGCCATTATCCAGAGAGTTTTCAATCAAGTCAGATAGAAGAAATCCAAAAATAATGAAATAATGAGAAGATTAATGAAACTAGGCCTTCTGAATAATAGAGTGCTCACCAGTTCAACAACTATCCAATAGGAACACCAAACTACCTTATTCTACATAGGGTCACAAGAAAATCCCTCCAAACCTATATTATAAAATGATGTAGCATCTCAGGATGGACAATATGACGAGTACTGGTATGCAACCCAAGAAAAGGAATAAAATATATGTATTTACCAAAAACCAATCACAAATCACATGTACAATAATCATAAATGTAATATAGGCAAAGAACATGAGACATGATCTTTAAAAATTTAATCCTAAACTATGTAGCTTATATCGACCTTCATGACCCACAGGCTACATGGGTGCGTCTCCCGCTACCAGAAGGGCCCCAATTCATGTTAGTCATATGGACTAGCGAATTAGTCTAAAGTCACCGAGACAATAGCCTCCCAAAAATATACTATGTAAAGCAAATAAAGTGATCACAGACCCCCAACATTGGCAAATGTGGTTTTCAATATTTGTTCCCTTCGGAATTACACTTTCTTGGTGAAACTACATAATTTTATTTATGCCCAATTAAAACAATTTTTGACACACCATTAACCATGGAATAATTTTTTATGGCATCCCTAAATTGGTATTGTCCTACCAAGATACTTTCAAGTCATTCCAATTATGCCATACCGTATCTATTTAACCATTTAGACTCTTAATTCCATTTAAAAAATCATAACCATGGCCCTAAAGGCGGCTCCAAAACCTTTAAACCTTTTTATCATTTAATATTATGCAATTTTCCAATGAATAGTTTAGACACTAGAAATCTTTTTTTAGAAACCAAATTACGATGTGGGTTGAGGTTCATGGTCTTATCACCATTCAAAAATCAATAAATCTTATGTAACCTTATTACCAAATTCCATTCTTATAATAAGACACAAATTCAGTTTATAACCCACCATTCAAACCATGGAAAAACCAATAAAATAAGGAAAATTCAATGCAAGTGTACAACAATCGAAAACCCTCAACCCTAATTTGAATAAAACATTCAACAATGTGTAAAAATCAAGTAAATTGATGCAATAATACAATAATCAAAATAAAGAGTGTCCAACATGCCTTTTGAAGGAATGAATTTGGAGAAGAACTTAGAGTTTTTGAGCCCTTAGAGTGGAATCCTTGGGAAGAACCCTAATTGATTTTCTTGAGAATTGAGAGGAGGAAGTATGGTACTAATCCTTGATAACTAATAGGAAGTAGGTTAAAGGACGTTTAAAGTCTTTTAAAAAGATAAAACACCAAATTTTTTAAAATTGAAAAAAATAAAAATTCATGTCTTATCGCGCCAGCACAAGTGCACGGAACACCTTTATTTTGGAGAGAAAGAGCATGTCATGCTCTTATCGTGGACCTTCACTGGTTCCCACGAAAAAGGCTTGCCTCCCCTCCGTGGAACACTTTTATCATGGACCCCTACTATTTTGGGGCCCTGAAAAGTTTTGTATTGTAATTGAAAAATTCAGAAATGCTCCTACAGGTCCCATTAGCTTCCCTTATCATAATTCCATTCAAAAGTCACCGTTAAATGCTAAGAAGGTATTGAAATAAATTCATTGAAAAATTTATGGGTTAACATACTTAGGCTTATTTTCTTATGTCTTAGACCTCATAACACCCGGGGTGTTATAGACATGTTCCTGCTAATTGGTGCAAAAATTGAAAAGGGATTAATAGTAGAAGATTGAGAAGACTGCAAAATTTACATTTGAAGTTGAATTGAATGACAACATAGAAGGGATTGAGTAGTTGGAAAGGGATTGTTTGGATGATCTTCTATGGTACAACTTGGATACATGGTGCAAAAGGCACTTTCAAGAGCATCACATATGTGATATTATGGATAACAATATGGCAGAGAGTTTTAATGAATGAATACTGCCTGTAAAGTTCCAAACAATAATTATAATGCTTGAGGAGATTAAGATGAATATGATAAAAAAAAATTAGTGAGTGGAGGCAATTTTCAAACACTTGGATTACTAATATTCTTTCATAGCTCTAAAGATTCTCCAAGAAAATATTAACAAGTCAGTGAGAATGCAACTTGTCTTGAAATGGAGAAAGGTGTTTTGAGATTGAACACTGGGGTTCCACATGTACCGAGGACATTATTAGTAGGAGTTATAGTTACAGAGCTTGGCAGATTAGAGGCATTCCTTGTCCTCATGGTGTTTCATCCTTTAATTACAAGAAATATGAGTCCATTAATTTTATGGCTAGCTACTATCACAAAGATGCCTACCTCAACATATATGTCTATTTTATTCAATCAATGAACAACACAAAAATATAGCCAACATCAAATAATCTAATTGTGAAGCCACTAAAGGTCAAGAAGCTATCTTAAATACCAAGTAAAATTAGAAGGAATGAGGCTATTAAAATTAAGATAATTGAAAAACGTAGAAAATATGGTGTTGTTATGACTTCTAGCAAATGTGGTATACAAGGACATAATAAAAGAGGATGTCCTACAAAAGATCAACCTGATCCAAGTCAATTAGCTGGAACATGTTCTCAGAAACACAAATATTTTTATTTTTTCATTATCTAATGTACATTTAAGTGTAAGAACTAGTATTTTGATATATAGAATGGAGCTTCCGCTGATAAAGGAAGAGGCAGAGCAAGGGGCAGTGTTTCAAGTCAGTCAGTTGCAACTTCTTCTTAGGAACATGTATATTTATTTATTTATAATTATCAAAATATTTTAAGTATATGCACTAACATGTCAATAATCAAGACACACAATCATTGAAAGTTGTAGAGGAAGAGGTAGAGGAAGGGACAGTGTTCCAAGTGCTCCAAGTAAATCAAATAGGACTTCTGTATACACAGGTAATTTTTTTAATTATTTATAAAAAATATAGATATACTGTAACACTTGAGTTTCAATAAACAAGATACTAAACTAGTAGAGGAAGAAGAATATGTAGAGGAATGGGCAGTGGTAAAAAAAGAGGGATACCTCAAGAAAAGCATATGAATGAAGGCAATGGTAGAGGATGATGAATGACTCAATAAAGTCAAACCAGTTTTGGCAATGGAAGGGGCCTAGGAAGGAGGATACATACTCAAAGACAAGAGCATGAGAACACTAGTGGAGGGCATACAAGACCTTTTCAAAAGCCAAGGGTGATAGGTGTTGGAATATATCAAGCTAAAAATAGCTTTACCATTCTTAATGTAAGCAGTGAGTGAAATTTTGCTTGACTTATTCATATTTATGTGTTTTTAATATCTCTGATTTGTTTATGCAGTATGGATTTTCAAGTAGAAGAATCATTAACACTATGCAATGGTGACAAAGAGAGTTGATGGAGGAACAGATGATATTGGCTCACACCAAGACAAAAATTTAAATGGAAGGGGAAGTTAGCTATTGCCAATAACAAAATTGAAAGAATAAGGGCTGGAAAAAATTATCCAAATCAGGTCTGCAACTGCTGCTAATAATCAAAGAAAAATTAGTTCAAGTAGGATAACCCATATGCCATGAAAGTAGGGCATCTTGTCGATGTGTTATTATTATAAAATTTGTGGTGGTGGTGTTTTGTCTCAAACAATTATGATCTGTATATTTTGATGTTATTCTTGATACCATTTTGGTTCTATTTTTTTTAGTTAAAATCAAACTCCATTCTATTTTCTCTGTCTTTTTAGGTACCTTTAGGTATCTAACTCTATTTTGTTAGGTATCAAACAAACAAGGTCATGATTTTGGTTTTATTTCAAATTGAAACATTCATTAGGTTTGAATAAAGTTCTATTTTGTTTCATTGTAGTTGTCTTGTTACTTTCAGCATATCTATTTATAGTTGACTATGTATAAATATAGATTTTGAATGCTCTCAACTAGTCGTTAATACCACAATATATATATACAAAACAGATTACATAAGCCTAACTTGGCGTGATACAAAATATATTGCATAAGCTTTACATAATCGAAGAAAATTCTATTTTTTTAATCCACTACTATTCTGACAAGAGAAAGCAACAAAAGCAACCACCAAACTAAAGATGTAAAGTAGAACACAAGAACGACTATGACAATTTTAGAAAGCAACAAAAGCAACCACCAAACTAAAGATGTAAAGTAGAACAAAAGAACGACTATGGCAATTGTAGTTGCACACAACTACAGTTGTCGTCCTTCACATTCTTTGTAATACTTAAAAATAGGAAAAATACCATGACAGTAATGATGATGGGATTCAATTACAACATTTAATCTTCTTCTTCTCCTTCATCATTCATTTTTTCTTACTTTTATCAAATGTCAATACTTCTTTAATTTCTTGATTCTCCTTGCCAATCTCGAAATAACTAATTTGGATCGTAAATTAATTTCTTATGAATCCGTTCATCTAAATAACTTGCATGATTTCTCCTAAAATAGGCTGTAAATAAATTATTTTAATAGAAATTAAAAAAAAAGGACTATGTATAAAACATACATGATAGCATAGACAGAACCAAAATCTTCTAGCTTGGTTGTCCTCCGACTATGAGATTTGCATTGAGAGTAATTCTCCATGTTTGCATCGAATTTTTACACACAACATGAGATCATCTTTTCATTACAAATATGATTCAAGATTGCATTTGACATTATCCCTCAAAATCTAATGACGAAAGGTAGCTTGATTTTATAAATTTTAAACAAATTAAGAAGAAATAAGCTTTATCGAATGAAAATAAGAAGAAACTAGAATATACATAACAAGTTCTTACCTTTGTATGATGATTTCGTTAATAAAAGCATAATTTTTTACTCAAAGCTCCACAACGGTTGTTTGAATAGGGATATGGGGAAGATGGGCTCTTTTAACGAGAAGATGAGTTTTTAAAATAATTATAAAAATCGATTACACATGACATTTTTAAATTGGTGGTTGGAACCAAGTTTTCTCCTTCGCGGGCGTCATATGCATGACTACAAACATAGGCTTAAAATCAATTAAAATAGTCTATGTACAATGGTTTATATTACTTCTGTGGGGTAATAGGTCCCCCACAAAGTTAAAGCGTCTTTTAGCAAATTCGAGACAACTTCAGTGATGATGTTATATCTTTTCTCTAAAATTTTATTAGTTCAACTATTGAGAGGAGAAATACTCTCCCATATGAGATAACAATACTTTTATCAAAAAAATTCTATTTGAGTTCATCATTTTCATAAATGCATTATGACATTTGTGAATTTAGATTTAGTTGAGTGTTAATACATATATCGAATATCGGATGAGAGATTTATTTTTTAAAAAAGAAATCAATAAAATCATAGGACAAACTGTAAAAAAATATGACACAATTTTTTCAATTGTGTAATTCATAACAAAAAAATTAGCTAAGATATTTTCATGCTTATTAATGCATAATTCAAGAAAATGTACATTGAGTTATAAAATATATTGTATTTAAATAATAGGTGATGAAAAACTTATAATTTACAAGCTAAAATTTTGTAGTATCAAATGTCTTATTTCATCAATAAAACATTTGCCTTGTTATCTTCTTCCATTAAGAATATTAATATCTTTAGTTGCTAAACGATATCAAGTTCTTTGATGTGACAAGAGAATACTACCTTTAATTTGAATAAAATTATCTAATAATCCAATACTTTATTTAGTTAAATAACAATAATAATAATATACTCAGTATATTTTTACAAAGTGAGGTTTGAATGTTGGATTCGAAATCAAGAGGGCGTAATAGTTTGCAAATCATAAAGGCGATAATTCAAGCTACAAAGAAAAACATACTAAAAAAAATTATTGATATGGTTTGATCAAACGAGTTACATATTAAAAACTAATATTGAGAAACATAAAATTTATTAGGAGAATCTTCCCTAAACCTACAAATTAATACTGAAAAACATAAAATCTATTGGGAGAAATCTCCCTTAAACCAGAATCTTTTGAGGACTACATTGTGGATGCTATTGTGTTTTTTTGGTATGGGAATTGGGATCTTTAATTTTTAGAGGTCCAAAATCTTTCCTCCAAAAAGAGGTTGGCCAAATATAGAAGAGGATTATATTTTTCTTTCAAAAAAAAGTAAAAGCAATTATGGTATACTTTTATTTTTCTTTTAAAAAGAATAAAACCAAATTTGGTAAGAAAATTAGGACAAAAATCCTAATAAATCTCTCCTTTTTGGCTTGATTTTCTTGACAAAACTTTCACCTTCTTCACATGCATGATCTTCACTTTTCACATAATCTTCATCGTTGTTGCTTGGCATGCTTAAAAATGAAGCCTTTTGGGTTAAAAAATATGAGCCCTTTTGGGTTAAAATTATTGAAGCTCTATGTAGGGTTAAAAGTGATATTTCTTTTTAAATATATAACAGTAGGGTGTTGAAAAATATGATTGACAATTATCTCCATATATAATTTTTTTTTTAAAAGAAATAACATTCATTATCGTCAAGTTGGTTGCAAATTTGATCTTAACATGTCTTCAATCTAAACTATAGAACTATTGAACCATAGACTCTGATACCACTTATTGAATTCGAAATCAAGAGGGTCCATGCGGAAGCTAATAGTTAGTAAACCATAGGGACGATAATTTAGACTACCAAAAAACATACTAAAAAATATATTGTTCATATGGTTTGATCAAAGGACCTACATATTAAAAACTAATATTAATAAACATAAAATTTATTGGGAGAAATCTTCCTAAATCAGACTCTTTTGAGGACTACATTATGAATGCTATTATGTTTTTTTTTTCTGTATGAGGAGGGGTTGTCAATTTATAGAGGTCCAAAATCTTTCCTCCAAGAGAGAGGTTTGTCAAATGTGAAAGAGAGTTATATTTTATTTTCAGCAAAACTAAAAGCGATTAGGCAATACTTTTACCTTCCTTTCAAAATAAAACTCAAATTTGATAAGAAAATCAGAAGAAAACCTCTAATACAGGGGAGGGTAAGTATACACAGTTAATACCATTACCTCAAATAAGATAGAGAAGTTGTTCTCGATAAACTCCAACTCAGGACACAAGACTAGATAAAATGGCCAAATATATGAAAAATATAGCACTGAAATCAAAATACAAACATAAATCCTAATAATTATCAATCAGATGACTTTGAAAAATATTTTTTTAATAATATTACAAATTTAATATCCACATGATGAAATAATCACGGGTCTAGATCACATTGCTAATTATAGCTTTTATAACTAATTTGATTAAATTAATATATTTTATTATTTGGATCACTTTGTTAATCAATTTTTGTAACTTAAAAACATATTTTTATGAAATCAGAAGTAATAACTTTTTAACTTTGATACTACTTGTTAGAATACTACTTACAAAGGATCTTAATACTCTGGTACTATTCGTAAAAAATATGAAAGATTTTAATTATATCATAGAGTTGGATTAGTACTGGTGATGTATTGGGAGGAATGTTGGACTTTCGAGAATTCTCACATTCAAAAAATAAAGATGGAGGAGTTGAGGATATTGCGATGAATGTGTGAATTTATTAAAAATGATAAGATTAGAAATGAGGTTATTCGAGACAAGGTAGGAGTAACTTCGATGGAAAACATGATGCAAAAAGTGAAGCTGAGATGGTTCTGTAATGATTTGATTTTTGATGATTTTTGTAAAATATACATTTCTGTGTGATTTGATCATTTTAACCCTCCCCATGGTTACTTTATGGTATTTTAGGGGTGTGGAGATGATTGACATGGTTCCCAATGCATTTTAGTGCAATCTGTGTGAGTTTGTGATTTTTGATGACTTGAAAAGTCTTATAGTTGACTTCGGTCAATATTTCTTGATTTGTGCATCGAATAAAAAAACAGACTGCACCAGCAGATCTGAAATGTTGATTTTAGATTGGTAACATGGTTGGTGTAGTTTTATGGCTTTTATATTTTATTTCAACCCTCGATTTAGACAGATTTAAAATTAGGTCTCAGGGGTCAATTTTGTGAAAACTATTTTGTTCAAAATATTATTATCGCCATTGAGTTTGGAGCGTTGAATTTAGTTGGGTAACATAGTTCATTTGCATACTCAAAATTTTGAATGAATCCCAAGAGGTCCATAAAGACTTGAACTTCGCCAAGTCTCCAGTTGGTGCACCAGTTAGCTGGTGCACTCACTTAAGTGATGCTTTGGTCACTTAAGTGACTTGTCTTGACAGCCAAAGTGTCTCCTAAGCGGCACCAGGCTCGTTAAAGCGATTGCCGCTTAAGCGATGGCCTGATCACTAATGTGACACTAGTATGGTAACCCGATAGTCACTTAGGCGATGCCTGGGTAGATTATTACTCTATTTTTGAGACTTAGAGCTTGGTATTTAAGTTTTTGGACATTTTCTTCCATTTCTATGCTTGGTTAAGCTTCAAATCCCTCTTTCAATTATTTTTCTTCGATTTTTATCACCTAAATCTTGTTTAAACTCAGATCAAAAGTTAGAATTTAGGGATTTTGACCCGGAAGGCCCAAATTAGCATTTCTGTGATTCAAATCTGAATTTTAACTTACTTTCACTTGGGTTTTATCCTATGAGCTCCTTTAATCTTGAAAAATGTGTTTTTGGACTAAAATTCCAGTTTTACCTCTTTTTTTCAAAAATTTATTTTAGGGATCCATTTTGACCCTAATTTGAAAATGGACCATATGACTATCGTTGACTTTCTTTTGATGTATAGATTCTATATTTGGGTATTTTAGTTGATTCATGATCCCTGCGTGAGGTGAAAGCTTGGTGTTAAAGTATTATTGTAACAAAATCAACATTCGAGGTAGCTTATGGCTTAACTTTTTTTAGACTGAATTGGATAGTTAATAATAATATAAAAGCATGCTATGGGTTTGGGGTTGTATCTTGAGAAATGTGTTAATTTGATTTATGTGCCCATTAGTGGTTTATAGACATTATTTTGCTATGTGTGACCGCATGAGGTCTTATATGATTTTGGTGGCCTGATATTGGTATATATGTGTGTTTGGTTGCACTTTTTTAGTGAAAAAATCCTCTTTGGGATTCATACGGTATCAATGACATTTTACATGTACATTTAACTTGATGGTTTCTGGATTATATTAGATCACGGATGGTTGGTTGATTTGAGTAGATTTTTGGCTCACTTGATTGGTATATTTGTTGGATATTGAAAATTCTCATTTTGGTTGGTTGTGAGCATTACATCCTCATATCATATTTATTCATGAAATATTGGTACCACCATACAAAATATTGAAAATACTAGAAACCCTAGCTTTTTTTAATAGAAAATATGACAACTTTAAAATCCTTCGCCGATATATGTGCCAGAGAGGAGTATGGATGTTGGTTGTATACGGGTGGATGAATCCTCTATAGGTCCTACATAGGAGAAGAGCTCGGTAGGTGTGGGTGGATAAATTTTTCACTGGTCCTATGCCTTTACTTCAGATCGATTGGTGTATATGGAGGTTGTACGATGACCTCGTTCATTATCATCATCATCATCTTCATTGTATTTCATATACCGTGCTTATTCCGTGATTGTATTTCCTGTTATTGGCTTGATACCTGTCTATTTGTTCTATCTTCTTGTACTTGTATTTGGTGTATATGTACATTTAGTCTTCTTTCCCCCACCTGTATTTGTTATATATGTATATAATAAAATTGTTAGTGAAGACAGTGTGGGCTACCATTTGGAATATTTTTTGATTACAGGTGGTGTGCTCGATGTTATACATTATATTAAAGATTGGTTCGGTTTGAGTTTTGTACTATAGCTCTCTCTAGCATGCACTGTAACCAACTAACATTCACTAAATCCACGACCACTGCCCCTTGATTGGCTGACGTCGGCGATGGCATCGGAGCACATATAACAGGCAAGGATAACCCCCACTCCCTCTTTCTCGCTCTCTAGTTCTCTCTACCCTCGTCTCTCTACCGTACCCTGTCCCCCTCCGTCGTTCAAACTACTCATTGCTTTCGCCGGAGGTCAAGGTCGCCGTCAGCTCAACTCCGGTAACATAAGGAGGGTGCAGCTCCCGTCACAGGCGACTGATTCGGCGGGTCTATCTGACGGTACTGCTGGTTCTAACCCAATTTGATTCCCATAAGTTCTAATTCCAGAGGCACTCTAGAGAAGCTCCAGCCATAATACCAAGTGTAATTCGGTGGCTTCTAACCTTTGCTATTTCATTCTTCGTATAAATTCTAGAATTATCTCCTGTATCTTGACTTGCGCTTAATTTGCTGGGATTGTCTGTTGTCGTATATTTCCAGTTTATTCCATTTCTTGACTTAGTTATAATTTATGGGTTTGACTTTTTCTTTATTATTATATATACTATGCTTGTGCCTTCTATTTCCTGCTGTTGCTTTATTACTATCATTGTGTGTTTTTCTGGAAGTTGTGGCTGTGGGCATTGATGTTAGGATAGGTTCATATTTGAGGGGGTTGGGGTGGGGGCATGTATTGAAGGTGGGGGAGGCGGGAAGGACGGGTGTGGGAGTGGGGGCTAGGCCCAACGTTAGGAGAGGTAGAGAAAGATGGGTTGCTAGAGTTCATAGGCTATGGGTTGGATCTTGGAATATAGCTACTCTTCAGGGTAAGTCTATAGAGCTGGTGAAGATTCTTAGAAAGAGGAAGATCAATATTGAGTGTGTGTAGGAGACTAAGTGGGTAGGGTCTAAGGCTAGGGATATGGATGGTTACAAGCTTTGGTACTCTGGTAGCGAGAGGCATAGGAATGGAGTTGGCATCTTAGTAGATAAAGATCTTGAAGGGAAGGCAGTGGAGGTTAAGAGGATCAGCGATAGGTTGATGACTGTTAAGTTGGTCATTGGGGGGTCTACTCTGATCGTATATAGTGTTTATACATCACAAGTGGGCTTGGATGGGGAAGAGAAGATGCGGTTTTGGGAGGCATTGGATAAGCTAGTGAGAGGAGTGCCTAGTTCTGAGAAGATTGTTGTACCAGGGGATTTTAATGGGCATATTGGGGCATTATCGGGAGGCTTTGGCGATGTGCATGGCAGTTTTGATTTTGGGGAGAGAAATAAAGAGGGAGCTGCTCTTTGGATTTTCCAAGGTCCTTTGGGTTGGTAGTGGTGAATTCGAGCTTCCTGAAGAAGGATAATCACCTCATCACCTTCCAAAGTGCAATAGCCAAGACATAAATTTACTTTTTGCTACTTAGGAAAGGGGATAGGGTATTGTGTAAGAACTATAAAGTCATCCCGAGTAAGAATCTTTCAACTCAGCATAGGCTTTTAGTGATTGACTTAGGTATTAAGAAAGATAAGAAAAGAAGAGGTGAGGAGGGTAGACTTAAAATTAAGTGGGCGGCCTTGCGCCAATAAATATGAGAGAGATAGGGGAGAAGGTGGCGAGAGTAGGGGTGTGAGAGTGCAGGGGAGACGTGGATGGTATGTGGGATAGGGAGGCTAGGTACATCAAGGAGACTACTGTGAGGTGTTGGGTATTTCCTGGTGCTGTGTTGGCCATCGTTGAGGGGGGGGGGGGAGGATTTATGGTGGAATAAAGAAGTTAAGAAGAAAGTGGAGACTAAGAAGGGGGTGTATGCTAAGTTGGGTGAGAGTAAAAATGAAGATAAAAAGCGAGCTAATAGGAAGGATTACAAGATAGCTAGGAAGGAGGCTAAGTTAGCAGTCACGGCGGCTAAGACGACAATGTTTGAGAGCTTGTATGCAGGGTTAGAAGAGAAAAAAGGGGAAAAGAGGTTGTTTAGGCTTGCTATGGCTAGAGAGATGAAGGTTCGTGACCTCAACCAGGTGAAGTGTATTAAGAGGGAGGATGGTAGAGTATTGGTGGAGGATAGTCTCATTAAGAAGAGATAGCAGTCGTACTTTAATAGGTTATTGAATGAAGAAGGGGATAGAGATATTGTATTAGGGGAGCTGGAGCACACATAGGAGTGTCGTGACTTTAGTTATTGTAGACGTTTTAAGGTAGAAGAGGTTAGAGAGGTTGTTCGCAAGATGTGTAGGGGTAGGGCGATGAGTCCTGATGAGATCCCTGTGGATTTTTGGAAGTTCTCTGGTGAGGCTGGCTTAAGGTGGTTGACTGAATTATTTAATGTCATTTTCAAGTCGGTGAAAATACTCGAGGCTTGGAGATAGAGTACTATGATCCCCTTTTATAAGAACAAGGGTGACATTCAGAGTTGCAATAACTATAGAGGTATTAAGTTATTAAGCCATACTATGAAGATTTAGTATAGAGTAGTCGAGTTGACGTTGAGGAGGATAGTGTCTATCTTGGAGAATCAGTTTAGATTTATGCTCGGGCGCTCAACGATGGAGGTAATTCACCTGGTGTGGAGACTGGTAGAATAGTATAGGGAAAGAAAGAGGGATTTGCACATGGTGTTTGTCGACTTGGAGAAGGCGTACGACAAAGTCCCTAGGGAGGTGCTTTGGAGATGCTTAGAAGTGAGTGGGGTACCAGTGGCGTATATTAGAGTAATCAAGGACATGTATAATGGAGCTAAGACTCAGGTGAGGATGGCGGGAGGAGACTCAGAGCATTTCCCTGTCTTGATGGGGTTGAACTAGGGTTCTACTCTTAGCCCATTTTTGTTTGCTTTGGTGATGGATGTGCTGACGCGGCGTATTTAAGGAGAAGTGCCTTAGTGTATGCTTTTTGCAGATGATGTAGTTTTGATTGATGAGATGTGGGGGTGTAAGAATAATAAATTAGAGGTATGGAGATAGACCCTTAAGTCTAAGGGTTCAGGTTGAGCAGAAGCAAGACAGAATATTTGGAATACAAGTTTAATTATGTGAGGTAGAAAGATGAGGTGGTAGTAAGGTTGGATTCCCAGACGGTGTGTAAGAGGGATAGTTCCAAGTATCTGGGGTCCATGATCCAAACGAATGGTGAGATTGATGAGGATATCTCCCACCGTATTGGGGTTGGATAGATAAAGTAGAAGCTCGCCTTGTGGGTTTTGTGTGATAGGAAGGTGCCACCCAAGCTTAAAGGCAAATTCTATAGGGTGGCAGTCCGTCCAGCCATGTTGTATGGAGCGGAATGTTGGCTAGTCAAGAACTCTCACATTCAAAAATTAAAGATGGCGGAAATGCGAATGTTGCGTTGGATGTGTGGGCTTAATAGGGGTGATAGAGTTCGAAATGAGACTATTCGGAAAAAGGTTGGAGTGACTTCGGTGGAGAACAAGATGCAGGAAGTTTAATTGAGATAGTTTGGGCATGTGATGAGGAGGGGTACGAATGCCCCAGTTTATAGGTGTGAGAAGCTTGCTTTGGATGGTTTCAGGCAGGGTAGGGGTAGGACGACGAAATATTAGAAAGAGGTGATCAGGTGAGACATGGAGCAGTTACAGCTCACTGAGGACATAACCCTAGATAGAAAGATCTGGAGGACGCGGATTAGGGTAGAATGCTAGTGCTAGTTTGAGTCGTTAGGGTAGGGCATTACTTGGTAGATGTATTATTCTTGCTAGGGCACTTTGTTGCATGGTTTATTACGCATGTGTTTACTATTCTTTGTTTATTATTCCTTGTGGGTGGCGTATTTATGTCTTGACATCTTGTTCCATGGTTTATTAAGTATATGTTTATTACTCCTTGTCTTGAGCTGGGGGTCTGTCAGAAACAACCTTTCTACTTCTCCTGAAGTAGTGGTATGGACTGCGTACATCTTACCCCCAGACCCCACTATGTGGAATACACTGGGTTTGTTGTTGTTGTTGTACAGGTGACGTGCCCATAGTTTGTTTATATTCTTTATTTTCTACTTTACTCAGTCGGCCCATAATACCTAATAGTACAAGTGGATTCTACTCTTCCCTACTGTGCTCTTTCAATGCAAATCCAGGCACGACTGGGCCTCGTGGATGCCTGGTTCAGGTAGAATTTGGAGTCTATTTGAGGTAGCGATTGATCTATGTATCCAGAGTTGACTACTACCTTTTCTTATTTAGACTATTTCTTATTTGTATTCAGAGACAGAGTTGTTCTTTTTGAGATATCCTATATATATTTTGACTTTGAGTTGTATTGTTTGGTTCTTACAATGTGACACCAACTTTTGGGATTTGGTTTGGTATCTTTGATGGTATTTCCACTATTACCATTTTGTATGGATCATCTTTACTCTAAAATCCTTTTCTTGGATTTTGGTATTGATTATCCTTGTTTTATCAATTTGGATAATAGGCTTACTTGTCAAGGATTGCCGCACAGAGTGCCATCATGACTCTTTGTTTTTGGGTCATGACAAATTAGTACCAGAGTCAGGTTTCATTGGTCTTAATAGTGTATAAATGGGGTGCCTAATAGAGTCTCACATATTGGTACATAAACATGCGTATCTATCTTTGAAAGGCTATAAGGTGTCTTTAGAGAACTTCTTTTATTTTGTTTCTCATCTTGTAAATCTTTTATACCTTGTGTTCTAAGTCATATTTCACTCTTTCCGCATAGATAGTGAGGACTAGATCCAACATGGCTAGAGATGTAGAGCTATTATCTAAGGTGAGAGCTCGGTCTAGCAAGTGAGTTGTGAGTCGCTTAAATCTTAAGGTAGAGGTTGGGTATGAGGATCTTCCCTGTCTAGAGATAGCACTAGGGAACTCTCCCTAGAGCCTTGACATAAGCATGTTGGAGATATAGATTCTACTTTAGTCCAGCATGGCTCTTCTACTCCAGTCTTAAAGGGGTTATTTATTCGGTTATTGGACCATTTAGAGGGTGCTCTTGTGAGTTCACTTGGTGTTTTCCTAGATCCAAGTATTATACCTCCATCTATGCCCTAGTATTCTTAAGGTGTTCCTCCTGTCCCCATTATGGATCCTCCTATTGTATCGACATCTGCTTATGGTACTCCACAGACTTCGAGTGCGGTTCCTCCTTTATTGCATATATCTAAGTATGGTATTTTGAGATCTAGAGTTCATCCTTCTTCTATGATGCCTCTTCACATAGGTTCTCAACCAGTCAGATTTACAATGTCTCCAATTGTTGCAACCATAATTAGGTCTTCTAAGGATCAAAAAAGATTTAAGAGATTCACTCATTTGGTTCCTCTTAGGTTTAGTAGTGCTATAGGCGAGGATGCCTGTGAGTTTTAATAGATTGTCGTTAGTCGTATGGGGTTGCTTATACTACTTTTCAGTTAAGATATATAGCTAGAGACTGGTGGAGGTCACTTATGGGTTGTTGACCTCTTGATTTTCTAGAAATGACTTGGGATCAATTTACTGAGACCATTTTGGGTAGGTTTATGCCCTTTAGTTTGAGGGATCAGGTGAGAGATGAGTTTTATCGCTTGGAGCCGAATCCATGGCTGTTGTAAAGTATGAGGTATATTACCATGCCTTGTCTAGATATTCTTATTCTAGTATTTCTACCAATTTTACGAAGATTTAGAAGTTCGTAAAGGGGTTGGATATCTCTCTTCAGCTAGATATGACCCATATGGTTGTGTATGGGGATATTCTGGATCATGCTAAGATGACCAAGTCTATTCTTCGTGCGTCTCAGGAAGGTGCCAAGAAGGTTCTCCCTTAGGGCGAGTTCAGAGGTCACGCTTCTTGGGGTAGTGATTCCAGAGGCCTCCATATGTATCATGGTAGACCAGCACATGCTGCTTTGTATAGTTTAGGTAGTGGGTCTTTTATTTCAATAGCTTTGAGTAGTTGTCCTGGCTCAATCGTACCTTCTTCTATTGTGTCGAGCACAGGGCTTGCTCTGTGTGTGATAAGGCTGGCCATGTGTCTGAGGACTATCCCTGCTAAGTTTTTAGAGCTACTCATATATCGGTTAAGAAAAGTAGAGGTTCTACTAGAGGTGAAAGAGGCAGAGGTAGTAGGGCCCATAGTGGTGGTCGTAAGACTACTCAGCCAGGTAGTGGACGTGGACAGTGCTATGTTATACCTGCCAGGCCAGAGGTAGAGGCCTTCGATAATGTTATCAAAGGTGTCATCCCTATTTGTTTTAGATCTGCATCTATATTATTTGATTTGGAATTAACTTTCTCCTATGTATCTACATATTTTCTTTAAGTTTTGATTCTGCTTATGAGCCTAGTGCCATGCCTATATGTGTATCCACCCCTGTAGAAGACTCTTTAGTAGTGGATCGGGTGTACTGATCTTATGTTATGACTTTTGCTAGGCGTGAGACTTGGTAGATCTGATTGTATTAGATATGGTAGATTTTGATGCCATATTGGGCATCGATTGGTTATCTTCTTATCATGTGTACTGGATTATTAAGCTAAGACCATGACTTTAGCCTCGCTAGGTGTACCACAGATAGATTGGAATGATGTGTTTTATTAGGGTCCCAAAAGGGATATATCTTTCGCTCAGGCTTGTCTCTTGGTTGAGAGGGGATGTTTGCCTAATTTGGATAATATTGGTGATATTAGTACTACTTGACCTCCTTCCTTGGATTTTATTTGTATTGTCCATGAGTTCATAGATGTTTTCTATGGATTTTCCTAATATTCCTTCAGACTGTAATATTGACTTTGCTATTGATGTTGAGCCAGACACCAAGACCGTTTCTATTCCTTCTTATATAGTGGTCCAAATAGAGTTGAAGAAATTGAAGGATCAACTATAGGAGTTGTTTGATAAGGGGTTTATCCAACCTAGTATATCACCATGTGGTGCACCTGTGTTGTTTGTGTAGAAAAATGGTGGGTCTATGCGTATATGTATTGATTATCGATAGTTGAACAAGGTGATGATTGAAAATAAGTATCCTCTTCCTCGTATTGATGATTTGTTCTATCAGTTTTAGGGTGCTTTAGTTTTTTCGAAGATTGATTTGAGATCCAGATATCACCAATTGTAGATTAGGGCTTGGGTATTCTGAAGATAGCTTTTCAAATTCAATATAGTCATTATGAGTTCTTGGTCATATCCTTTAGGTTGACCAATACCCCCGCCGCATTCATGGAGTGGATGAATCGAGTATTTCGACTGTATCTAGACTCTTTTGTTATTGTATTTATAAATGATATCTTGGTTTATTTCAAGATTGAGGCCAATCATGGGGAGCATTTATGGATTGTTCTTCAGAGATTAAGGGATGAGAAGTTATATGATAAGTTTTCTAAGTGTGAGTTTTGGTTGGATTCTTTATTTTTCTTGGGTTATGTGGTGACCAAGGATCGTATTATGGTCGATTTGGCCAAGATTCCAGTGATTCATGATTGGTCTAGGCCTACTTCTCCTACCGAGGTTCAGAGATTTGTTGGTTTAGCAGGATACTATCAGCGTTAGTGTTAAGGGTTTTTCATCTATTACAGCTCCATTAACCAAGTTGAATCAGAAGAAGATTTCCTTTTAGTGGTTAGATGCTTGTAAGGTGAGCTTTCAAAAGCTCAAGAATTTGTCGACTTTAGCTCCTATCTTGACCTTGCCCAAGGAGGGCGTGGGTTTTACCATTTTTTGTGATGCTTCTAGTGTTGGGTTAGGTGTTGTGTTGATATGGAAGGGTAAGGTGATTGCTTATGCTTCTCATCAGTTGAAGCCCCATAAGAGGAATTACCCTACCCAGGATTTGGAGTTGTACGCGATTTTTTTTGCTTTGAAGTTATGGATGCACTACTTATATGGAGTTCGTTGTGAGATTTTCTCAGATCCCATAGTATTTCTTCACCCAGTGAGATCATAATATGAGGCAGTGTCGTTGTCTTGAGTTGCTTAAGGATTATAACTTGACTACTCTCTACCATTCAGGAAAGGCTAATGTGGTTGTCGATGACTTGAGCTGGAAGTCGACTAGCATGGGCAGCTTGACACATCTTTTGACTCAGGAGAGGCCATTGGCCTTGGAGGTTCAATCTTTGGCTAGCCAGATAGTTAGGATTGATATTTTGACACTTGGGTATATTTTGGAGTTTGTGGAGGCTAGGTCTTCCTTTATGGAGAAAATTTAGGCTCATCAGTTTGATGATGTTGGGTTGAGAGTAATTCAAGTTAAGGTGTTGAGTGGTGAGGCTAATAAAGCCTCACTGGATCCTGTGGTGTTTGAGGATTGGTGTCTAAATTTGCATGCCGAGAGTGGGTGATCATATTTGATTGATTTTGGAAGAGGCTTGTTCATCCTGGTATTCCATCTATTTAGGAGAGACTGAGATGTATAATGATTTGAGACATCATTACTGGTAGGGTGGTATGAGGAAGCATGCAATAGATTATGTAGCTCATTGCCTATGTTACTAGGAGGTGAAGGATGAGCATTTGAGGCATGGTTGTTTGCTTCAGAGGATACCCATTCCTGAGTTGACACGGGAATGAATCACTATAGACTTTGTGAATAGGTTGTCCCGTACTTCTCATAGTTCTGATAGTGTTTGGTTCATCGTGGATTGATTGACCAAATTTTCTTATTTCATTTCGGTTCAGGTCTCTTTCATTACTGAGAGGTTGGCCCGTATCTATATTTGTGAGATTGTCTGTCTTCATGATATTGTAACACCCCCCATTTTTAGACTAGAATTCATACCGTTGTTACCAAGTATATAGACCGAAACCCAATGACTCTATGTCAATATATGAGTGGTGATGAGTTCTATAGTGTGAAAATGTCCTTTTATATCAGTTGATGTCATAAAAATCTCCTAACTCAAAGACGAGCTGAGAATCCTTCTATTGATTAAGTTTTAGTGAACATTTCAGCTTGGGTCAACTTTCAACGACCATAAATCCTTGTATATAATGAATTACTTAGCCTACTATATACCAAAAGAAAGATCATTGAATCTTCTTTCCCACGCATTTGGTTTCACCTTAATCCAATATTGGAGCGGAAAGTTATACTCATTTTACCTCAGCATGTTCGCCTGTCAACAAAGTGACGACTTGAGTTGATTAGCCGTCAACTAAGTGATGACTTATCAAGCCAAGTCGTCAGCCCAAACAGAAACTCATCAAATTCAGCATCCAAGTGATGACTTGAGATGATAAGCCGTCACCTAAGTGACAACTTATCAGACCAATTCATCATCCATGACCAGACTTGATCAACCTCAGCCACTAAGTGACAACTTGAGGTGATAAGCCGTCACCTGAGTGATGACTTATCAACCAAAGTCATCACCCTTACACAACAAGGGTCCAAATCGGCTAAGAGTTGACGCCTTGAGTTGATAAGCCATCAACTAGTTGATAAGTTATCAACTCAAGTCATAAACTAACAATTTCAGAAATTATTATTCAACTTCAGAGGGGCATTTTGATCTTTTCCCTCACATCCCACGACATAAATCACCCAAAAAACATACTTAGCCATCATAAACAAGTTTTAAAAACCCTTAATCCTCTTTATCCTCAATAGCATGATTAGGGTTTCTCCTTGAGGTTATCTCTCATGAACTTCAAGATTCCATTACATTCTCTTCAAGATAATCAAGAACTTAAGATTCCTAATACAAGAACTTCAAGAAAAGCCTTCAAGAATGCTCTCAAGGCTTCCAAAGTCGACTTGTTTCATCGAATCAAAGACAAATAAGGTGAATGGGATTATGAACAAGGATATTCCTTTCATCCTTGTGCCCAAAACCTGATCTTTATTTAAGATTTCATATTTTGCCAATTAGGGTTCATACCCAATTATCATTGTTTGAAGATTATGATGTTACAAGTGATTTAAATGTTGAACTGCATGTCTATTTTCATATCTTTATGTCTGTGATATGATTTTTCAGATTTCCAATTGAGTTTTAAGCATGATACTGTGATTATTGATTTCTTTATCTTGATATTGTTGAAGTATTTCAATAAGTATATTGAGCATGACATTTTGCTATGAATTTGCATGAGTTTAAAGCATGAGTATTAATATTTCAAGAAGATTATGATTTTAAGCCCTTTTTATAAGTTGTTTCGAAGATTTAAGAAAGAAATTGATCTTTTGATCCTAAGATAAGATAAGGAATCCACATTGTTCATACAGTTTGAGATTTAAAAAAAGAGAAGCATAATTGGTTTTCATTATAAACCCTTGTGCTATTTTAAATTGGATTTCCTAAAGTTTGAGTGAAAGCATGAGAGTAGTATTTAGCCCCGAGTTAGGTATGATTCCAAGGTCTCATGCCTCAGAAATATATGCCAACATAGGATTAAGATTAAGTGCCCATACTAGGCTAACTCAGTGATCACTTTAGATAAGGTTATACTCCTTGGCAAGAGTATGGCACCTCTCCCCATCGTGAGGTTTACCCTATAGGGGAACAAAACGTTAGACTCCATGACAGCTCACATGGTTTATATTGGTTTGAAGAACCTCCTAGAGTCCCTAAGTCTTGAATCAGAATAATAGAACAACTTTTAGAAATTAAGTGTAGAGACTCACAATTTTATACAGATATTGTTTTATATAAAGACAATAGCCATGCGATTCCAGATTTTGGTCTACAGATGATAAAGGTGAGTCCTTCTACACTTAGCTTGCATGATTTGAAAATAAAATAAGAGTACAACTTTGTATAACTAAGTGTGGTGTCTCACAAGAATTACTTTTATACTTTACTACTTCTGACCTATGATTTGACAGTTTTATTGTTCAAGCCAAGGTGGGTCACTTACACTTAGCATGTAATTTTTGTAAGTTTGTTTGAATATTGCATTATTGTTTTACTTATGCATTCTCCTCTACATGTTGAGTACATTCCAAAAGTATTGATCCACATATACGTCTATGTGCTACATTGTTTAATAATGTAGGTTCAGGTGCTCAGTTCTAGCAACGTGATTGGCTGCGAGCATTTCGATCTATATCCCGATAGTTGGTGAGTCCTCATAGTTCGAGGACCCAGATATTCAGATTTTTAGCTTTATGCAACATTTGATAAGTTTTTTTAAGTTTAGTTTGAGTCAGCTAAGGGTGTACCCCAGTAGCTCTCTAGTTAGTAGAAGTAGAGGCTTGTCCGACTGTTAGGTACATTTCAGATTTTAAGTGGTCGTTTATCAAATTTCTAAGTAAATACTTTTTAGATATTATGTTCAGTTAAACTTAGCACAACTCAGATAGTAATTCAGTATTTCAGTGCTATCGCATGCCTAACATATCTTTTATTTGAGTTTCAAAACTTGTAGAAGGCTTACAGGGTTAGCTTGGGGCTACTTGTAGTCCCGAGAACTGTGTGACACCTTGAGACCCATTTTCAAGGCATTACAAACTTGGTATCAGATCCTATGATTTGTGCTCTATCGGGATTAGGAACATATCGTTATACTCCCAAGAAGCTGGATCTTGATCTCAAGAATCGACCCACACCACCAGCTAAGCCATCTATTGAAGAGCCACCCACGTTAGAATTGAAGGAGATGCCAAGCCATTTGAAGTACGCATTCTTAGGAAGCGGAAATACTCTTCCAGTCATAGTGGCAGCCGATTTGGGTGAGCAACAAGTTGCAGCTCTTATTGCGATCCTACGCAAGTATATTAGAGCTATTGGATGGACCATTGCGGACATTATTGGTATTCCACCTGGGATTTGCACTCATAAAATTCAGCTTCAAGAAAAGTGCACACCCACCATTGAACATCAAAGACGTCTAAACCCACCTATGCAAGAAGTGGTGAAGAAGGAGATTATCAAGTGGTTAGACGCAGGAGTCGTGTATCCTATTTCTGATAGTACATGGGTAAGCCCAGTACAATGTGTTCCCAAGAAAGGAGGCATGATGGTGGTCGCGAATGCAAAGAATGAACTTATTCCACTCAGGCCCGTTACTGGATGGAGAGTATGCATGGACTACCGCAAGCTGAATTCTTGGACACTCAAGGATCACTTCCCCATGCCATTTATGGACCAAATGCTAGATCGATTAGCGGGGAAAGGATGGTTTTGCTTCTTGGATGGTTATTCAGGTTATAATCAGATTTGTATTGCTCCCGAAGACCAAGAGAAGACAACGTTCACATGCCCATATGGTACGTTTGCCTTCAAACGCATGCCATTCGGGTTATGTAACGCACCAGCCACCTTTCAACGTTGTATGATGTCTATTTTCTCTGATATGGTAGAAGACACTTTGGAGGTATTTATGGACGACTTTTCAGTTGTTGGTGAGTCCTTTGAAGCATGTTTAGCAAACTTGAG
Source organism: Capsicum baccatum var. pendulum (assembly GCA_030864225.1). Classification (NCBI taxonomy): domain Eukaryota; kingdom Viridiplantae; phylum Streptophyta; class Magnoliopsida; order Solanales; family Solanaceae; genus Capsicum; species Capsicum baccatum. The sequence continues at coordinate 45,281,105 of CM061559.1, read as the reverse complement.
CATGGCATTATAAAGATGTGTAGAGTTCAACCTTGTGCTGAATTGGGAGAAGTGCCACTTCATGGTAAAAGAAGGAATCGTTCTTGGGCACAAGATCTCCGAAAGAGGAATAGAGGTTGATCGCGCAAAAATAGAGGTAATCGAGAAGATACCACCTCCAATTTCGGTGAAGGGAGTTCGTAGTTTTCTTGGCCATGCTGGATTTTATCGTAGATTCATCAAAGACTTCTCCAAAATTTCTAGTCCATTGTGCAAACTGCTGGAGAAAGATGCGAAGTTTGACTTTAATGAAGATTGGTTAAAGGCATTCGAATGCATTAAAGGAAAACTCATTGAAGCCCCTATCATGGTAGCACCAGATTGGACGCTCCCGTTCGAAGTCATGTGTGATGCTAGTGGTGTAGCCGTTGGTGCTGTTCTTGGACAAAGAAAGGAGAAATTGTTTCATCCTATCTATTATGCAAGTAAGGTCCTAAATGAAGCCCAAAGGAACTACACCGTTACTGAACAAGAGCTCCTAGCAGTTGTGTATGCGTTTGAGAAGTTTCGTGCCTATCTATGGGTACTAAGGTGATCGTTCATACAGACCATGCAACTCTTAGGTATCTAATGACAAAGAAGGATGCAAAACCAAGGCTGATTCGATGGGTATTGCTGCTGCAAGAGTTTGATTTCGAAGTCAAAGATAGAAGAGGTTGCGAGAACCAAGTGGCTGATCACCTATCTAGACTTGAGAATGAGTATGTGGCGCAACCAGAAAATCAGATTGATGATGCATTCCCTGACGAGGAGATACTAGCGACCACAATGGTGCAATTACCATGGTATGCCGACTTTGCAAATTTCGTGGTGAGTAGTGTGTTACCTTCCAATTTATCTTACCACCAAAGGAGGAAGTTTATGCATGACGTTCAGCACTACTATTGGGATGAGCCATATTTGTTTCGAAGATGCGCGGATGGTATCATTCGACGATGCATAACCCATGAAGAAGTGCCTACTATATTGGAAGCATGCCACACTTCGCAAGTTGGAGGACACCATGCAGGAAATCGAACGGCAAGGAAAGTCTTGCAAAGTGGTTATTATTGGCCTACAATATTCAGAGATGCACACGACTATACGAGAAGGTGTAACCAATGCCAACGTCAAGGTGCTATTTCAAAACACCATGAAATGCCCATGTCCACAATTCTGGAGGTAGAACTCTTCGATGTGTGGGGTATTGATTTCATGGGACCATTCGTGAATTCGTTTGGAATGGAGTACATCTTGGTTGCTGTGGATTATGTATCAAAATGGGTTGAAGCTGTAGCATTGGCCGACAACGAAGGAAAGCGTGTTGTAGCGTTTTTAAAGAAGAATATCTTCTCTCGCTTTGGAGTACCTCGTACTATCATAAGTGATGGAGGATCTCACTTTTGCAACAAGCTATTCAAATCTGTATTGGCCAAGTATGGAGTCAAGCAACACAAGGTAGCTACGCCTTATCATCCCCAAACCAGTGGACAAGTTGAGGTTTCCAACCGCGAGATCAAGCAAATCCTTGCCAAGACGGTTAATGCGAATAGGAAGGACTGGTCTCGAAAGCTAGATGATGCACTATGGGCGTATAGGACTGCATTCAAGACACCCATTGGCATGTCACCTTATCAGCTAGTTTATGGGAAGGCTTGTCATCTACCCATCGAGCTTGAATACAAGGCATTGTGGGCATTGAAGCACTTGAATCTGAATTGGGATAATGTGAAGAACCTGAGGTTGGAGCAGCTGAACGAACTAGATGAATTTCGTCTCCATGCATATGAAGGATCAGATTTATACAAGGAGCGGATGAAGAAGTATCATGATCAGCGGATTGTTCGACGAAACTTCCAAAAAGGTGACATGGTACTACTCTTTAACTCCAGACTCAAGCTCTTCCCAGGTAAGTTATAATCAAAGTGGTCTGGTCCATTTAAAGTCATCCAAGTCTACTCGTCTGGAGTAGTCGAATTGGAAGACAATGATGGTGTTATCTTCAAAGTGAATGGCCAACGTGTTAAGCCATATATCGGTCCTCTTGACTCGATGAATGACAAGGCCATCACTTATCTCGACGAAGTCTAAGTACTCGAGATTACTACGTCGAGCCACGACAATAAATAAGGCGCTAGATGGGAGGCAACCCATTGTTTATCGTTTTTCATTTATCGTTTATCGTTTTCTTTCATTCTAGTACTTGTCTTATTTTTAATTAATGAAAATCCAAAAATAAGAGTCGTTCCACGACCAAAACTAAGGCGCTTGGTGGGAGGCAACCCATCGTACTAATCGTTTTCATTTTGAGCAAATATAGGTGCAAGAAGTATGCGACGAGGAGATTGATCTCCATCGACAATTTGGACGCATTGTGTGGTAAAGTCGGTAAGTTAGGCATGGTGATGCATAAGGCGATGAATTGAGCCTTTCTCACGTCAAAATAGGCTTCGAGGAAGGCTAGGCCTTGGTAAAAATAGGCCACAAACGATGCACAACCTATTCTATAGCCTAAGGACTCGGAATCTAGTGTGCTATACACTATGCGCCGCCTATACCTAGGTATGCTTTTGACTATGCGCCGCCTATGCTATGGAATTTGGTCTCAGTATCTCATGTGCCATAGACTATGCGGCGTATATGTCTACAAATGCCATAGACAATGCGCCGCATATGTCATTGATATGCCGAGTGATATGCGCCGCATATGTGGTGTTCTTGTCCCCAAATATGATTGTAAATGGGTCATAACCCAACCCATACTCTTCCTATATAAAGGGGACTTAGTTTTATAACACAACCACATTAGAAACAACCCTAAAGGCGCCACATAACCCTCCAAATCTTCTCAAAATTTTCTTCTTTTGCTCTTCCAATTCACAACAACTTCTCCACAAGCTTCAAGCAAGTAAGTACTCTCTTATTCTTCATCTAATTATCGTAAGTACTATGTTGCTATGCTAAATCATGTGGGATTGGTAGGTGATGTTTATGTGTTTGGATTGTTGTTGCAAAATCATGTGAGTGAATATATACGTAGGGAATTCTTGACTTGTTTCCGACTTGAATTTTGTTTCGAACGCATTGTTATGATATTTGCTGAATTGATATGGCTATGAATATTGCTTAAGAGTGTTGTTTGGATGCTTACATGATAGACTATCCCGGCCATCGGGATAAGATTATAGTGCCTATCGTCTTAGGAGGTTGTGCTTGTTGTAAGAATAACGATTCTATATGATAACCCCTATGTCGTAGTGTTGCTATATCTACCATGAAAGTAGACCAATGACTGCAAATAAGTGATGCAATGCTGATTTTCTTGTCAGAACACCATCCTAAAACGTATGTCGACGAAATCTGAGTAAATCGACTACGTTCACCTCGCTGATTTGTGCAAGAAAACTAAGTGTGGGGTGGTACCCCTAGTGCTTGCATATAGATTGTATCAAGTGAGATTGTGCTGCAACTAACATTATTTCTAGTCTCAGGTACAATGGCACCTAAAGCGAGGCAAGGCAAGGAGAAGGTTACCACATCCCAAAAGGGCAAGAAGAGAAGTCGAAAAGACCAAGGAGAATCATCCTCAGCGCACCTACCACGCAGAATGTTTGGAATAAAATGGGTTCTTGAGGAAGAAGCCAAAGCATGGTACAGAAGCAACAAAGAAAGAAAATATGTGCACGTCGACTTGATCAACAAGGAGACCTTAGCAAAGAAGGAGCCGCGAATGTTGGCAAAAATAATGGCTTTGAAGCTGGATTTCATCTTCCGCGACATGGGAGAGTGCAATCTTGACTTAACAAAAGAGTTTTATGCCAATTGGTCGCCGAACACAACAGGCAATGAAGTCAAAATTCGGGGCCAAGTGTTACATCTTACAGCGGATTGGATCAACTCTTTTCTTGGCTTACCTTCGGTCGACACTGCACCATTCAAAGAGCTGTACAGCAGGCCTCCTTACAGAGCAATACAACACACGCTTTGTGGAAGCAGATCGATGGAAAGATGGGGCAGACATAAGGAAACAGGCCATCACAATACCTTCCCCTATGCTCCACTAAATAGGGAAGCAAGAATCTGGATGCGCATTGTCAACTCATGCCTTATTCCTGGAACTCAATACACCAAGATATCGAGAGATAGAGTGTGTTTGGTCTATGCTTTGATGACAAATGTCCCTATCAACTTTGGGGCAATCATTCGATCTACCATGAGGAAGGCCAGACTCCACAAAAGGTCCCATTTCATATTCGGCAATTTGTTGACAGTAATGTTGCGGAAGGAGGATGTCGAAGAGGAACCAGTTGACCACAAACTCCCACATAACCCAAAGAAGGTTGACCTCACCAAGGTCAAAGATGCTGAAACAACTCATGGAGTCAACCTTACTACTGTAGAGAGACATGCTCGTGATGAGAGTTTCTTCCGTCATCTCTATGGCATGACACGATTCACTATGATGAGTGGTGGACGTATTCCAACTGCTGAAGAGCTCCAACAGTTGGACCACGACTACCCAATGAACATGCATGCCCGGGAGATGTGTGGAGTGGGCGTATATTTTGAGGAACCTCTAGACGATGACGTGCCGACTGATGATGATCGACGCTTGCCTGATTCCGATGAGGAGGAGAACTCTGACGACGACTCTTATGATGATTCCGCCGAAGGGGGTATGACCCCCGACATTGATGAAGGGTCCGACTAACCAGGTTCTTCGAATTTATTTTCCACTGAGGGCAGTGTCCCGTTTAAGTGTGGGGTGGCTGTATCGCATGCTATACTTCTCTATTTGCATCTATGTTTGTTTACTTTTTTTTTTAAGTTAAGTTTTGTAGGGGTAAATTTTTTTCTAGCTTCGCATGAAATTATTTTGCTAGGCAACATGAGATTATAACAAGAGTATGTGCTACAATTGTGACTATTGAGACGTTTAGGCTCTAGTTGTGACTCATTATGTGATATTGTGTGATTCAATTCCTTCAATTGTTGGGTCGAGAGTCTATATTACTTCCAATCAAGTCGACCATGTGCCTTGTGTGTGTGAGATAATAGTATATTCTATGTTTGTGGCTGATGCTAGAACTTTCCTGGTATGTATGCAAAGCGAAAATAAGGAGTGTAAGTTTAGGATATGATTTAGGCATTTCTTTGGCAACCTATACATGTTTACCTTCAGTTTTACCTACCCATGGACATCATCCTAGTTAAACCCTTTTGAGCCTTTAGCCTATTTCTTTGACAACCTTGTATGTAAGCCTAATCCATTTTTTTTAAGACCGTAATTTGATCCAAATTCCTAAGTGCTTTAAAGTGAAAAAGTCATGTGACAACATAAGAGGAAATTGGGTGAGTATGATGCTATAAATTGTAATGGTGCTTGAATGTGCTATGAAAAAGAAAGTGCTATCATAAGAGGTATGTTGTGAAAAGAAAAAGGAAAAGAAAGCTGAAAAGTGAGTTGTGATTAAAATTGAAAAACAAAAGATGAGAACAAGGGTGGAAGAATAAAATAAAGAAAGGTTGAAAGAAAAAAGTGTCAATGATACAATGTGATGTATTAAAGTGCTTAGGAACCTAGTCACTATTCTTGGCCAAAATAGTCCTACCCGTCCCTTAGCCTACATTACAACCATCTAAAGACCTACTTGATCCTAATCTTAACATTCCGACATTTAGTAGAGTACTACATTAAAGGCAAGCCTATGGTCATTAGTTGCTACATATAAATTTTTTGTGAGAGCGAGAGCAAGGACACTTTGATACCCATGTTTGAAAAATATGCTATACTTGTGAGTAATTATGGGTACTATATTGTGAGACACACATGGTTGATGAGTTTTGGATAGTTGTGTATGATTCTATGCACTTTAACGTTTGCATGCGAGTTGATCACCATCACGAGTCTATACTTGAGGTTAAATTGTTTCTACTTATAATCAGAAAGCTACTCTTTGTTGATAATTGTTGTGCTTGTCTTGATAAATGTTTTGTGTTGTTGCTGTAAAAACCTTAAGTCGATGCTTAGAAGGACATGATATTTTGTTCGAGGACGAACAAAGCTGCAAGTGTGGGGTGTTGATGATAGGCGAATTTACACGCCTATATCAATATATTTTGCCCATATTTTAGCCTAGTTTTGAGAACAAATTATATATTTCATGCACTTTTAGTCCTTTTTCCTGTAAATGAGCTAACAAACATGATTAGGAAAGTTTCAGGTATAAATGATGCAAAATACAGCATTTTATGGCTTACTTGACGCAAAAGAAAGCTCACAAACGAAGTAGAAGGGAGCTGGACGCCTAAGGACCAAATCTGCTGCATGGAAAATCTGTCCCGAGCTAAAACAACATTTCTGAAGACTTTGGGGACTTACAGACACAAAGCTGGATTTTTACAAAGATACATTAACCTAATACAATTAGGTTATGTATTTCACTATTCTATTTGGATTATGATATTGTAACCTTACCCTAGTACATTTGGGTCAAGGATTTCATTAGTATAGTAGGATTTGGTTATTTATTTCATTAGCTTAGTAGAACTAGGATATGGGTATTATAAATACCCTATCATGCTAGAGATTTTAATTAACTCCTCCCTTAGTGGAGAGAACAATTCATTCTTCACTTAATCCAACAATTAATTTTCTTCCATCCCTCTCATCTTCCACCACAAACGCTTCTAATCTACTCTTCTATTCTTAAATTCCACAACAAGAGAACCGTTACTTGCTAGGGAATCACCAAAACCACACGCCTATCACCTACTTTTCACGCCATCAACCATGCAAATCGTGATATCCTTCGCATTCATGGGTAACTAAACCTCTTAGTTGGGGTTATGGAAGCCGAATGAGTTACTATATATTGCTGTGAGTTTGTGAGTTCAAGACACGTATATTGCTTATATCATTATTCTCTTCATCTTAATCTACATTCTTTGCGGTTGCAAACGCAAGAATACGCCAGTCTAACATTTAACTTGTTCGCGAGAAAGGTTATTTGTCTGGAAAAGAGATAATGTCAAGGTAGTAGGACACCCTTTCCTATTAAAAAGCTAGTGCCGTAACTGGACTAACCTCTTGGAGAATTCGTACCGTTAGACACGCTTTAAGCTCGCGAGAGTTAAAGTGAAATAGTCCTTGTTTAGGTCGCGAGACGCTTGGATTTACCATCGACTACAATTCTCTGTAAGCAATTGCATGTCAAGACTCTACACACTCATAGCCGATAGAGACGTATACCTCAGAAGGTGGACATAACCCCAACGCTTCAATTCTCATTGTTTCACAACCTACGAAATACTCTCTTTTTACTTTGCTATTTTCAGCTTTTATTTCATTACTTTGGTTACATATTACAATTCCCCCTTCTTACGAGACTTGCACCAAAAGTCTATTAATTTTGCTTACTTGTTGACCAAGCTATTCCCTGTGGGATCGACACCCAACCCAGGTTGGGTTCTATATTTGCTAACGACCGTTTTACACTCCCACGAGAGCTGTAGATTGAGCGTTATCACTGCCTTTCAGGTGTTGGACCAAGCTGAGACTGCTAATATTTAGGGAAACCATCAGGCTGCTGTCCCACTTCAGCAGAATGGTGATTTAGCTACAACTTGAATTCGTGACTTTATGAGAATGAATTTGCCTGAGTTCTTTGGGTCAATGACAGGTGAGGACCCATATTTGTATTTAGATAAGGTGTTAAAGATCACCTAAATTATGCATGTTAATAAGGAGGAGAGTATAGAGTTAGTATTCTATAGGCTAGACGATATGGCATATGATTGGATGGTTATGTGGAAGAATGGTAGAGGTGAGAATGTAGCTCTTTTAAGTTGGCAGATGTTTCAGGATGCATTTCTAGATAGGTTCTCTCCCCGCGAATTGAGAGAAGATAAGGTAGAGCAGTTCATGAACCCGAGGTAGGGCTTGATGACAGTAAAGGAGTGCTGCCTTAAGTTCAATCAATTGTCTAAGTATGCCCCTGACATGACGGCTGACCCTAGGTCGAGTATGAGTAAGTTTGTTACTAGAGTATCTGGTTTGGTAGTCAAGGAGTGTAGGACTGGCATACTTATTAGGGATATGGATCTTTCTAGATTGATGATTCATGCTCAATAGCTTGAGGCAGAGAAGTTGACAGATTGCTACTTGTCAAGGCTTACCGCGATGAGTACCATCCCCTTGTTTTTTGGGTCATGACAAGTTCAAACATATGATGAGGTGGTGCATGAATGTCCCGGTGTGGAGGTGTGAGAGGTTAGCATTGGATGCATTTAGGAGAGGTAGAGACAAACCAAAAAAATATTGGATGGAGGTGATTAGACTAGACATTGAGTAGTTAAAACTTACTAAGGGACCTTAGGTAAGAAAGTGTGGATAACATGAATTGGGGTAGAAGGATAGTCGGAGGGAGCGCGTCCAAGATCGTAGGTAGGAGTGGTTTGTTTTATGGTCCGTACTAGTAGTCGTTTGTTTTATGGTCCGTACTAGTAGTCGTAGTACTACATTTTGTAGTTTCTTATTCTTGAGTTTTTGGTGATGTTTGTTGTTTCGGACAGATAGATTGTAGTATTATTTTATGATAGTATTTTTTCTGTTGCAATCTGTTATTTTGTTACTACCTATTGTTTTGTGCTCTTATATTATGTCTTTTCTAGACTGTTTTATCTTGGGTCAGTAGTCTATCGGAACTAACATCCCTACCTTAAATCTAAGTTAATGGTGCATATGGCGTACGCTCTACCCTCCCAAAACCTCACTTTATGAGAACATACTAGGTATCTTGTTGTTGCTATAATTCAAAACAAAAAATATATATTAAAAACTTAGGTACGAATTTTTTTTACCTAAATGTACTATATATATATGTTTATTAACCGTCTATAGTGATAGAATTTGTTTTATTAAAGGGAGTATAATTTTTTTTGTTTTTGCAATTCGTATAGAAGAGGCACTTACCTTAAATATAACTTTAAAATATCCGTATACAAAAGCAAAGATTGAGGTAGAGTTTAAACAAGTGATAAAAGCAACCGATTTTAATTAGTAGCAAAGGAGAGAAGTCCTCTCACATATGATATAGTACTAACATCTAAAAAAGTCCTCTCGGAGTGTCGCGCCTAAAAAAGAAACATATAATATGCAATTTGAAGTTTAGACAAATTTCAATGTAGATAATGAATATTGGATAAAACAAAATCATCTTTTACTTAAACAAAACATACAACTGTAAGAAAAAAATAATACAAAAATTTTTAGTCGTCTTGTGTAATTCATACTCAACAAATAAAAGTATCTAAGAGATTTTCATTCCTCATAATATATAATTCAAAAATTGTACATCGAGTCACGGAGCATATCATAATTAAACAAGGGAAAATGATCTTATTTGCTCGTCTTTCAGAAAAAAAATTATAATTGTCCCTCGTTATACCTTATTGATATATTTGCTCTTGATATTCAACTTTGGACACATTCTACATGACACCTTCGTGACACCTGTATAGATTTATTTTTATCATAATTAAAATTTGCTACCAATTTAATTATTATAATTTATACATGACTCAATATTGTACCCTCTCATCTAACTCATTAAACCCAATTACTGCCCTTCATATATCCCTCATCACTTTTTCATGGAATATTACACTTTGTACAAGAATTTAGTTCTAGGAGCTTTTTGGGATTCAATATTTATTTTCCTTGTTGGAATTCAATATTTTATTTCCTTGTTGGGATTCATTGTGAATATTTAATCAATTATTGTGAATATATTTTAGGTAAATACTAGATATTTTTTTTTCCTTTTTTAGATGTACCCAATATTTTCTTTCCTTTTATTACGTAGGGTTATTGTATTAATTTGACTATAAATAGGGGTATTTTGTACAACAAATTTATCAAGTAATAAAAAGAAAAATTTCATACTCTGCTTTGTTTATCACTCTCAAAATCACCTTCTGTTGTTAACACTTCACAATCTGAAAGAAGTGATAGTGTCCTTGCAATCAGTGTAGTGGATTATTCACACACTTTCTACATTTACCCTTCTGATCATCCAAGTATGAATCTAGTTTCAACCATCTTTGATGAGAGAAGCTATTGTGGATGGAGGAGGGCAATTATTATAGCCCTCTCAGCAAAAAAATAAGTTAGGATTCGTTGTTGTACCTTGTCCTAATGCTGACACAAGACTTCAAGGAGCTTGGACAAGATGTAATGATATGGTCCTATCCTGGTCATTCAATTTCCTTTCCAGAGAAATTGGTGAGTCTGTTTTGTATTCCAAAAGTGCCAAAATGTTGTGGTCTGACCTAGAAGATAGATTTGATCAGGTTAATGGTACTAAACTTTTTCAACTTCAATAAGATTTAAATGCAGTAGTTCAAGGAATTTTCAATATTTTTATTTATTTTACAAAAATGAAGAGTCTATGAAATGAGTTAGATGCACTAAATAAATTTTCTACATGTACTCGTGAGTGTGAATGTGAAGCACAAGAAAAAAGTGCAAAGGCTCATCAAGATGAGAGAATTCTTCAACTTCTCATGGGTCTTAATGACACTTTCGTAGGTGTTAGAAGTAATATTTTGTTGTCTTTCCCTCTACCCACTATTAATCAGGTTTACTCCCTTGTTATTCAAGATGAAAAGCAAAGGAAAATTCATACTGCTCCTGCTTATCCAGGAGAATCAACCTCTTTCTTTGTTGGTAATAGTGGGGAAAAGAGGTTCAATAAGTATAAAAATCAAGTGGAAAATTCTATCAAGAAAAATTCTATGATGTACAATTATTGCAAGAAAATAGGATATGACATTGACCACTGTTATAATATCCATGGTTTTTCTGTGATTTTAAATGCACTATATCTAAAAAATATCAAAAGGGACATGTTGTTAGTAATGTTTTTAACACATGAGAAGGATCTTAACAAACTCCAGAGAATGTCACAAATATGAACTCTTTAAGCCAAAATAATATTGCACATGCAACTTTTACAAAAGTTGAATTAGAAAGATGCAGGAAATGTAGATGCATCTGCAAACATAACATGTGTTGGTATGGCTAAGTTCTTTAATTCTTATGCTTGTTTTCTTACAATTGATAGCGATTCTTGGATACTAGATAGTGGAGCATCTGAGCACATGAATTTTGATAAAAAAAAATACTTTAAAAGCATAAATCTTCTTCCTAAACCTGTAATAGTAACTCTTCCTAACTCCCATAAGGTCAAAGTTACTCATTCAGGATCTGTTTCTCTCTTGCATAATCTAACTCTGTAAAATATTTTATATATACCATCTTTTAGGTTCAATCTAATTTTTATTCATAAGTTGTATAAGAAACTTTAAAAATTTACTCTTTTCACTCCTAACACTTATTTAATGTTGCAAGACCCTTCACTGAAGAGCCCTCAGATTCTAGGTAAAGAGGAAGAAGGTCTATATATTCTCAAATCAAGTCATTCGGAAGTTTTGATAAAGAGCCTACCTAGTTTTAATCTTCATAGTCTTTTCTATTCTAGTTCTTTAGCAGATAAATTTACTTCTTGCTGAAGTTGCTTTGATTTCAATGTAAAGGAAAAACTATGGAACTACATATTAGGGCATATGCCAAGGAATAATACGAAGAAAGTTTATCTAAATTTTGTACCTTGTTCAAATTTTTCTTCTCCTTGTCTTATTTGTCCCATGTCAAGATAATCTGAGCTATCTTTTCCTTCTAGTGTTATTTTGGCTAAATCTGTGTTTGATCTAATACATGTGGATACTTAGAGACCTTACAAATCTACTATACATAATGGTTTTAAATACTTTCTTACGATTATTGATGACTTTAGTAGAGCTATTTGGACACATCTTCTTAGTACTAAGTCTAATACTTTTTTCATTCTTCAATCTTTTCTTTCTATGATATAAAGACAGTTTAATTCTAAAGTTAAAATTATAAGAATTGATAATTATTTTGAGTTAGAAAATAGAAAAACATAATTTGATTTCTTTCTTTCCAAGAGAATTATTCATCAAACAACTTGTGTTTATAATCCACAACAGAATAGAGTAGTGAAGAGAAAATACAAACATTTATTAAAAAAATCAAGAGCTCTTTTATTTCAATGTCATCTATTAGTTATTGGGGAAATGTCTTTTAATTGCAAATTATCTCATAAATTGATTCCCTCAAGTGTTTTGAATTCAAAAGGTCCTTTGAAAGTTTTATTCAAGAATAAACCATCATATGATCATTTAAAATATTTTGGGAGATTATGTTTTGTGTCTACTCTATCTATTAATAAAACTAAATTTGATCCTAAAGCAACACCTTGTGTTTATAGGATATCCCTATGAAAAGAGGAATATATAGTATTAAATTTACAAACAAGAAAATTATAATTTTCAGGAATGTTATTTTTCATGAAGAATATTTTCCTTTTATTTGACAATCTACCACCCCTTCTACTATATTTTCTTCTGATGTGTCAAATTCTTCTACTTCTCTATCATAATTTTTCCTACCTTCATTAGATTACTCTACTGATTATGAATCTACTCCTGATCCTAGTTTTACCTACTAATATACCTCAACTTCCATCAAATTTCAGTGATGTGCGACTCACTAAGTCCACATTTTATATGACTCCAAGTTCTCCTCAAGTACCTATTATTCAAACTATTTTAAGAAAATCTTCTAGGACTCGTAATAAGCTTAATTGTTTGAAAGATTATATTTCCAATGATCTTCACCTTACAAATGTGTCCACTACCTGTTTTCTCAGTTCTGTTACTCCTAATTCCTTGTCTTTTAATGCTTTATCTTCTAATAATTAAGTCATGCTCAACTCTATTGCTAGTATTCAAGAACTTGTTAATTATATTTAAGCAACACATCATCCAAGTGAATACGAAGCCTTGGATAAAGAACTTATAGCTTTATAACAAACAACACATGGGATGTTATTTTGCTTCCTGTTGGAAAGAAAGCACTTCTTTCTAAATGGATTTATAAAGTCGAACAAAATTCTGATGGAAGTATTGAAAGACTAAAGGCTTGATTGGTCATTAGAGATGATGTGTATAGAGAAGGTATTGATTATAATGAAATTTTCTCTCCAGTAGTCAATATGACTACTATCTTATGTATTTTAGCCATTGAATTGAAGAATAATTGGAGATTTTTTCAATTAGATGTTAGTAATGTTTTTTCTTCATAGTGATCTCCATGAAGAAGTTTATATGAAATTTCCACCTGGTGTTGCACCACCCTCTACAAATCATGTTTGTTTGCTAAAGAATTTATTTATGGGCTTAAACAAGCATCTAGATAATGGTATGCTAAGCTTACTTCTACTCTCAATTTTAACAGTTTCAGTCATTCCCTTAATGGTTATTCTATTTTTTAAAAAAGTCTGTTGATTTTATCTTTATTGTAGCAGTGTATGTAGATGACATAATGTTGATAGGCAATAATAAAGGTGAACTACAAGCTTTAAAGTTGTTTTTAGATAAGGAGTTCAAAATAAAAAATCTTGGTCCAATGCATTTTTCTTGGCACGGAGGTTGTTCGAATCTACAGGAATGCTTATTTTGAAAAATAAATTTACACTAGATTTATTGAAAGAATTTGATACTCTTCATTTATCTTATGTTTCTTTCCCTTTGGATCACACTGTCAAACTATAGGCTAATCAAGGGTTTCCTATCCAAGATCCTACTTTAGACAGATATTTATTGGGTAAACTTAATTATCTAACACATACAAGACCTGATTTATCATTCACAATGCAACATTTGAGTCAATTTATGATGGACCAATGCGAACCTCATTTTAAAGTTGAATTGCGAGTGCTTTGGTATTTGCTATTGATTCGGGTCTTAGTACATTCATGTCTACTTTCTCTTCTTTTGAATTGATGGCATTTTGTGACTCCAACTTGGTGCTTGTCCAGATTCACAAAAATAAATAAGTGGCTATTATATTTTCCTTGGATCCTCTTATATTTCATGAAAATCAAACAAACAAACATCCATCTCTCTCAGCTCGGTTAAAGCTGTGTATCGCTCTAAGAGGAGGGTCATAACTGAGCTTACCTGACTGATTCACCTTTTTGAAGATCTCGTCATCTCAATTCCTTTACCAGTACCTCTTTTCAGATAGCCTTGCTACCATTCATATCGAAAAAAATTCAGTTTTTCATGAACAGATAAAGCATATTGAAATTGATTGACACTTCATCCGTCAGTAGTATCTTGCCAGATTAATCTCATTATCGTATGTAAAAACTTCTTTTCAGCTCTGTGATATATTCACTAAGTCATTGATGAGGCCTTTGCATCATCAACATCTCGGCAAGTTGGGTGTCTCTTCCACACCTCCAACTTGAGGGGGTGTTGGGATTCAATATTTTATTTCCTTGTTGGGATTCATTGTGAATATTTAATCAATTATTGTGAATATATTTTATGTACATACTAGATATTTTTTATTTTTTTTAGATGTACCCAATATTTTCTTCTCTTTTATTACGTAGGTTTATTGTATTAGGCTCAAAGACCATTAATGACTATTCAGAGAAGAAATTTGAGAAATTAGCTCTAAATTAGGAAGGAGAGGAAGAGACAATAGAAGAGAAATAATATTTTTCATATATGGATATTAGATATTAAAATCAAATGCTTATATATTACTTATTCATTGAACTAACAAAAGTACCAACTAACTAACCATAAAATGGAAACCAACTACCGTAATAACTGTCGTAGTTACAGTACTAACAGTTTTCCTGAATTTCTATTGTACTTGCTCTAACTACCTTTCTAACTACTTAAACAATTCCAACTCAGCTCTATTAATTTTGACGACTACTTCAAATAATCACAATCAATATTTTGAGTTATTAACTTGCATCAATACCCTCATCATAAGATCAGAATTGTCCTCAAGACTAAAAGGAAAGAAATTTGTGTTTAACATTAGTGAGATGCTCACAATTAGCCTATTGAGCATCAATACCAGTCCATTTGATAAGTACCTGAACAACAACATTGTTGCCTCTCTTTACTACTTTAATCTCCAACATAACTTTAGAATTGGATAGTATGGACTAGATAGGTTAAAAACGGAGGATGATTAATGATTGAAGGGACATCACGACACTTCCTCAATTGATAAATATGAAGTGTAGGATAGATAAACATTAGTTTGTAGGACTAACTTGTAAGCAGTAGCTCCCACCTTGGCAACAATAAGATATGGACCATAAAACTTGGTTGTTAGATTATTAAAAGGTCTTTTAGCTACAGAGAATTTCCTATAAGGTTACAACTTCAGATAGACCAATCATCAACCTCAAAACCTCTGTCAGACCTGTGTTTATAAGTTAAATCTTTCACTCTATCGACCTCTTTGCAAAAATTTTACAAGTAAATAATAGTCTCTCTAACAGCTAGGGATTTGTCAAGCATTTTAGAAGAAGACTCTTCAACCAAATAAAGATGGAGAGAAGGTTTTTGTCCATAAAAAATCTCATTTGGGGAGCATCAAATAGTTGTGTGATAAGTAGTATTATGCCATCACTCAACCTATAGGAAGATATCTGGACCAATCTTTGGGGCTACAGAACAAACACACCTTAAGTAAGTTTCCAAAGTCCTGTTTAAAACCTCAGTTTGGCAATCTATTTGAGGTGGTAAGCGGAACTTCTTTGCATATGAACCCTTGTAATGAGAGAAATTCTCGCCAAAAAGTATTGAGAAAAATAAGATCCCTATCACTAGTGATAGTATTAGGAATGCCATGAAGCATGGACACATTATACAAAAAGCATTGAGCTAATGTTTGAGCAGGATGTTTTAGAATTAAGAAGTGTCCATACTTGCGTAATCTATCAACCACCACTAAAACAACATCCTTACTATTAGAACTAAGCTTGCCTTCAATAAAATCCATGCAAATCAGTCTAGACCCCCTCAGGAATTGGTAAATGCTGCAGAAGACAACTAAGTAGGGGCATCATACTTGTGCCCTTGACACATCATACTTATTTACAAACTCTCTAACATCTTGGGCTGAAGTCTTCCAGTAGAACAGAGATTGCAACCTCTTAATATAGCATCCTTACCAGAATGACCACCTTGGTTGGAAAAATGCCATAAATCAATGATGGTCTCTTTAATTTTGGTACTGCACCTGCCACCAATCTACCCTTCTATCTAAGTTGATTGTTGCACTAGGTAAAAGACTTATAAGGCTAAACCTGTACTTTAAAGATTAAGGTTTTTAGAGATACATCACTCAAAACAAATCCTTAATCTTGTCATACAACGGATGATAAGGATATAATATTGATATAGTAAGCAATCCTGATTCAACCATCCTTGAAAGTGCATCAACAACTTTATTATCAAGTCCTTTTTTATACTAAATCAGTCAAAAGCCATTAACTTGGTTATATCAGCAACATATAAATTAGATTGTAGATATATTCTGCTCGAGCAAATGCTTGAGTATTTTTTTATCAGCCCTCACAATGAAGGGATTACTCAAAATGTAGTGTGACCATTTACAAACAACAGAGATAACATCAAGAAGTTCTCTATTATACATAGACATAACTTGGTGTTTAAGAGCCAAAGACTTATTGATGTAAGAAATAAGGTGCCGTTGTTGCATTAATATTTCACCATTCCCTTGCCACTAGTATCAGTATCCACCACAAAAGGCTTGGAGTAGTTAGGCATACCTAACATAAGAGTAAAAATCAAGGTTTATTTCTTTTCAAAAGAAGTAGTACTAGTGATGCCCATTCTTCTTAAGCAGGTCATATAGTGGTCTTCACCTAACTCTAAAACCCTAAATAAATCTTCTATAGTACCCAACCAACTCTAAAACACCTCTTAAATACTTAATATTTCTAGAGACGAGACAATCAGATACACTATTAATATTTCTTGAATTAGTAGAAACCCTATCAGTACTGATAAAGTGACCTAATACTCTACCTTAGGCACACCAAAGCACATTTAGATATTTTAGCATAGAACTTATACTTTTGCATTAATTCAAAGACTATACTGACATGTTCAATGTATTCATGAATGGATTTGTTGTAAATAAGTATGTTATCAAAGAATACTAAAACTATTTTCCTCAACAAAGGTCTAAAAATTAAATTCAGAAGGTTTTAGAAGGATGAAGAACCATTGGTTAAGCCAAAGGCATCACCAAAAAATCATAATGCCCCTTATGAGTCTTAAATGCATTTTATGAGTATCCTTGTCACACATTCTCGACTGTTGATAACTAGCTCTCAGATCAATCTTAGAAAAGATCACAATACCCCCCAACTTATCTAAGAGATCTTCTACGAAAAAAAATAAGGAACTTATCGTTGATTGTCCGTTGATTAAGTTCCTTGTAGTCAACACATACCCTATAAATTCTATCAATTTTCCCCACCAACACCAAGGTGAGGTATAAGAACTAGTTCTAGGTTGTATCACCCTTTGTTTTAACCTCTCTTCTACCAGTTTTTTATGATATCTTTTTTAACTCTAGGATATCTATAAGGCCTCTTATTCACAACACAAGCACCATAAACTAGTGGAATTCTATGTCACGATCTGAGCTAGAGTCCTGGCCATGACGGGCACCCCAAGACAACCAAGACCTAAGATAGCCCCTTAGCATTACATCATAAGCATAGTAATGTAAGGAAAACTGTGGAAGCTAACCATAAAATAAAAGAGTTTGATAAATAAAGAAATAGATTTTAAAAAATACTAAGTCCAAATCTAGAAGCAATAACCCAATACTATCTACAAACCTCTAATGGTTTAAAACCGTTAATGGGAAATAATGTAGGAATTAGATTCAAAACGTAGACGCTAAAATAGAGATGGAGTTTGAAGAAGAGAATATGCAAAGAGGTTGATTATTTTCTTGTAAAAGTCGTGTCTCATTGATCATCAGTTGGTTAACTTAAATAGTTGCTATTACAACTAAAAATAGGACAAAGAAATAATTAATTTCTACCAAAATTAAAAGAACTAATCGGTTTCCTACTGAAGATAGGACTCCTAATTTAACTAGGATTTGTATGTTAAAAAAACTGGAGAAAAAAGGAAAAAACAGATGCATTCTTAAGGCGACTTTCAACAGTCCTCCTTGCCTTATGAAATGCAAACATCAATTCTTTGTCTTAGAAGCTCAAACTTGCTGAATGGAAGTAGCTTAGTGAACAGGTCTGCTATCTAGTTTTAGGACTTGCAGTAGATTAGAGTTACTTCTCCCTTTTACTATACTTCTCTCAAAACATAAAATTTGATGTTGAAATGTTTGGTCTTCCTATGAAATACTTGATTGTTTGAGATTGTAATAGTTGTCTAGCTGTCGACTAGAATCTCAATACTGTCATTATATTCCATGTATAAATCACACATAATATTTCTGAGCCATAGGGTTGTAATACCCCAAATTTGGTACTCAAAATGCCATACGGTGCTCATAACTTTGAAGGACCATAAGATAACCCATGAATGATATCTGTAACTAAGAACTACCTAACATACTATATAAATACAGAATAAAAAGATGAAAGGCCATAAGGTGCAAAAATCTGATAAAATATAACATCTGGAGATACAGTTAATCAATACCAAAATAACTGAATTAACTTTCTGAACATGCTAGTCTGAAAGCCTTTAAACTGTCTGAATAAGAAGTTTATGGGATATGCCCCCAACTAACTCCAACTGCTGAAATAAACTAAGTACTGAAAGAATGAAAATATTAAATAATAACATACTCGAATGATGAGGACTCACTACTAGTCTGTCGGCTGAACGACTAATCTACTAAGGATGCTCTGGAGCTCGTGCTTCTGAACCTATGGTATAAAACACCATAACACAAATGCGTCAATACAATTGAATGTTCTGGTATACAAGTGAGGTAGGCTGAATGCAAGGGTTAATATTCATGAACAATATTGATTGACTTAGTAACATGAATGTGGGAATACATGTGTAATACCCCGCATGTTTCTAAGCTAGGAAGTGAATAAGTATTCCTACGTATGAAATCTCCTATCCTATGATTCATATTTGATTACATGACTTACCATGAATATCCTAGTGATAGGATAGCTTATGATGCATTAATCATGTTCATATGAGTCACTTAAGGTAATACAAGATAAGAGTTTTTGAATCCATCAAGTTTTAGTGTTTGATTTTGCAAGGGTCATATTTGAATGAGTATAAATCAATGTTAATGTGGTATTTTGTCTTATTTAGACCCACCAAATTATAGAGAATCAAATTAGATTTCCAACGATATCAATTTCACCTTAATCCAATACCCGATCGAAAAGTTATGCACATTTTTGTGAGAGACAGTAAGCATAGGCAATTAGTTAGGCGCCGCCTAACCCAAGCATAGGAGATTACTTGGGAGCCGCCTCAGTTAATTTCAAGTGTCAAAAACACTCTGTCTTGAGTCAGTTTAAAGGTAATTAAGTCTTTAAATACTCCTTACACGTCCCTAAACTTAACCCTATGAAATATATATCTTCTAAACATACTGCAACCCTATTTTTATCTCAAAGCTCATCATCCAAGAGAACTAAAGAAGAAAAACAACTAGGGTTGCATAATTAAACTTGAAGATCCAATTTCAAGGAAATTCCTCCATCAATCATCAAGAATCTTCCTTCTAAGGTATGCGTAGTGTTCATCCACAGATTCCTTTCATCCGTGGAGTTCAAGAATCAATCTTTAAAATACAAAAGATAGGTTGATTGTGGTGATATGATCATACCCCTGTTGATGCTTGTTTGTTTTCCTCTTTTTCATTATAAAGTATGATTTCTATATTGTTGGGTGTTGATGATCATGTTGTTGATATTGGGTGATTCTCAAGATGGAAACTTTATATGTTTTTGTTAATTCAAGATATCATATGAGTTGGAAACATGTAAATTTGGTTGTTCATGATGTATAATTTTATGACTTTACCTATGCTTAAGATGTGCATGTAAGGTGTTTGATAAAATGCCTAAGGAACTAGAAATCATGCAATATAGCTAAATTGTGAATAAGTGAAAGATTCATGATATTCCCCTACGTTCCAATGACTTCTATGTTGTTAAGGTGCCTTGTAAATGTTGTTGGAATACTCATGAACTATTCTTATGAGATTATGCTATGTTTACTTGAAAATCCTACTTATGAACAAGATGTATGATAACCATGCAATCCACATGAACTTCCATGCTATTAGTATGTGTTGCCAATATGATTATGCAATGAACATGATATTAAGATTGTGCAAGTACTTCCATGTGATATGAAATCCTTTCCCTGCAATACATTGTTGATAACCATGCATAGTATGAGATCCCTACTTATGATATTATATGTTATGGACTCTATTCTTATGATCAAGTCAGCCATGTGCGTAGTTTCCTTCCATAGAGTCCCGGGGGTACTTGTACCCAAAAACTATACTTGTGTGCCTAGATCTATGTCATGTTTCATGATATCCAAACTCAAGCTATGATTCCATAGACTTTAGTCAGCCATGTGACTCAGGAAAATCTCATGATCTTAGTCATTTGTCAGATATTAGTAACATTCCGCCAGTCAACGGAATTCAGTAAGATTAAGTCATGCACAGTTAGTTATTCATGTCCAGTCCCTCCAGATGGGAGTAGAGGTTAGCACCGAGTGAATCCAAGGATGGGAGCTCACCCACCAGTTCAGGATGTGATTCTTAGTAGCAATCCTTGTGTTCCAGAACTACGTAGCTAGCGTAGATTGAGATATTTTAACCCATCTTCTTAGGGTTGATAAGGTGGCTTAACCCGTTAGTTTAGGTTTCCCACCATTCTCATTGAGTACCCGCCAGATAAGGGTCACTCACAGTTGTCCTTACCAGTGGCGCGGTATTGATTGACACCCCTCCAGTCGGGGCAGAGATTGAACCCCAGCTTAGCCATAACGGCATACATGGGGCATGTCAGTTAAACACTACTTCCCACAGTTTCAGTAACTATCTCAGTAAAAAAAATCAGGGTGTTTATCAGATTTCAGTATATATAGGACTGTCAGATACAGTCATCCATGTTATCAGTTTTAGTATCAGTCTCAGTAAAAGAACTCAGAGCATTCTTCAAATTTCAGTATATACAGGACTGTCAGATACAGTTGTCTATGTTATCAGTTTCAGTATCAGTCATGACAGTTATCAGTAAACCATGTATTAGCATACAAGTCATGCTATCACGTATTCATGGTCCCAGTTTCTATATATATGTGTTTGTACTCCCACATTCATATTAGTCAGTCAGTGTTGTTTATGCATGAAACCCTTTATGTTCAGCCTACCTTCCTCGTATACTCAGTACTCCAATTGTACTAATGCATTTTTTCTATGGTGCTTTCTTTTTATGTTACACCATAGGTTCTGAGACAAGAGCTCCAGCCCAGCAGTAGCGGTAGCATTCCAGTCATAGAGACACAGTGAGTCCTCATTGATTCGAGGACAATATGATTTGATACATTTATTTATTTCTTCAGTTCAATTTTACGGAGTTAGTTGGAGACATGTTTCTTCAGCTCCTTATTCAGACAGTTTAGAGGCTTTCATATCTACTTTCAAATTTATGTTTAGATTGAGTTGTTTTGGGTATTATTGCCCACATGATTGTATTCAGTTGAACCTTATGGCCTTACAGTTCCATGTATTCCACATTATTATATTATGATTTGTAGTATACAGGTATATTTATCAGTCATGGGTTAGCTTGTGGTCCCTCGGGGTCATGAGCACCGTGTAGCATTTCGGTTCAGCAAATCAGGGTGTTAAAAACTTGGTATCAGAGCCTAAGGTTCAATAGAGTCCTAGGAAGTCTGAAAGCCGCATCTAGTAGAGTCTTGTACATGGGTGTGTTGCGTGCCACATTTATGTGCGGGAGGCTATAAGATGTTTTAGGAACAATCCTCTTTCTTCCTTATTCATGTCATGCTAGTGAACATAATCACAAGTTAAACTCTCAGTCTAATCCATTCTTCTCTTATTCCAGACTATGGCCCCAAAGAGAAGAAACCAGCCAGCTCCTCAGCCCAAAGATCCTTTGGGCGAATATGTTTCCCATACGGAGTTTAGAGTTGCATTTACCACACTTGCTCAGTCCATGGCTGCATAGAATGAATGGCCACCAGTCATTCCGTACAAATCCAGTGGCCACTTCCAAAGCAGCTAGGGTTCGGGACTTTACCCAGATGAACCCTCCGTCTTTCTATGGGTCTACGTCTGATGAGGACCCTCAGGAGTTCATTGACCAAGTCCAAAAGGTCATTGACATCATGGTTGTTACTTCTATTGAGAGTGCTGAGTTAGCCACCTACCAGTTACAGGATATTGCTCATGATTGGTACGAACAGTAGAAGTCTGAGAGGTTAGATAATACAGTCCCTATCGAGTGGAAGGAATTTGTCATGGCCTTCTTAAACAGATTCTTTCCCTAAGAGTTGAGGGAAGCCAAAGTTCTTGAGTTCATCAACCTCAGGTAGGGGAATATGATGGTTAGGGAGTATTCTCTCATATTTACTCAGCTAGCCAAGTATGCTCCTCATGTGGTTGTAGACAATAGAGCTAAGATGAGCAAGTTCGTGTCAGGGGTTAACGATAGCATAGTAAATGAGTGTAGGTTTATGATGTTGATTGGTGATATGACCTTAGCAAGACTCATGACCCATGCCCAGCAAGTATAAGAGCAGAAGTTTAAGACTAAGGAGAGGCAGAACAAGAGATCAAGGTCGGGTAATTTCAACTTTGCTCACCCTAAGTCAGATGGAGAAAACCGTTCATAATTTTGCTCCAAGTCAGCCATTCTAGCTCCTTCCTCTACCAGCGCTCCAGTGCCAAAGTTCAGAGACGATAATAGAAACAAAGCACCAGGCTCTAAATCACAGGGTAGTGTTAGCAGTGCCCAACAAATCCCCTTTGTTAGACTTGTGGTAAGAACCACAAGGGCATTTGCAGAGTTGGTAGTGATGTCTATTTTTGTTGTGGCAAGCCAGGCCACAGGATTAGAGAGTATCTCCAGTTAAGTCTTCAGGGTCAGCAAAATTATTCTACAGCTCAATCCAGTCGCCCGAACCAGCAGGGTGCCATTTCTAGTGCTACTAGTGGGCAACGCCCAAATAGACTCTATGCTCTTCAGTCCTGATAGGATCAGGAAAATTCTCCTGATGTCGTTACTGGTACGTTATAGATTTTCCATGTTCATGTTTATGCTTTGCTAGACCTAGGTGTATCTTTGTCTTTTATTACTCCATACATAGTAGGCAATTTTAGAATCAGTCTCGAAGTCCTAGCAGATACCTTCTCAGTCTCTACCCCAGTGGGTAAAACCATCATAGCTTGGTGGGTATACAGGAACTGCCCAGTTATGATATCTCAGAAATCCACGTCAGCAGATTTAGTGGAGTTAGAGATGACTGATTTTGTTGTCATTCTCGACATGGATTGGCTTCATTCCTGCTATACCACAGTCGACTGCAGAAATAGGATAGTTCAGTTTCAGTTCCCGAATGAGCCCGTCCTAGAGTGGAAGGGTAGCATTTCAGTGTTCAGGGGTCGACTTGTTTCCTACCTTCGGGCAAGGAAAATGATTTCTAAGGGGTGTGTGTATCATCTCGTGTATGTTAAAGATTCCAGTTCTGAATCTCCCAGCCTCGAAACAGTCCCTGTTGTTAATGAATACTCAGATGTCTTTCCCAAAGATCTTCCAGGCATACCTCCCAAAAGGGAAATAGACTTCGGTATAGACCTTCTTCTAGATACTCAACCTATTTCTATTCCGCCATATAGAATGGCACCAGCAGAACTCAAGGAGCTAAAATATCAATTGAAGGATCTCTTAGATAAGGGATTCATCAAACCCAGCATTTCCCCATGGGGTGCGCCAGTATTATTCATGCACAAGAAAGACGGTTCTTTCAGGATGTGTATTGATTATCGTCAACTCAACAAGGTCACGGTCAAGAACAGATATCATCTTCCCAGGATTGATGATCTATTTGACCAACTTCAGGGTACCAATTACTTCTCTAAGATAGACCTCAGATCAGTCTATCATCATCTTAGAGTTAGAGAATATGACATTCCGAAGATAGCTTTTCATACTCAGTATGGTCACTTCAAATTTTTAGTTATGTCATTTGGTCTTACCAATGCCCCTACAGATTTTATGGATTTGATGAATCGTGTGTTCAAGTAGTACTTGGACATATTTGTCATAATCTTTATAGATGATATTCTGGTCTATTCTCGCACTTAGCATGATCATGTAGACCATCTTAGGATTGTTCTTCAGACTCTCAGGGATCACCAATTATTTGCTAAGTTCAGCAAGTACAAATTTTGGCTAAGATAAGTAGCATTCCTTGGCCATATTATTTTTGGTGATGGCATTAGAGTAGATCCTCAGAAAATTGAGGCAGTAAGAAACTGGCCCGACTCGTATCTCCATCAGATATTAAGAGTTTCTTGGGTTTGGCTGGCTATTACAGATGGTTTTCGAGGGATTTTCTTCTATTGCATCTCCCATGTCCAGATTGACTCAGAAGAAGATTAAGTTTTAGTGGTCAGATTCATGTGAGAAGAGCTTTCAAGAGTTGAAGGCTCGACTCACCTCCGCTCCAGTTCTAGCTATTCCAGATGTTTCAAATGGTTTTGTAGTCTATTGTGATACATCCAGAGTGGGTTTAGGTTGTGTTATCATGCAGCATGGTAAGGTCATAGCCTACGCCTTCAGACAGTTAAAGCCACATGAGAAGAATTATCCTACTCATGATCTTGAGTTAGCAGCGGTAGTTTTTGCCTTGAAGATTTGGAGGCATTCTATCTATGGAGTTCATGTAGATGTCTTCACAGACCATAAGAGCCTCCAGTACTTCTTTTCCCAGAAATATCTCAGTCTTCTCCAGAGAAGGTGGTTAGAGCTCTTGAAGGATTACAACATGAGTGTTCTTTATCATCCGGGCAAGGCCAATGTTGTGGTCGACGGTCTCAGTCGACTCTCCATGGGTAGTATTTCTCACATTGAGGATAGTAAGAAAAAGATGGCTCAGGAGATCCATCAGCTTGCCAGACTAGGCATTCGCTTAGTCGATTCTTCAGAGGGTGGTGTATATGTTCATAGTAGTTCAGAGTCATCTCTAGTTTCCGAGGTGAAAGAGAAACAAGACAGGGATCCCAGCCTCGTCAAGCTCAAAGAGTCAGTTCAGAATCAAAACAAGGGGGAGATGGTGTTCTTCGTTGTCAGGGTTGTCTATGTGTTCCAGATGTAGATGAATTGAGGCAGCGAATTCTTGCAGAAGCGCATAGTATGCAATAATCTATTCATCCAGGGGGCGCTAAGATGTACCGCGACATGTGGGAGATCTATTGGTGGAGTGGGATAAAGAGAGATGTTGCAGAGTTTGTGGCTAAGTGCTCTACATGTCAACAGGTTAAGATAGAGCGTCAGAAACCTAGTGGTTCCATGCAAGAGTTCACCATTCCTAATTGGAAGTGGGAAGAAGTTAACATGGACTTCGTGATGGGTTTACCTAGAACTCGTCATCAGCATGATTCAGTCTAGGTCATTATAGATAGAATGACCAAGTCATCTCATTTCCTTCGTGTTAGTACTTTTTATTCTACCGAGGATTATGCCAAACTCTATATCGAGGATTTAGTCAGATTACACGGTGTTCCACTATCTATCATCTCAGACAGAGATACCCAGTTCACTTTTCACTTTTGGAAAACTTTCCAAAAGGGTCTCGGTACCCAAGTCCATCTCAGCATAGCATTTCATCCTCAGACAGATGGTCAAGTAGAGAGGACCATTCAGACTCTTGAAGATATGCTAAGGGCGTGTGTAATTGACTTCAAGGGAAGTTGGGACGACCACTTTCCTTTGATTGTGGTTGCATACAACAATAGCTATCATTCTAGTATTCAGATGGCTCCATTCGAAGATCTCTATGGTAGGAGATGTAGATCTCCGATTGGTTGGTTTAAAGTTAGTGAGGCCTCAGTCATAGGTCCTGACTTAGTATTCGACACCTTAGAGAAATTTTAGTTGATCAGAGAGAGACTCTGGGCTGCTCAGAGCCGACAGATGTCCTATGCAGATGTTCGTAGAAAGGATCTCGAGTTCGAGGTCAATGACTATGTCTATCTTAAGATCTCTCCCATGAAGGGAGTGAAAAGGTTCGTCAAGAAAGGGAAACTTAGTCCTCGGTATGTCGATCCCTTCAAAATTATTTATAGCTTCGGAAAGGTAGCTTATGAGCTTGAGTTGCCTTCAGATCTAGCCTCGGTCCATCTAGTCTTCCATGTCTCTTTGCTAAAGAAATGCATAGGTGATCCAGCAGTTGTTGTCCATATTCAAAGCATCGACATTCAGAACATCCTCTCTTATGAAGAGATTACAATTGAAATCTTAAATTATCAGACTCGTAGATTGAGGAACAAAGAAGTCCCTCTAGTCAAGGTTCTTTGGTGAAATCAGTCTCATGAGGGAGCTACTTTGGAAGCAGAAGCAGATATGCATACCAAGTATCCTCACCTCTTCCCCGCCAATTCAGATCTAGCTTAAGGTAATAGTTCTCCTTAAGCTTATTAAGTTCACGTTCATGTTTCCAGTATAAACTTGGTACCTTTTAACCATTTCGTACTCAGTCATACATTCTAATGTCAGTTGTCCATGCTCAGATAAGCACAAGTTCAGTATGTTTAGCATGTCAGTCATGAGATCAAGTTGCAGTTCTTCATGTTCAGTTCAGGTTCTATAGTCTTGTATCCCTTCTCAATAAATTCTTATTCGAGGACGAATGTTCCCAAGGGGGAGATATTGTAATATCCCGCATGTTTCTAAGCTAGGAAGTGAATAAGTATTCCTACGTATGAAATCTCCTATCCTGTGATTCATATTTGAGTATATGACTTACCATGAATATCCTAGTGATAGGATAGCTTATGATGCATTAAGCATGTTCATATGAGTCACTTAAGGTAATACAAGCTAAGTGTTTTTGAATCCATCAAGTTTTAGTGTTCGATTTTGCAAGGGTCATATTTGAATGAGTATCACATGATTTTAATATGGTATTTTGGCTGATTTAGATCCACAAAATTGTAGATAATCGAATTACCTTTCCAACGATACCAATTTCACCTTAATCCAATACCCGAGCAAAACGTTATGCCCATTTTCGTGAGAGACAGTAAGCATAGGCGATTGGTTAGGCACCGCCCAACCCAAGCATAGCCTATTACTTGGGCGCCGCCTAAGTCAATTCCATGTGTCAAAATCACTCCGTATTGATTTATTTTAAAGGTAATTAAGTCTTTAAATACTCCTTACACGTCCCTAAACTTAACCCTACGAAATATATATCTTCTAAACATACTGCAACCCTATTTTTATCTCAAAGCTCATCATCCAAGAGCACTAAAGGAGAAAAACAACTAGGGTTGCATAATTAATCTTGAAGATCCGATTTCAAGGAAATTCCTCCGTCAATCATCAAGAATCTTCCTTCTAAAGTATGCGTAGTGTTCATCCATGGATTCCTTTCGTTCATGGAGTTCAAGAATCAATCTTTAAAATACAAAAGATTGGTTGATTGTGGTGATATGATCATGCCCCTGTTGATGCTTGTTTGTTTTCCTCTTTTTCATTATAAAGTATGATTTCTATATTGTTGGGTGTTGATGATCATGTTATTGATATTGGGTGATTCCTAAGATAGAATCTTTATATGTTTTTGTTAATTCATGATATAATATGAGTTGGAAACATGTAAATTTATTTGTTCATGATGTATAATTTGATGACCTTACCTATTCTTAAGATGTGCATGTAAGGTGTTTGATAAAATGCCTAAGAAACTAGAAATCATGCAATATAGCTAAATTGTGACTAAGTGAAGGATTCATGATATGCACCTACGTTCCAATGACTTCTATGTTGTTAAGGTTCCTTGTAAATGTTGTTGGAATACTCATGAACTATTCTTACGAGATTATGCTATGTTTACTTGCAAATCCTACTTATGAACAAGATGTATGATAACCATGCAATCCACATGAACTTCCATGCTATTAGTATGTGTTGCCAATATGATTATGCAATGAACATGATATTAAGATTGTGCAAGTACTTCCATGTGATATGAAATCCTTTCCCTATAATACATTGTTGATAACCATGCATAGTATGAGATCCCTACTTATGATATTATATGTTATGGACTCTACTCTTATGATCAAGTTAGTCATGTGCGTCAGTTTCCTTCCATCGAGTCCTGGGGGTACTTGTACCCAAAAACTATACTTGTGCGCCTAGATCCATGTCATGTTTCACAATATCCAAACTCAAGCTATGATTCCATAGACTTCAGTCAGTCATGTGACTCAAGAAAATCTCATGATCTTAGTTAGTTGTCAGATATCAGTAACATTCCGCCAGTCAACGGAATTTAGTAAGATTTAAGTCATGCACAGTCAGTTATTCATGTCCAGTCCCTCCATATGGGAGTAGAGGTTAGCACCGATTGAATCCAAGAATGGGAGCTCACACGCTAGTTCAGGGTCTGATTCTTAGTAGCAATCCTTATATTCCAGAACTACGTAGCCAGCGTAGGTTGAGATATCTTAACCCGTCATTTTAGGGTTGATGAGGTGGCTTAACCCGTCAGTTTAGGTTTCCCACTGTTATCTTTGAGTACCCGCCAGATAAGGGTCACTCACAGTTGTCCTTACCCGTGGCGCGGTATTGACACCCCTCCAGTCGAGGCAGAGATTGGACCCTAGCTTAGCTATAACGGCATACATGGGGCATGTCGATTAAACACTACTTCCCACAGTTTCAGTAACAGTCTCCGTAAAATAACTCAGGGTGTTTTTCAGATATCAGTATTTACAAGACTGTCAGATACAGTCATCCATGTTATCTGTTTCAGTATCAGTCTCATTAAAAGAACTCAGAGCGTTCTTCAAATTTTAGTATATACAGGACTGTCAGATATAGTCGTCCATGTTATAAGTTTCAGTATCAGTCATGACAGTTATCAGTAAACCATGTATTAGCTTACAAGTCATGCTATAACGTATTCATAGTCTCAGTTTCTATTTTGCACTCCCACGTTCATATTAGTCAATCAGTGTTGTTCATGCATAAAACCCTTTATGTTCAACCTACCTTCCTTGTATACTCAGTACTTCAATTGTACTAACGTATTTGCGCTATAGTGCTTTCTTTTAATGTTACATCATAGGTTCTGAGACACGAGGTCTAGCCCAGCAGTAGCGGTATCATTCCAGTCGAAGAGACACAGTGAGTCCTCATTGATTCGAGGACAATATGATTTGATACATTTATTTATTTCTTCAGTTTAGTTTTATGGAGTTAGTTGGAGACATGTTCCTTCAACTCCTTATTCAGATAGTTTAGAGGCTTTCAGATCTACTTTCAGATTTACGTTCAGATTGAGTTATTTTGGGTATTTTTGCCCACATGATTGTATTCAGTTGAACCTTATGGCCTTATAATTCCATTTATTCCGCATTATTATATTATGATTTGCAGTATACAGGTACAGATATTAGTCATGGGTTAACTTGTGGTCCCTCGAGGTCATAAGCACCGTGTAGCATTCCGGTTCAGCAAATCGGGGTGTTACAACATGCATGAATACATAAATGTAAATGATATCGTGACAACACTGATTACTGAATCTGAATACTGATAACATAGATTCCTGATAACTGATATAACTGATACTGAGCGACTATGTCTGATAGTCTAGGTTCTAATGGAACTAGCTGAGTTTCGTATTGAGTTGAGTAACTGTATCTGACAGTCCTAAATTCTGTAGAACTATCTAAGTTCTATTACTAAAAACTGAGAATGAGACTGTGGGAAATAGTCATTTAATCAAAATGCCCCTATTAAGCTATTATAGCTAAGTTGGGGTCCAATCCGTAAACCCAATTGGAAGGGTGTCAATACCACGCCACTGATAAGGGAAAGCTATGGGTGACTCTTATCCGGCAGTGTCCCCAAAGGAGAACAGTAGGACCCTCATCTAGAAGTATTGATCCACCTCATCAACTCTCAACTGATAGTGTTGATGTCTCAACCTATGCTGGATACATAGTTATGGAATGCAAGGATTGCTTCTAAGGGTCACACCCTCTACTGTCAGTGTGTGCCCTCTTCCTTGGGTTTGCTTGGTGCTGAATCCTACTCCCAACTGAGTGGACACTAAACTGATTATACTGATATGACTGGATCACATTCATTAAGTTTTGTGGACTGATGAAATATTACTGAATTCTGCTAACTGGCTGAGTTCATGAGATTACTGAGTTTTCCTGAGTCATGTAACTAACTGAATTCTACTGATCATGTCATGACTGAGATTATCATGAAACTAACACTGGCTCTAGGCACACAGCTAAATGTTTAGATATAAATACCCCCAGGACTCGATAGCATAAAAGTAATTCATGGTACAAGTTTGAAAGCACAATAATGGCTACACATATATCCATAATTCATTGACTAAGACATTTCATCAAACACTTGACATGCATTAACTAGTACATGAATGGGGATTTCATACTATCATACTATAATGGCACTTTTTCCTTTACATAGGCATTTAATCAAACACATGGGGAGCATATTTTGGTTATACCATCATCAAAGCATCTAATTATCATGGTTGCATAAATAAATTTGCAATTTGAAGGGTTTATCCTTAATATTATGCAAATCATCACACACTAGGATCAATCATCGGCACATATAATTTAAAACATGAATCAAAACCCCACAACAACATTGACATGAATTTTAATTCAACTAAATCATGAAAATTCATAAATACTCAAATCTTAGATTTTCAAAAGAGATTCTTGAGCCTCATGGGTGAAAAGGACCCATGAATCAACACTTGACATACCTTGATTGTGAGTTTCTTGAAGTTCTTGGACTTGAAGAACTTGAATCTCTTAGTTTCTTGAAGAAGGGTTGGTATCTTGTTTTTGGGCATTGATCTTTGAGAATAATCCTAATTTGGTGTTGTAGATGAATAATGAAATTATGAGCCATGGTCTGGTATAATTAGGTGTTAAAAAGGGTGGAAAAGACCCAAACACCCTATAAAATGGCTTTAAATTTTTGAACGGGATCTAGGAAGGCTTGGATAATGGTCCATCACTGGCTCGATGACCCATCGACCTTCTCATCGTACTAGGCCAGAATATGATCTTTTTGCCTTGGTTGCGACGGTTTGGAAAATGGTCCGTTGCTAGCTCGATGTTCCATCGGCCATTTCATCACACCTGTCCAAAAGGTCGACTCACTGCCTCCCTGTGATGGTTTGGGCGACGGCCCATCGCTAGATCGATGGTTCTTCAGCCCTTTCCGTCTCACCTAGGCGGTTCAGACTGCTTTCTATATTTTGGCCATAACTTTCTACATTGATACCAGATTTAGGAATATTTGGTATCGATGGAAAGCTTATTCAATTTCCCGTACAACAAAAAGTCAAACCTTTGAAGATTCCACTTGTATAAAAGTGAATTCATCCTTTAAAGCAAGTCTTTAACATTTTTGGGATAATTTTTAAGTTAGGTAGAAGTACGGGGTATTACAATATCTCCCCCTTGGGAACATTCATTCTCTAATAAGACTGATTTAGATGGGAGAAATGATAAGCTGAAGTACATACTAAACATGAACAACTAAAACATGACTACATGACTGGCATTACTGAGATTCATGCTGTCATGCATATCTAATGCATGGTTTTATGACTCAGCTGATACATGAATGCATGACTGAGACTACTGATAAGCTCATCAAGAATATCTAATGTGTGAATACATGACTAAACTGACTCACAAACATGCGATTGAACATGTAGGGTATAGATACCAAGTTTGAAATAAAAATTGAGCATAGTTTGTAACTGAAATTTGAACTATAAGCTGAATGAACTTAAGAAAAGCTATTACCTTGGGATGGGTATGAATTAGCGGAGAAGAGGTGAGGATACTTGGTCCACATATCTGTTTCTTCTTCCCAAGTAGCCGCTTTAACGGACTGATTCTGCCAAAGAACTTTGACTAGAGGGACTTCCTTGTTCCTCAGTCTTTGAATTTGATAGTCAAGAATTTTGATTGGGATTTACTCATAAGAGAGACTGTTCTAAATATCTACGCCCTCAACAGAGACTATGACTACTGGGTCACCTATGCACTTCTTAAGCAAGGAGACATGAAAGACTGGATGCACTAAAGTAATATTTAAAGGAAATTTGAGCTCATAAGCTACTTTGCCAAAGCGATTGAGAATTTTGAAGGGACCGACATATTTGGGACTGAGCTTTCCCTTCTTGCCGAACCTCTTCATTCCCTTCATGGGAGAGATTTTCAGGTATACCTAATCACCAATCTCGAACACAACATCTTTTCTATGCACATCTGCATATGATTTCTGTCGGCTCTGAGCTATCATGAGCCTCTCTCTGATTAACTGAACTTTATCTAAGGTATCAAATACCAAGTCAAGCCCTACTACTGTGGCTTCACTGACTTCAAACCAACCAATTGGAGATCTACATCTCCTACCACAAAGAGCTTCGAATGGAGCTATCTGAATACTGGAATGATAGTTGTTATTTTATGCAAAATCAATCAAAAGAAAGTGGTCATCCCAACTACCCTTGAAATAAATTGGCCACGCCCTTACCATATCTTCTAAGGTATGAAATTGTCCTTTCTGCTTGACCATATGTCTGAGGGTGAAAGGTTGTACTGAAATGAACTCGGGTACCCTTTTGGAACGTTTTCCAGGAATAAGAGGTGAATTGGGTACCTCTATCTAAGATAATAGAAAACAGAATACTGTGTAATCTGATAAACTCCCTAATATAGAGTTTAGCATAAGCCTCAGCTGAATAGGAGGTATGGACTGGAAGAAAATGAGCTAATTTATTTATCCTATCTACAATGACCCAGACTGAATCATGTTGATGACAAGTACGAGGCAAACCCATCATAAATTTCATATTCACTTCTTCCCACTTCTAAGTGGGAATATTGAAATCCTGCATGGACCCACTAGGCTTTTGATACTCAACCTTAACCTACTGACATGTAGAGCACTTAGCCACAAACTCTGTATTATCTTTTTTTATCCCACTCCACCAATAGATTTCCTATAAATCACAGTACATCTTAGTGGCCCCTGGATTAATCGAGTAACACACACCATGCACTAATGCAAGAATTCGTTGCCTCAAGTCATCTACACCTGGCACACACAGATGGTCCAGACAATGCAATACACCATCTCCCCCTTAGAAGAAAACCTCAAACTTCTGATCCTTAACTGACTCTTTCAACTCGACTAGACTGGAATCTCTATCTTATTTTTCGTTAACTTTGGAAACTAGAGATGATTCAGAACTACTCTAAACCTATCTATTACCCTCGATTGAATCGACTAAGCGAAAACCTATTCTAGCAAGTTGATGAACTTCCTAAGCTCTATTCTTCTTACTGTCTTCAACATGAGCAACACTACCCATAGACAGTCTACTGAGAGCGTCGACTAATATATTGTCCTTGCCCAAAAGATAAAGCACACTCATGTCATAATCTTTCAAGAGCTTTAACCACCTTCTCTGATGGAAATTAAGATCTTTCTGAGAGAAAAAATATTGAAGTCTTTTATGATCTATGAACATATCTACATGAATACTATACAAGTAATGCCTCTAAATCTTCAAGGCAAAAACTATGGTTGCTAACTCAAGGTCATGAGTAGGATAATTCTTCTCATAGGGCTTAAGTTGTCTGGAGGCATAGGCTATGACCTTACCATGCTGCATAAGTACATAACACAAACCCACTCTAGATTCATCACAGTACACCACGATCCCATTTGAACCAACTGGAAGAGCTAAAACTGGGGCTAAGAAGAGTCGAGTTTTCAACTCCTGAAAACTCTTTTTGCAAGGATCTGATCATTGAAACTTAACTTTCTTCTGAATCAATCTGTATATAGGGGATGAAATAGAAGAAAATCCTTCAACAAACCGTCTATAATAGCCAGCCAACCCTAAGAAATTCCTAATATCTAATGGAGAGACAAGGTGAGGCCAGTTTTTTACTTCTTTGATCTTTTAAGGATCAACTCTAATGCTATCATCGGAAATGATATGACCAAGTAATTCTACTGACCTTAGCCAAAATTCACACTTAAAGAATTTGGTGAACAACTGATGATTTCTGAGAGTCTGCAATACTATTATGAGATGGTCTGCATGATCACGCTCACTGCGGGAATAGACAAGAATATCATCTATAAAGACTATGATGAAAATGTCCAAGTACTGCTTGAACACACAGTTTAGCAAGTCTAGGAAAACTGCTAGGGCATTGGTAAGACCAAAGGACATGACTAAGAAGTTGAAG
Organism: Capsicum baccatum var. pendulum; assembly: GCA_030864225.1. Lineage (NCBI taxonomy): Eukaryota > Viridiplantae > Streptophyta > Magnoliopsida > Solanales > Solanaceae > Capsicum > Capsicum baccatum. The sequence continues at coordinate 45,246,517 of CM061559.1, read as the reverse complement.
TGACCATACCGAGTTCGGAAATCTATTTTTGGAATGTCATATTCTCTGACTCTGAGCTAATGATAGCCTGATATGAGTTCTATCTTAGAGAAATAGTTGGCACCCTTAAATTAGTCAAATAAATCATCGATTCTGTGAAGTGGATACTTGTTCTTGACCATGACTTTTTGAGCTAATGGTAATCAATGCACATTCTGAGAGAACCATCTTTATTTTGCACAAATAAGACTGGTGCACCCCACGGGGACATATTGGGTCTGATGAATCCCTTATCTAAGAGATCCTTCAACTGTTCCTTTAATTCTCTAAGTTCTGCTGGTGTCATTCTATATGGAAAAATAGATATGGGCTGAGTATCTGGAAGAAAATTAATGTCGAATTCTATTTTCCTTTCAGGAGAAATTCCTGGAAGATCTTTGAGAAAGACATCTGAGTATTCATTCACTACTGGGACTGATTCAAGACTAAGAGTTTTAGAACTAGTGTCTTTAACTCAAACAAAATAATAGACACATCCCTTAGATATCATTTTCCGTGCCCAAAGGTAGGAAACAAGCTGACCTCTAAACGCTGAAGTTCTACCCCTCCACTCTAGGACAGGTTCATTCAGAGACTAAAACTGGACCACTCTATTTCTGTAGTCAACTATGGCATAGCAGGAATGAAGCCAATCCATATCGAGAATGACGTCAAAATCAGTTATCTTTAATTCTTCTAAGTCTATTGATGTGACTTTCTAAAATATCATAATCAAAAAGTTCATGTATACCCATTGGGCTATGATGGTTTTACCCACTAAGGTAGAGTCTGAGAAGGGCTCTACTAGAATTTCAGGACTGACTTCGAAATAAACTACTATATAAGGAGTAATAAAAGATAGAAAATCTTAGATTTAGAAAAGTGTAAATATGCAAGTGAAAGATCTGTAATGTACCAGTGACCACATCAGGAGAATTTTCCTAATCCTGTCGGGATTGAAGAGCGTACAGTCTATTTGGGCGCTGCCCACTGGTTGCGTTGGAAGTGTCACCCTGCTTATTTGGGCGACTGAACTAAACTGAGAAATGGTTCTGCTGACCCTGAAATCCGGACTAGGGACATTCTCTAACTCTATGTCCTGGCTTGCCACATCTGAACCACGCATCACTACCAGCTCTGCAAAATACCCTTATGGTTCTTACCACAAGTCTGACAAAGAGGATGGGTGTGGGCACTGCTAACACTATCCTGAGACTTAGAGACTGGTGCCCTATCTCTGTTACCATCCCTGAACTTAGGAGCTAGAGCACTAGCTGAAGAAGGAGCTGGAACGGATGACTTTGGGCAGAACTAAGAACGATTGTAGGCTGATTGAAGTTGAAGCTACCGATTCTAGCTTTCTTATTCTTCTTCTCTCTCATCTTAATATTCTACTCATCTATCTGTTGAGCATGGATCATAAGCCTGGCTATGTCCATCTCACTAGTCAGCATTGTGGATCTGCACTCATTGACCACATTATCATTCACCCCAGAAACAAACTTACTCATCTTAGCCCTTCTATCTGCCATCATATGAGGAGCATATCTATCTAGTTGAGTAAACTTAAGAGAATACTCTTTCACTATTATGTTTCCCTAGTTGAGGTTGATAAATTCTAACACCTTAGCCTCCCTCAGTTCTAGGGGAAAGAATCTATTAAGAAAGGTAGTGGCAAACTCCTCCCACTTAATAGGCCCTGCATCTATAGCCCTCTCTGTTTTTCACTATTTGAACCATGTGTAGCAACATCCTGCAACTGATATGCAGCTAGCTCAGCACTCTCACTAGAGGTATCCCTCATTATATCCATAACCTTTTAAACCTGGTCAAGGAATTCTGAAGGGTTTTCATCTATCTTAGACCCAATAAAGAATGGAGGATTCATTCAGGTGAAGCCTTGAATCCTAGTTGCGGCAGTGTTGGCCACTAGATTGGTCGGAATAGTAGCTGGCCATTCATTTTGAGTAGTAACTGAGTTAGCAAGAATAGTGAATACAACTTTGAACTCTGCATGGGAGACATGTTTGTCCAAGGAATCTGCTTGGATGGGCTGAGGGGCTGACTAATTTCTATTTTTTCTTTTAGGAGGTATGTTTTGTAAACGAAAAAAAAAGAAATGGATTAGACTGAGAGTTAAATTAGAGCTCATGCTCACTGGTATGACATGAATACTCAAAGAAGGTAAACTGTTCCTAAAGTATCTTATAGCCTCTTGTACATAAATGTGGCGCACAACACACCCATGCATAAGACTCTACTAGATGCAGCTTTTCAGACTTCCTAGGACTCTATTGAACCTTAGGCTTTGATACCAATTTTGTAACACCTTAAATCTGGTACCCAAAATGCCATACGGCGCTCATGACCCCGAAAGACCACAAGCTAATCCATGACTGATATCTATAACTGAGAACTGCATAACATACTATATAAATGCTGAATAAAAGGCTGAAAGGCCATAAGGTGCAGAATCTAATAAAAGATAACATCCAGATATACGGTATATCAATCCAAAACAACTGAAATAACTGTCTGAACATGCTAGTTTGAAATCCTCTAACTATCTGAATAAAAAGTTGATAGGACAGGTCCCCAACTAACTCCAACTGCTACAATAAACTAAGTACTAAAAGAATGAAATAGTCAAATAATAACATCCTCAAATGATAAGGAATCACTTCTAGTTTGTCTGCTGAATGCTGATCTATTAAGGAAGCTCTAGAGCTCGTACTTCTGAACCTATGGTATAAAAAACCATAGCACAAATGCGTCAGTATGATTGAATGTATTAGTATGCAAGTGAGGTAGGCTGAATGCAAGGGTTCATATGATTGATCAACACTGACTAACTGAGTAACATGAACGTGGGAATACATACTTGAATACATAACTGTAAATAAGATCATGACAACATTGATTACTAAGTCTGAATACTGATAATATGGATTCTTGATAACTGATATAACTGATACGGAGTGACTATGTCTGACAGTCTAGGTTCCAATGGAACTAGCTAAGTTTCGTACTGAGCTGAGTGACTGTATCTGACATTCCTGAACTCTGTAGAACTATCTAAGTTCTATTACTGATATCTGAGACTGAGACTGTGGGAAGTAGTCATTTAACCGATATGCCCCTAATAAGCTTTTATAGCTGAGTTGGGGTCCAATCTGTAACCCCAATTGGAAGGGTGTCAACACTGCACCACTGGTAAGGACAAGCTGTGAGTGACCTTCATCTGGCAATGTCCCTAAGGAGAATAGTTCCACCTTATCAACCCCCAACTGACAGTGTTGATGTCTCAACCTATGCTGGCTACATAGTTCTGGAACGTAAGGATTTCTTCTAAGGGTCAATCCCTCTACTGTTAGAGAGTACCCTTGTCCTTGGGTTTTATTGATGCTGAATCCTACTCCCAACTGAGTAGACACTGAACTGATTATACTGAGATAAACTAGATTGAGTACATTGAGTTTCATGGACTGATAGAATGTTACTGAATTCTGTTAACTGATTGAGTTTATGAGATTACTGAGTTTTCCTGAGTCATGTAACTGACAGAATTCTACTGATCATGGCATTCCTGAGTCATGCGAAAACAGTTAATATACAATTCAAGATTGATGTTATAATTATAAGAGCTTCTACAACGCAATATAGATCAAAAACTGAAGCCATAATGTCTGAATGTAAGAAATGCCATGTATGATTACAAAAATGATAAAATAAATAAAGAGATGGATGAAGGTGTGGGAAGCAAAATAGTCAAACAACTCACCATAACTCCAAAGTAATTCAAGCTCAGATTCATATTGCTCCATGAAAAACTCATACTCGAAATTGAATCAGCACCACAAAAGAGTGTATGCGTACGAAAATTATGTGTACCCAGTATGACTTATAGACTGACAAGATTATGGAAGAAATCGTAAATTAAATTTACAAGTCTATATTACTGTCACGTCCCAAAATAATCCTTGGACATGACTGACACCTGCTAATGTCATCTGTCTGGAGAAGCAATATTTCATACACTTTATTGTTTCAGTAAGTACTAAGCATTGTGGTATGAGCAACTCCAAATTGCATCAATAGTAATCAATATAAGGAGAATAGTAATATTCCAATAAAATTCCATAAATTGATCTACTAATTCCACATTTACCAAAAAACTATTTCTTAACCATAAATCCCACACTAAGATCAAGGAATATCTAAATAGAGTTACATGAGTTCAATTTTTGGACATTTAAATTCAATGAAAAGAAATTTAAGCTAAAAATAGTTGGAGTTGAAATGACAGCCTCCACGAATAATGCAAAGTCTCACTTCAGCAACAAAATCCTCATGAATGGATGTCAGTCATTAGTCTCACCATCTATAATAGCATCTGCAGACATATAAATAAGGAGTGAGCTATATATAAATATAAACTAGTACGATCGTCAACTCACAACTATTGGCGTATACATCATATCTTAGAAGATATCTCATGATTGATCTTCCCTATCTCAGTAGATTTTCCATATCTCAGTATCCCATAGTAATTTAGTTTCTATTTAGGAGAAGATACAATTCATTATTAGTTGATTTTTTACTTATTTAGTTTGTATTCTCTTGTATATATACACATATATATCACTGAAATCAATAGAAGCTTTCATATACTTTACTCATCTTTACATGGTATCAGAAGTCTCAGTACAATCTAATGAGTAAGATTTCTTTTTCTCCCCCACCCACCCTCAACAAATGGTAGACACTCCTCGAGTTGTTAATGCTGACAATAACGTCATCCCGATGGTTGTTTAATTTAACTCTGCATCCCAATTGCCCATTAAATTATTTGGCAGCCATAATTCTGCAATATGGAAGGCAAAATTCTCCAAGCTTATGCATGGTCATGATCTCTATGGTCATCTTGATGGGTCTACACCTTCCCCATCACACACTATCACAACTGGAATAGTTTCTAGTGCCAATCCTACAATTACTATTTGGTTTCGACAAGACCAAATCATTTAAAATGCACTTATGGAATTTGTTGATCCAACAATTGCCACAACTGTCACAGCGGCTACCTCAGCAAAGATAGTCTGGGATGCACTACACATCACCTATGCGAACAAGTCCCAAACCAGAATTTTCAGTCTACGTGATTGACTTATGCGTCTGACCAAAGAATCCCAGCCAGTCACCGAATATTTGCAAACTATTCGATCTATTTCTGAAGAACTCTCTACTATTGGGGCTCCAGTCTACAACTTTGAACTTATTGTCAAGATCCTTAGTGGTTTGGGACCAGAGTTTCATGAGATCTTTTCTACCATCCATGCTCGTGACTCCACTATTACTTATGAAGAACTCTACGAAAAGCTTATGGATCATAAGCTTTTCCTTTGACATGAAAAGTCAAAAAAAGTTCCCAATCATATTACTGTTGTTGCTGCTACCTCCAACAAGCCTGGTACTTCAAACAATCACACCAATCGTTTCCCCAGGAATAACAATGGCAACAACCAACAGTGGCGATCCAACAATCACTTTACTTCACCCAATCCACGGCGATTTTCGAGCAACACCAACTCTTCTAATGGTGTTCGCTGTCAGTTGTGCAACAAAACAGGTCATATTGCAAGTGTTTGTTGATCAAAATCTCACAATCACGTTGAGGTGAAATCCAATTATGTTTTAGGATTACGGGGATCAGAAAATCCTTGGATTCTGGACTCTGGTAAATCTCATCACATCACTGTCGAACCTTAAAATTTTCAGCCATACAATGGGATAGAGCAGGTCTCCATGGGTGATGGTAAAAAATACCAATAACTCACACTGGTTATACTCTATTAAATGTATCAAATAAATCTTTCAAACTCTCTAACACTCTTTGTTCTCCTAGCATTAAACGTAATTTACTCTCTGTCTCTAAATTTTGTCAAGATAACCTAACCTCTATTGAATTCTTTCCCTTTTATTTTTTTGTAAAGGACTTGAAAATACGAACTCCGTTGGTGCACGGTTAGAATAAGGACAGTCTCTATGAGTGGCTTAATTTACCCTCTGTGTCTTCTCCTCAAGTGCATTTGAACTCCACCAGCACATCCACTTCTACCTGGCATAGTCGATTGGGTCATCCTAATGCAAGAGTGTTAAATTTTCTTTTGAATAAATTCTCGCTACCTTGCTCGCGAGAAAAAAATTTAGTGTGTAATTCTTGTTCCTCGAATAAGGCTCATCGCCATCCTTTTAAACACTTTAGTTTGTCAAGTACTAAACCATCTCAAATAATATTTAGTGATTTATGGGGTCCTTCTCCAATTCAATCAATTGACAAAAAAATATACTATTGTATTTTTGTGGATCAGTATACCCGATACACCTAGCTTTACACATTAAAGAATAAAAGTAAGGCTACAGACCTTTTCAAAAGCTTTCAAGCATTAGTTGAACGTCATTTTGATATGAAAGTTCTTTCTATCTATACAGATGGTGGTGGAGAATATAAAAGTTTTGATCCATACCTAAGATCTTAGGGTATTGAACATCTTTTATCCCCTCCATACATCCCTCAAAGAGTCGCTCTTGCTGAAAGATGTCATAGACATATTATTGAGACGGCTCACACTTTACTTCATGAAGCTTCACTTCCATCGACTCTTTGGTCTTTTGCTTGTCAACATGCAGTTTATCTGATAAATCGCTTGCCAACCTCACTTTTAGAAAATAAATCACCTTTTCAAATGTTGTTTGTTCATAATCCGGATTACCATTCCTTAAAAAATTTTGGGTGTCTCTGTTATCCGTGGGTCAAACCTTATTCAAAAAATAAATTAGAGCCACGATCAACACTATGTGTATATTTAGGATTTTTTTAGTTCATCATTGTCACCAATGTCTTGATCCGAAATCTTCTAAAATATATTTATCTTGTGATGTGAATTTTTTTTAAAGTAATTTTCCTTTTCAAAATATATTTTTAAATATTTCTTCAACTCGCAAAGAACTTGTGAGGGAAAACCTAACTGACACTACCCCAACAACATCCCCTACTTTCTCTTCTCCCATAAGTAGCGAATTACTTAGCCCCATACTTATCCCAAGTTCAGATAGCAGCAACGCTCTCTAAGACACCGTCTCATCTGCCTGTGCTCCAACAGAATCTACAAGTTCAGGTAACTCTTCTCCTTCTACTCCTACAAATTCTAGTGTTCCTACCGATCTCTTTGAAACCCACTCTTATCCCCCATTTCCTCAATCATCAGCGTTTCCAATTGTATACAGTCGCAAAAACAAAGCAATGTCATCTGCTAGCCAAAATGTCGTTACCTGTCCCTTCATCTCACTTCTGCTACAACCTCCCCCGGACCTTGCTCAAGCCATAGAACCCTAACAACCTTCTACTCCTGCTCCAAATTGTGTTATGACCCATTCACAGTGAAACATTTACAAACTAAAAACCATTCTTGACTTCATGGCTCACTTATCCCCCTCCATCACCCCGACCAACTTCAAACACGCAAAAAAACACCCAAAGTGGCAAAGAGCAATGAAAAATAAATTTGATGCATTATTGAATAATCAGACATGGGATCTATTACCACATGACCCCACAAAAAACATTATTTCTTACAAATAGTTATACAGGTTAAAAAGAAAAGCTGATGGGACAATCGATCACTACAAGGCTCGACTTATTACAAAGAGGTTTACGCAATGTCCTAGAGTTGAATATCATGCCACGTTCAGTCCGGTCATCAAACCAGCTACTGTACATTTGGTTCTCTCTATTTTTGTCCAGTGGAATTGGCCCCTACGCCAGCTTAATGTTAACAACACGTTCTTGCAAGGTCATCTAGAAGAAGAAGTTTACATGTTCCAACCTCTAGGTTTTTCGGACGAGCAGTTTCCCTCACATATATATCATCTAAAGAAAGCAATATATGGCCTCAAGAAAGCCCCTCGGGCGTGGTACAATGAACTTAAGACATTTCTTCTTTATCTGGGATTTGTCAAGTCAGAATCTTATGCCTCACTCTTTATTCACAAAGTGTCAAACAATATTTTGTATGCACTGGTTTATGTAGACGATATCATTATTACAGGGAATCATAACTCAAAGGTTAATGGGGTTATTGCTCGTCTTGCTGGGCGTTTTTCCATTAAAGATCTTGGGAATCTAAACTTCTTTCTTGGAGTGGAGGTTCTCCAAACTTCCAAAGGAATCACTTTATCATAGTCCAACTACATTAATGAAATACTCTCTAATGAAAACATGAAGTACTATAATTTAGCAAAAACTCCAATGAGTGCCAATGAAGTGCCTCAACTACATGATGGAGTGGAACTAACTGATACTACTCGCTATAGGAGAGTTCTTGGAAAACTACAGTACTTGTCTTTTACTCGTCCAAACATTAGCTTATCTGTGAATAAATTGTCTCAATTTATGCACTCTCCATCTGAAGTGCACTGGAAAGCACTCAAATGAGTACTCAGGTATCTCCAAGGAATACTTCAGATCACTCTTCACATTCAAAGAGGTAATGATTTCAACCTATACATGTACTCTGATGCAGATTGGATGGATATGTGAATGATCGAACTTCTACTACTGGTGACATATTATTTTTTTGACAAAATCATGTGAGCTGGTCTTCAAGGAAACAAAGAACAATTACTCGCTCATCAACTAAAGCAGAGTATCGTGCTGTTGCAAGTGCGTTGGCTGAAACCAAAAGGGTGACAAATCTTCTAAAAGAATTACATGTTTCACTTCCTCAAAGACCAACCATTTACTATGGCAATGTTGGTGCAACTTATTTGTGTGAAAATCTAGTTTTTCACAGCCGCATGAAGCACATTGTTGTAGACTTTCACTTTGTTCGCAAACAAGTTCAGCAGAATCGAGTTCACATTGTTCAAAACAAATCGTGGATACTCTAACTAAAGCTCTACCAAATCCAACCTTTGATAAACACCTATTCAAGCTAGGTTTTACTACACAATGCCTATTTTGAAGGGGGAATATTGGCGCATACATCCTATCTTGGAAGATATCTCATGATTGACCTTTCCTATCTCAGTAGATTTTCCATATCTCAGTACCCATAGTGATTTAGTTTCTATTTAGGAGAAGATACAATTCTTTATTAGTTGATTCTTTACTTATTTAGTTTGTATTCTCTTGTATATATACACATACATATCAGTGAAATCAATAGAAGCTTTCATATACTTTACTCATCTTTACAACTACTTCAAATACTCATGGAACATGTTCTAGAAAATACAACTACACCAAATGCATAAAAATACTATACATATGAATTATGCCATAATATAATGACCAACATGATCCAACAATTGTTTATTAGAAACTATATATCTCAATACAATTTATATCAAGGATTTAATGATAATAAAATAATTAACGAACACCACGAGTTCCTAGCACAATTCATAATGTGCCAAATATATCAAGGAGCATACACAATGTCTCATATCAATTCAAGAAGCATATAAAATGCTCAAGAAAAGTATACACAATGCCCCTGAATGACCCTTTAGGTCATGTCCTACATTTTTCATTCTTTCTCTATGTTTAGAGCCTTCTCATAGCTCCCACAGTCATTTATGACTAGTTTGTTGGGTCTGGCTGTTCAGTCACCAAGTAGTTTGTTTGATTTTTAGAGCTATTTTTTTGTTTTGGAGCTTTCACTATTAAGAGAAGGGTATCAGGCTTGAACTTTAGGTAAATATTATTAGATGCTAGTTTTGACAGCTTTGTTAACTCCAAAATATCAATTTTTGGTAAAGGACCCTTGGTTAGGGTTTAAGACTTTCAGACTCATTTTAGGTTATTGGGAGGATTTTAGTTAAAACGACATTTTGGGTATGGGGTCCATATTTGATCAAACGACCTTGAATGAAAATTTTGATGTAGTCATTGAATCTATAATATTAAATTTGGTAGGATAACATACTTCATTTGTGCTCACGAGATTTTGAATGAACCTGAGGGACCAATCAAAAGCTTAACACTTAGCCAAGTTTGTTGGTGCCTGATGTTGTTGGTGTTGTCGCCTTAGCGACACTTTGAATTCCTAGGTGAGGTCTCATTATCATGCCTAGTATTGCCTATGCAAAAAGGTTGCCTTGTAATGGACATCACCCAAGTGATTCCTTGGCCACTTAAGCGTTGTCGCCTAGGCGCTGAGGTTGCTTTGGCATTCCATCTTGCAAGCAATAACTTGACTACCTAAGCATTGTTTCCTTGGAGATCCTAGTGCCACCTAGGCGATAGGAGTGCCTCATTAAAGTCTTGTGAACCACGGCTTTTAGGGCATTTCCAAGAGAGAAAACCCTTAATAAAGGCCTTAGGAGCTTTATATATCGCGAGGGATCAACTAGCTAGTGTTGAAGTTGATTTAAAGGACAGGGTGTGATCATCTCTTTGCCTCTATTTTTGTAAGTTCTGTCTAATTTTAGTTTAATTCCATAATTTAATTCTTAGATTTTGAATAGTGATGGAGTGGATTTAAGGCTAATTTAAGCTCAGATTTCATCCAAATTTTAGGATAAATGATCCTTGAGCTACGGCGGATATGTTGACAACTTCAATTTTAAAGTTCTGCAAGTAAACCTTTTGTGTAATTTTTAGTTCATTTGTTGACCTAGATAATTTACATGCAATATGGTATCAATATCCTTGTCTGAATGTGTAGATTATTATTTTGATAGTGTGGCAGCATTAGGAGGCTACACAGAAAGAAAATGCTCTGGAGTAGTGGACTTTCTCGAGCTTTCAACGGTGTCCAGGTAGGCTAGGCTTACTTTCCTTATAGATTGAGATTTATTATGATATTAGTACTGCATTATGCTAGATTTAGGTGGGTATTTATGACTTTTGATTGATAATTAGTAATTATGTCATGACCCGAACCGAGGCCCTGGCTGCGACGGGCACCCCAAACCATGAAGACCCAAGAGACCTTCTAACTGGAAAGCATATGCATAATTCATAACTATAAAATACGAAAACAAAATGGAAATATAGTCATCTAATTATATTAACAAAACAACACGGTATAAGTTCAACAAAACTCAAATCCATCTAACACCTGTCTGCGAAATCTCTACTAACTAAAGGAAAACAACATCTGTTTGAAGACCGAGACTAGGCCCCCAGTCGGACCATAAACCAAAATCAAATGAGTTCAACACAAGTGAACAAGACATCTTCTGAAGTAAGGGATGCTCACCAACTCTGAATGTCCAAAAATAATATACTGTTTAACTGGACTGCTAAGCTGGGCCTCAAAACCTGAAATATAGGGGGTCAATACAGATGTACTGGTATGAAGAGCAATCTAAGATAATATACTTTTATACAACATAAGTGAGAGTAATTCATAAAATAGTTTACATACGATATAGGAAAAATGCATGGGCATACTTTAAAGACTCTGAAATATTTTCTTGAGATCATGAACCACTCTTTATATTAATTCTGAGCTATATGGTACACCCTACAATCGATAATTCCATGGGCTATAGGGAATCTGCCCTTGTTTCAGCAGTCAAGCCTCTAATCCAAGTTTGCCGCAGGGATTGGAGTATCAGTAAGTAGAGACACGCAAAACCACACAGCATGGTGCCATGATCCCCAATCAAATCAACATGTCATGGTAGTGCACAATATCACAAATCATGGCTCCTAATCATAGTCCCAAATTGGGACGACATAAATCAAGGTAGGCAAGACCACACAACATGGTACCATAACCCCGTGTCGGCAAATCACAGTTTTTAGCGTTGAGATTTTTAACTCGTACTTTCTTTGGATAACCATATAACTCTCTTTAAGCCCATTTTTAACCTTTTCTAAACATGCATCTTTCTGAATTCAAAATCTGTATTTTTAGTCTATTCTGAATCTGCTATAGCATTCATCTATTTGGTATCGTCATACCAAGACTTGCAAGTCATATGTCTAAGCCAAATAGTATTATGTTACAATCCCTTCATTCAAAACAAAGTGTTTGGACCACTAATTCATTCAAACAGTACAAGAGAATTTGTGTATCGAAGTACATAAAAACATATGCAAAGATTTTCTCTTTCAATTCTTAAACATATGGTGGTCATTTACTTCATAGAAAACCATGCAATTATTTCAATAATCATAGTTAATATTTACAAACAAGATAACTCCCTCTCTTCAATTTGTAATCAATATCAAGCCTTAAATAATATTCAAAAAAACGCTTATCCCATGCTTCTAAATATGAAATTCATCAATTCATAGCACGTGAAAATCAAGTGATGTCATAACAAGAGATGGGGTATAGATATTCATGCTCTCAATTCAACTTCAATCTCAAACCATATACATACATATATTCGATCAAAAGATCAATATTAGGGGAAGTCCTCAATACCAAAACATTATTATCAAAAGGGTTCATAATGCATATTTGTTAATGTAATTTCAAAATCCTTCGTAAATATATGATTTCATAACTTTAAACCTTACTGAAAATGATTTCAACATGCCCGTGTAGTTTAGGAAAACCCCACGTACCTTATATTGATTAGTTTGAAGATTAGAAACTGAATCTTGACTCTCTTCTTGAAAATATTGAAGTTAAATGGCTTGAATTCTTATTTTGGAGAAGAAGAGTTGAATCTTATTTCTTGAAAGGTGGCTAGGGTTTTTCTTTGATAGAAAAATAAATAAATAGGCAACTAATGCTCCTTGGGGCTGAAATTATGTGTTATTGGTGGATTTTGGGTGAGGGAATATGACCAAAGTGCCCATAGACCCTTGGAGAATTGAAACAGCGTGTGAAATAGCTTCAGGTCGCATCAGATATCGTGTCAGGGATAGCAACGCATTGCGTTGCATTCACGTCGGTTTACTGCCTCTCACAAAAAACGTCATAACTTTTTATTCGGGTATCAGGATTAAGGCAAAATTGGTATCGTTGGAAAGCTGACTCAATTATCTACAATTTGGTGGGTCTTATGATGAAAAATTTCACATATATCAAAAGTTATACATGTTCAAAGTTGACCCTTGTAGAATAAAATACCAAACTTTGGACGATTCAAAGGCTCTTAGCTCAACTTTGCTCTAAGTGATTTCCATGAAAATTTTTCACCTCGTAATCACTTAACACACTAGGATAAAGATCATGACACATGAATTTAAATATGAGTCATGGGATTAGAGTTTACACACGTAGGAATGACGGTCTAATTTTTAGCTCGAAAATGTGGGGCGTTACATTATCTCCCCCTTGGGATTATTCATCCCCGAATGATGGGTAGGGACTTGTTGAAACTCTAAAAGTGTAGAATAAAGAACGAAACCTCGCATTGAACATTTCTCCTCAACAAAATATGCAAAGGCATCAAATGAGCTTCATAATAACCCCTAGTGCAACGTGTAAGCACGAAATATGTGGTAATTAGACTTTACATAAGGATGATCTTGCACACGAGTTTTATGAATCATAATCATCACAACATAAGGCATGAGTTAATTTGGTGATAATAGGCCTGATTTACATTGGTACTAATCATGAAATAAGATTTCGTGGAAGACAAGAAATCGAAGCATTCTCTACCTTACAAGATACCACAAATAGACATTACACTTTGAAACACTACTCATCTATGCCCCAAACAACAAATAACATAATTCATTATTTCCAACTTACAATTCTCCCATAACACTTCTAACCACAAGAGTTTGAGTCCCACCGCATAATACTCCTATGTTGAAGCCTAACTCAAAGAAAAGAGGTGTTAATTTAAGCTATGGGACTCCATATAAGAATATTACTTCACCTCATCCCATATAAGAATATTACTTTACCTCATCTCTATCATCAGACACCATTGGGTTTTAATTTAAGGAATACTAACCACATAGTACATGGGTTGTGTTTTCATCAATCACAACATTCAAGCCTATCATTACTACACCCACTTATGGATTTCCCCCAAAAAGACCAGCAAATTCAATCACTTTCATAAAGATTTTAGCCATATATCTCCTTCCTAACTATTTCTCATAATGAAAGTCCGTCCCCTTCTTTCCTCCATCACTAATAACCTTAGCTAAAGAGATCAAATCAAAATTTTCATATTCAAGAACACCTAATACCCCTCCCCAAGTCACTACTACTCTTTCATAACAACTATCACACTATTATTCGAAGGGTCATTGAGGGACCGAGCCATATGTATCAATAAAAGGAGTAACACTATTTGATTATACCATACGCTTATTGCACTACTCAAGGTGGGATATGAGATAAAGGTACAATACAATAGACACAAAGTTATCCATATATTAAGTTTCTAGATCATAAATAGAGAGTCGTTCGGACGTAAACCTACACAACATGAGTTTTTAGGACTGGGTACAGTGAGAAACATGTGAGCATATATCATGAGTGATACAACATAAAGACAGAACTTATGGGTTCAACGACTGAGACAAAGATTGCCACTTAAAGCTATTGCTTCTCATTTTCTGAGCTGAGATAGTCATAAGTTTGCATAAATTTTATCACTTTGGCTAAACCCGACATAGAATGATTCGGTAACATACGAAAACATAGTTCTTTAGAACCAAGCATGATTTAGGACACTGATTTATGGATCATGAACATCATAACATAGAGCTTGAATACATGAAAGATCGGGTTACTAAGACACCATTGCTTCTAGTTTGGTGGTCGGATCATAACATAGGTTGCATAGATAACTCGGACCTTGGGCATAGGCATGACATCAATATATAAGACATTAGTAGTGTATCCTCCTTAAATTAAAATAGGAGGAGCTTGCTTGAATTGGAATAGATTTTTGTTAGGATTCTTACCTGAAATTTGACCCCACAAGAAAATTTCGGGAACTACCTTACTTCATCATCTCCCCCTTAGATCAAAGTTACCTTTCTAGACTTGAGGACATATCCTCCCATTACATCTACACACACAACACTCAACACAATAGGGTATCACCATACACTTCAACGCTAAACTCCCCTTAACAAACTATACTCTAAAACTAGTACTTTCTGGAAATGATACTCTTAACTTTCACTAGACTCTATAGTTATCACCCTATCACTCCTACTCTTGTGAGCATACACATCCATACTCCTTATCATATTATAAATCATTCTCCACTGCTTAACATGCCAACGCTAGACCTCTACTCACATACTTACAATCTTAACAAAATTTGTAAAACTATACTAAAGGTGCATATTGCATACCCATATTTCCTTAATTCAACTCTAAAGATCACCATACAACAACTCCCCAGGTTTATCCATACTACAAAATTCAAGAATGTGAACTACGTACATATAACACTTATACATATATAAACCTTATATAACAACATGCTACCTGCGAGTTTAATTTATTCTTATATACCCACGCTCTTATCCACTTAATGATTCAACCATAATTTATCAATTTACTCTTGTTCTCATGTCTACATCATAATTGTCCACTCATTATTCCACAAGTTGCCAATCTAGGCCATTACACACATTAAATTAAGCCTAATTTTTCCTCCCACAAAATATGCATCATCAATCTTAAGCTACTATCCTTTTCACCACAACCCACATCTAAAGTTCAAGCCTATAGTCTACAATCAATCATGTACCACCGATAAAGTATGCCACATACTATACTAGTCCATCAAGTTGGGGAATTTCACTTAACTACTACCTACAATCACATTCTCTCCTTGGCAATACTACTACACCTCAAAATCCACTATATACCTTCTCACATTAAGTCTACTTACCCATGCATACATTCTCACTATCACCAAATTCCCTAAATACTAATGAATATTTACCCATAACATATTGACTAGTCTACCCCTTTCCATTTATAACCTCTAATTAATTTTTATAACCACAATAACTATCCACTCTAGGCTTCTTCCCTAATTTAAATCAATAATAATCATAGCCAAACACTTCCTTCACAACTACCATACAATATATAAATCTTGCTATAACATTAGCCAACCACCATAAAAGGAAAAACCACCCCTCAATCAAAGGATTATACAACTAAAACTACTTATTTATAAAAAAAGTCACCCTAACTATGACTGCTAACCTTGTGACTTTTTGTCACCAACTTATGGACCATCTCACTACCAATAGTTCATGACACTTTAACATATACTACTACTTGGGTGGAAATACAGTTCCAATAATCTGCTCTACATCATTACCCTTATGCATGACATCTGCAACACAAATTTTAAAAGGGGATTGAATACACTTCGAACCTCAAGTTGAAAAGCACGAATTCATCAGGATAAAGGTATACACTCGATCAATACACCTTGAAGCACTAATGGACTCCTTTCAAGTCTATGCGCTATCTTATAGCTTTATGGATAACTAAATCAGAGAGAACCACTAGGGGAGCTAGACTCTTAGACTTATATCGCCTCGACAATGAGGCGTGGCCTATGAAATTTAAACAAGGAAGGAATTTGGATAACTTTCTTATGGACAATGCTACAGCATGAACTAGATAATGAAAGAATAAGAAACAACTCCTAAATGCCGGTATCCTCCTAATTATAAGTGTGGTGCACAACACACCTATAACCAAGCTCTACTAGACAAGACTTTACAGATACCCTGGGACCATGAACCGTACTTTGATACCAAGTTTGTCATAGCCTGAAATGAGATCCTGGCCGCGACGGGCATCCCGAACTATAAAGGTTTGAAAGACCTTCTAACTGGCAATCACATGCATAATTCTTAACTATAAAATGTAGAAAAAATGGAAACATGGTCATCTTATTATATTAACAAAATAATACAACATAAGTTCAACAAGATTCAAATCCATCGAACACCTATCTGCAAAATATTTACTAACTAAAGGCTCACCAACTCTGAATAAGATCAACGCAAGTGAACAACATACCTTTCGAAGTAAGAGAGGCTCACCAACTCTGAATGTCCGACAATAATTACTATTTAACAGGACTGCTAGATTGGGCCTCAAAACCTGAAATATAGAGGGTCAATACAGATATACTGGTATGTAGAGCAATCTAAACTAATTTACTTTTATACAACATAAGTGAGAGCAATTCGTAAAATAGTTTACATACGATATAGAAAAAACGCATGGGCATACTTTAAAGACTTTGAAACATATCTTTGAGATCATGAACCACTCTTTATAATATTTCTGAGCTAGATGGTACACCCTATAATATGTAATTCCACGGAATATATGGAATCTGCTCTTGACTCGATGGCTAAGCCTCTAATCCAAGTTTATCACAGGGATTCGAATATTAGTAAGGGAGACATGCAAGACCACGCAGCATGGTGCCATGATCCCCAATCAAATTAACATGTCATGGTATTTCATAAGATCACAAAGCATGGCTCCTAACCATTGTCCAAATTGGGATGACATAAATCAAGGTACACAAGACCACACAGCATGGTACCATAACCCCATGTTGGGAAATCACGATTTCTTGCGTTGAGTTTTTCAACTCATACTTTCTTTAGGTAATAATCTAACTCTCTTTAATCCCATTATTAACCTTTTCTAAATATGCATATTTCTAAATTCAAAATCTGAGTAAAATCTATATTTTTAGTCTGTCCGGAATCTGTTATGGCATTCATCTGTTTGGTATCGTCATACCAAGACTTGCAAGTCATATATCTAAGCCATATAGTATTATGTTACAATACCTTCATTCAAAATAAAGTGCTTGGACCACCAATTCATTCTAACAGTATAAGAGAATTTGTATATCGAAGTACATAAAAACATATGCAAAGATTTTCTCTTTCAATTCTTAAACATATGGTGGTCATTTACTTTGTAGCAAACCATGCAATTATTTCAATAATCATCGTTAATATTTACAAATAATATAAAGCCCTCCCTTCAGTTTATAATCAATATTAACCTTAAAAAATTGTAAAAATTATTTATTCCATGCTTCTAAATATGAAATTCATCAATTCATAACACGTGAAAATCAAGTAATGTCATAACAAAAGAGGGGGCATAGGTATTCATGCTCTCAATTCAATTTTCAATCTCAAACCACATACATACATATATACGAGCAATAGATCAATTTTAGGGGAAGGCTTTAAGACTAAAACATTATCATCAAAAGGGTTCACAATGCATATTTGTTAATATAATTTCAAATCACTTCGTAAACATATGATTTCATAACTTTAAACCTTCTCAAAACAATTTCAACATGCCCATGTAGTTTAGGAAAAGCCTATGTACCTTATATTAATTAGTTTGAAGATCGAAAATCGAATCTTGACTCTCTTCTTGAAAATATTGAAGTTAAATGGCTTGAATTCTTATTTTGGAGAAGATTAGTTGAATCTTGTTTCTTGGAAGGTATATAGGGTTTTCTTTGATACAAAAATGAACGAAAAGGCAACTAATGCTCCTTGGGGCAGAAATTTGTGTTAGGGATGGATTTGGGATGAGGGAATATGACCAAAGTGCCCCTATACCCTTACAGAATTGAAACAACGTGTGAAACAACTTTAGGTCATGTCAGATATAGCATTGGGGAGAGCAACGCATCACGTTGCTATCGCTTCGGCTTATTGCCTCTCACGAAAAATGCCATAACATTTTACTCGGATATCGAATTAAGGTAAAATTAGTATCGTTGGAAAGCCGACTCAATTATCTACAATTTGGTGGGTCTTAAGATGAAAAATTTCACATATATGAAAATTTATATACGTTCAAAATTGACCCTTATAGAATCAAATACCAAACTTTGAATGATTCAAAAGCTCTTAGCTCAACTTTGCTCTAAGTGATTTCCATGAACATTTTTAACCTCATAATCACTTAACATACTAGGATAAAGATCATGATACATGAATTTAAATATGAGTCATGGGATTAGAGTTTACACACGTAGGAACGATGGTCCGATTTATATCTCAAAAATACAGGGCGTTACAAATTATTAGTTTCTTTAGCCAATTAGAAAGCCTTTCAGGTAGATTTCAGGTCACCTCCCCTCATATTAGGTTAGACTGATACTTTAGGACTAGTTTGAATTACTATGACCTTAGGATAGAATTTTAAAGCTTTAGTCTAGTTTTGGAATGAATCTTGCCTTAGTATGGATTTTTTAAATAAGTAGCAGGCCTCACTAACCCTCTTTTCTTTAGGTTAAATATCTAAATTGGCTCCTTGTAGATTTAGGAGGGTTTTATGCTTTACCTTAGGTTAAATCTTGCATCTTATAATGACTTGAATAATTTATCTAGCTTTATCTAGCCTTGTTACTTATGTGTGACTAATATTTTATTATAAAGTCTTGTTATGGGCTTAGTGACCAAAACCTACTTCGTTTATAGATTCGATTGTTTGTCTTGGGAATTTAGGATTATTTGACCTTATATTATTGTTACTTTAAACTTATGTACTAGTTTTGGTTCAATTCTAACATTCATGATCTATACATAACAATTTATTATTATCAGATTGTATTCCAGTTTTGGTTCAAGTCGGGCATTTATGGTTCAAAAGAGTTGCAGGTATGTTTTCACATGTGGGCACACTTTAAATTTACTACTGTCATTATTTCTTTCTTTTTTATATGCACCAAACTTATGGGGTTTTGATTGGGTTATTCCTTCCTTTTTGTGCCTTCTGGGCTTATTGGGCCCAGTTAGGTTATAGTTAGGCGTTATTTACTTTTGAGTTGCTTATTCTACATATCTCAAGTTTATCCCTTTATTTCTGACTTTAGTTTACACTCTCAAATTTTTAGTTTGATTAAAATTTAGATCGGTCAGCCTATGATGCTTACTGAGTACCTATTATTTTTGGTTCTCATACTACACTTTTGCATCTTTTTTATGCAAATCTGAGTACGGGTTGTTGCTGCTGATATTACTTTCAGGCTTGCTACTGCTTCGGAGATAGCCTGAGCTTTTAGATCTAGAGCTAATCCTTTCTCCTTCTTCTACTTTTGGATAGTTTTTTACATATTTAGATACTACCTGTATATTTGCTACTATCTAGTGTTGTTATTTTATAGTTTAGTTATTTTTGTACCGACCATAATCAAGTCATGGATACTCTTTAGTAGTTTTACTCTTTTCTCTTGTTGTTATATTTGATCTTATTTATTTATGTATCATATCTTAGTACTCCTATTATGAGACTATATTCCATGCTCATCTTATTTTATGCGATTAGCGCATTACTTGTGATTTCGGGTTATGTAAAACTATTCAAATCCATTTAGGGTTCCATTACCAAACCATGCCATGCAAAAGTTCCAATGAAAGTTCAACAATAGAGTGAAACATTCTTTTAGACATTTTATCAAACACGTTGAGGGAACACCTTTAACAAAACCAAAACCAAAATATAAACCACCATAATTAGGGTTACTCAAGACCTACTTATTAAACCATAACCAACAAATATCCACATGTGCAAACCATTACCAAAAACATAGTTTAAACCAATGCCAAACCATATGCATCAGGAACCTCAACATTAATTTTAAAATCTACCATTTATGATTTCTAAATCAATATTTAAAACACAATACACATGCCTTTAGTTGGAACTAACAATGAGAAAAGGAGTACATGCCTTATACATGAAGATTCACGGAAGAAATCTTGACCTATGAGCCCTTTGAAGAACACATGAGGAAACCCTATCCTCCAATCTTCAAGAGTGAGTTTCAGAGAGTATTTAAAGTGTTTTAATACCTTAACAAGTGTTATAGAAGGCCACCAAGGGTTATATAACGTGAGGACATAAGGGTTTTGAAGTAGGAAATGTCTGGACTACCCTTGACTTAAATTAAAACAATCCACAATGTAGGGTATGACTCACCAATGTCATCCATATCCTAGGGTACGAGTGGTACCCCAACTCGTACCCAAGACCTTGCCAAGACCCTATTCACTGGTTCCTATATGACTCAAAAACCTACTCGTAACTTAGGGTATGAGTGATGCACCAAATTACACCCACCTATCATATATTTGATAGTTTTACAAGGCCAATCATTCAAGCACCATACGATTTAGCCTTACACCCCTTATATCTTTCTATACGACTCATACCTTGATGAGTACCTTAGATAGAATTCAAACCAAAAATACTTCCTAGTGTACGAGTGAACCCTTAAGACAACCCCTAACTCATACCTAAGGGTACGAATGGTACCCATGAATCATACCAAGTCCATAAGTCCACAACTAAGGAAATTTTGTGAGGGTCAAAGACTTGGGTATTTCAGTCTCCCCCACTTAGATCATTCATCCTTGAATAACGGGTAAGGGTAGGAACAAGCATGAGGTAATACTTTAATACCTATCAAAAGACAAGGACATAAACTAAGATGATAAGATCATCACATAACCCAAACATGATTTACTCCCCAACACCTACATTCTGACCTCTAACTAAGTTAGAAAACAAAGGTGTAAGAGGAACCATTCCTTACCTTGAACCAAGTTCAAAAATAAAGATGTGTATGAAGAACATACACCTTGCGCATAAATTTCCGAACCAAAGAACCAACATGGATACTTGGACTCCACGTCCTCCTCCACATCCTAAATAGATTTCTCGGACCTTTGGTTTCACCATAGAACCTTTACCGAAGCCACACCCTTAGTTTGTAATCGATGAACTTACTGATCCAAGATCCTTACTGAAACCAAAAGTCCAATATACCAAGAGTCCAAGAGGAATTCAAATCCAAGAGGTGTTTTATACCATCTAAGAAGGTGAGGGAGCCACACACTCCTACAATGTTGGTTAGGACAAAGAAAAGAGCAATTAGAGACGTACTCTCCGCTCAAAAATCAAAAGAAATTATAATTCCTCCATCTCCAAAAGCTATTGAAGTTCATGGGCCAGTCAAGAAGGTGGAAATATATGCGGAACTTGGCGTAAAAAAGAAAAGGAATCTGCGACAGTCTAAGAATGCCAAGCCAATAGTACCAGATTACCTCAGGCCTCCTTATTCCCTCCAAGACTTCCAAACTATGACTGATATGCGTATGTCGTACGAGGATAAAGCAAGTTTACTTTTCCTAACCTAGCCCTTCTAATCTACACCATGAAAAATAAGCCACGCAAAAGATTTCATATTTGTTGCTACAGCTGGGTATACTGGTGCAACTGGTTGTGGTTCTGTTGTAACTTATTATCCATCTGTTGCATAAGCTGCGTTGGATTATTGATTCAGAGAACCCTATATAACAGATAGACCATCCAATGCATCTTTATAATTACTAACCTATTTAAAAATAGACTTCTTATCTCATAGCATGTTGACATAATTCTCTTCCTCATGAGGAAAAGACAATTAATGTATTGGGAAACTTATGACACTGCCGATAGGATAATGGACCTCAATTTTTGCAAGAAGCTCAAGGATAGGTACGATCAACTAAATGGAGAGGCATTAACCCTTGGCATGGGACTTGATTTCCTAGTTCCTACGTTGGTCTTGGATGAAGAAGAAACGTTAAGATATGTTAGAGGGGACAGGCCAAATCCACATGGTAAGAGCTGGACCGAGGCAAAAAGGATTCTTGCAGTCATTAGCATGCATTATCGGGCTGTTGAGATACTATTCGAGGAAGGAAAGATCAATGTTTATGACTCTAATGTACCTCTCATCGATGATTTCGATCTTTTTCTCCTCATGGAGCCACTGATAGTGTAGTTGCCCATCTTGTTGAGGGAGAGTAAACTGATGAATCATTTACCAAAGAAAGTATTGATGAAGAAATCATGAAATTTTGAAGGTCTAAACAGGGGAATGATCCTTCCAAAAGATGATGTCGCTAAAGAAAGCAGCTCGCATGCTCTTGCACACATCGAATATTTGCTGATCGGCACAGAAATGGTCGAGCCAATGACTTTTCTGTTAGACAACGCTGTGGAAAACCTGCAAGAGGTCTGGGCTTATGGGGTACTAACTGGACGCTTAAATCCTATGTATAAAGAAGAGCCTGTAAAATAGAAATTTTTAATTTCAAATCACCCTTCACTTTATTATATGTACATGTAGTGGTAATAATTTTTTTCTGATGAAAATTGAGTTTTTTATAATGCAATATATTAGATTGTCAATCTGTTGTAAAATATCTTTAATCCGTTCTGGCAGTTAGTTTATCTTTTGCAATAGGTTGGTCATCTGTTGCATTACGCCGATGTTATTTCTATGAATAATCTAATAATCTAAGTCTAATCTGTTGCAATAGTGGGAAGACCTGTTTGATAATTTCCAACAGATGACCTAAATTTTACAACATATGCCTAAATCTTTTTGATATTTTTCAACAGTTACGCTTGAATATCCATGAGCCCATCGACAACAAACCAGTAGTAAATAGACACACCACCATGAAAATTTCAGCAATTAGGCTTCAATATCCATGTGCCCAACAACACCAAACTGGTAGCAATAACGGCAACAATGTAGTATCTTTTTGATTGATTTTGTTTCTCTTCAGAAGCCTTGACTTTGTTCAACAAACCCCAGATTACACGATTTGCTTGTGAAGGGTGTTGTTCTTCATACCAATTAAAGTAATCGTATCCACCCAATTTCTATAAAAAAGAAAACACAATTATAAAACAATTAAAAGTCAATAATTAATCAACTAATTAGATAAAAATAATATTACCTTTGAAATCTTACAAGTAAACAACCTATGACCCAGATTTTGTTTAGTCCAAGAAGTCTTTAACAGAGCTTCATGACTGCACTTACAATATCAAAAATCTTTATCATAAAAAATATGATAGATGCGCTCGACATAGTCAAGGTCAGTTGAAAAAAAATGAAAGTAATAATTTGAAAAATTTGAATAGATAAAAGAAGATGACGATGAAGAAGAAGATTTGGGAATTTAGGGTTAAATTTTAGGAGAAAGATGAATTTATAAGACAATGGGGGGAAAAAATGACCGTTGGAGGCCAAGTGACGGTAAGTCAGTGAAATGTACCAGACTGACACTGACACATTTAATGCCTATTTTATTTTACGTGTTTAAAATGAACATGTCTACTTGATGCCTATTTTATTTTAGGTGTTTGAACTGAACACCGTCGATGGGTTGCGCCTTTTTTATTTCAATTCAATTCACTTTAACCTTTTTAAATGTAGTGGCAATTTTTTATGTCCAACGAAAGTTGAATTTTTATAATGCAACAGATTCTTCATCCGTTGTAACAGTTTTCCTACCTGTTCTGACATATAGTTTATCTGTTGCAATAGGTTGGTCATCTGTTGCATTATCTTAATGTTCTTATCTAAAGTCCATCTGTTTCAACAGTGGGAAGACCTGTTTGATAAATTCCAACAGATAACCTACCTGTGGCAACATATGTATAAATCTATTCAATTATTCTAATAGATGTGTCGTCTGTTGCAACAGATAAAGTCCATCTGTTGCAACATATGTCTAAATCTGTTCCTTTTTACAAATAGATGTGTCATCTGTTGCATTATCTCAATGTTTTTATCTAAAGTCCATCTGTGGCAACAGTGGAAAGACTTGTTTGATAAATTCCAACAGATTACCTACCTGTTGCAACATATGTCTAAATCCGTTTGATTTTTCCAATAGATGTGTCGTTTGTTGCAACAGACACATTATCTGTTGTAATATTTGAATCTAGTATTCCTTTTTAATTAATAAGTTCAAATCTAAGGAATAAATAAAATTCGTAGACAAAATAAAATAAATTGAAGCCTTCATAAATTAGCTGAAATAAGTCAACGAATATATAAAATGTAAAAAAATTGTTATGGGTACAGATCTGAACAAATACATCAACAATTTAAGTATACTGCCAAGGATTGCTTTGACGGGCTCAAGATATAAAAATCTACTCGGTATGGACAAGTTGTTCTTCATCCTTTGCTATGGAATTCGGCTTTGCTCGTCGTGGATCTTTATTGTCACTTGCGTATGATTTCACGCTTTTTGTTCTCCGTATTTCCATAAAAAGAGTAGCATATTGTCAATGTTGTTCAGCAGTAGCTTCTTCTACATCCACCTAGAAAGTCAGAATTGGCCAATGCTAATCACGAAGATACAACAAAACAGAAAAGGATAACTCATCTCTTCTAGCAAATCCAACAGGTCTTCCTCCCGTTTTAAATTATCCCAAACATATTATATTTCTGTTGCAACAATGAATCAACGGTTAGGACAAATTTCTACACAAGGAATATCCTATGTGATAATTTTCAACGGATGAACCATCCGTTGCAACATATGAATCATCTTTTACAGTAGATAGGTCATCTGTTGGTACAAATAAAAGCGGTACGAAGAACTGTTTGATTTGCTAAAACAGATGAGACATATGTTGCACCAGATAAAGTATCTAGTGCAACAGGTTAGTCAACTGTTGCAATAGATATATATATCTGTTTGATAATTTTTAGCATATGTGTCATCTGTTGAAACAAATATGTGTCTGTTTGTTTTGTCAGTTGGAAGACATATAATATATTCACCTTCTTCAACTCATGCTGCTCTCCTTTGGACATTGTACGTTGCTTAGTGTAACACACAGATAGAGGAGTTGCAATTTAGCTTTTTTGGATGCCTAATAATGCCCTGGAAATCACTCTCCTTCTCCTCTTAGCCCTAATCTCTAATGGAGAGGATGGAAATAAAATCCTCTTTGATGGAATGAGACCCCTCTTAGATATTAATTCCTTTACGGAAGTAGTTAATGCATTAATAGCATTAATCACTACATCATGTTTCGCCCTGCAGTCTTTACATTTGCATGGAGAACATTAGCTGGGAGAGGCAAAATCTGTATAACCAGTATGATCATACTCATAATGATTTACTTTAAATACTGTAAGAGGAGCATCATTAGCACCAACAGCAGCATCACTACCACCACCAACAGCTCCATCAACAACAACAAGCCCACCCTCCAAAATTATTTTTCTTGTAATGGTTGTTGCTCCAAACAATTCTATTTTTATTCTATTGATGACCTTAGGGTCCGATAAAGTTTGTACAGACCGTAAAGTAAGAAAAATGACATCTTCATCTCTCGATTGGTCAGAACTAGCGATGGATGGACATTCTAATATAAATCATTACATATATTAGAATGATGATTAGATCATTAAAATAACACTAATTAAAAGAAAAAATTAATTATAATTGTACTTACTGCATCCTTCAGAGGGTTGAAGAGATCAAGAAATTTTGTATTTTTATCAGTTTTGACCAACAACCATCTCAAGATTCTTGGACAGGAAACTCCTTCCTGGTAGTACACTTGTTGTCTCAAATAAGGAATGATTTCAAACGCCCAAGCCTATAAAATAACGCCAATAAATCAAAACCATTATTGAGCGAAAAAAATGAATGATATCATAATAGAAGAAAGAAACATTTACCATGAAAACCCATGGGAAGCCATATAAGTTGACTTTCTTTGGCGCTAACGGATTCAACGAATATTTGACAGTCATTTTGAAGCTTTCATACCCCCATGGATAGCTGTTAAATGCCTCAAGATCCTCGGTAATGCCTCTCACCCAAAGAATATTATGTACAAACCAAACCAAGCACAATGACTTCTTGTGCTTCTTTGAAAGTCTTTTACCTTTCAACGCTTCTATCAAATTTTGTTTTTGAAGCTTGGATCAACAATGGACACCAGGTCATCACGATCACACGACTTGCCTTTGCCTTTTTTGGGTGTGCGGGGTGTTTTTTTAGGGTTAGAATAGGTATAACTTGAGAAGAAAGATAATATTTTAGTCCAGTAACTATGACAAACTCCTTCCAACCAAAACAAACTGGCATGCCACAGTAATTTATCCATACCTCATCCATCTTATCTTTATTTTCATACATAAACCTACGCTTGAAAAGTTCATATACCATTTTTATTTGTAAACAGGCATTGTTGTCCTCCGATAAATCAAGATATTTCCCAAAGCAGTTGTCCCTGAAAGAAGCATCCAATTTTTGTTCTCGAATTATTTTTCTGAAGGCGTCGAAAGATTTTTTTCATGGATGACTTAACCACGAAATCACCCATTAAATCTACAGCACTATCGCACTGCATTCTCTTAGGATAACGATCAATGCTGAAGGCTTTGACCAGCTCTTTGGTGGAAGGGCTATTAGCATCTTCATCATCTCTTTTGAAATATTCCTCCTCCCTGTGTTCATCATATTCTTCTCCCGATTGAGATAACGCTTGTAAAGCAAGCTCATAGAGTGGTGGATGTATCCTAGTTGCTTCACTTGTTCCTTTACTTGGACTTGATTCGGTTTCTGTTCTTTGGAAACCTTATTATCTAAAATTAATAGGAGCATAAAATAATATATTATTGTTGATTAATGCATCATTAAAAAAGAATAACAGTAAATCAAACAAGCAAAATAGTATAATAATAGTTGCAACAGATCACCGATCTGTTGCACTAGGTAGTATATCTGTTGCAGCATATAACCAAACTATTGTAGCGAATGAGTAATCTATTGCAATAATACAAAATATATCACTCATCTTTTAAGACAGATGAATGGTCTGTTCAACAGATCACACAACTGTTGTGACATCATCTGTTGCAACATATGAGTGATCTGTTGGAACAGTTAAGTAATCCATAGCAACGGTTGAGTAATATGTTGCGACAATACAAAACATATCACTCATCTGTTGAGAAAGATGAATGGTATGTGCAACAGGTCACATATCTGTTGCAACATATGAGTGATCTATTAGAACAGTTATCAATGGTCAATATTATTTAGATTTCTTCCAACATAGGATCGTCTATCGCAACAGATGAATGATCAGTTGAAAAAAATCAAGTCTTGGACTTTTCCTGTAGGAAGATTTGGTAGGATTTTATCAAACAGGAGGTTCATCTACTGTATCAGATCATTAATCTGATGGTTCTTCCATTACACCAGATGGTTAATTAGTTGTATCAGATTTTTTATCCAATGCTTAATCTGTTGCAACATATGGTAAAGCTGTTGCATCAGATATTTAATCTGTTGCATCAGAATTATATCTGACGGTTCCTCTGGTACATTAGATGGTTGATCTGTTGCATCATATGATAAATCTATTGCATTAGATGGTTAATAAGTTACACCAGATAGGTAATCTATTAGAGGAAACAGTAGCTTGATTTTGTTAAACAAAAAACAGCAATTTCGCCATTTTTACCAAGAACAAGAACAAAATAAATCAAACCAAATTGTCCTTTTGTTTTTATAAACACAAACAATAAAAATCAAACTTCAAAAAAAATGCAACAAACAACAAAATATCATAATTCACTTCAAAAAGAGAAGAGAAGAAATACCAAAAATTAGGATTTTATTCAGATCGCATTTCAAATTAGTGCAACAAATATTAAAATTATTAACCAATACTATAAGAGAAGTTGGCTCAAGTTCCTCATTTTCTTCACAACTAAAAAGGCCATAAATTTTTACCTGTGAAAGAAGAAAAGGACCGATGAAGAATTTGAAGCTATTGTGGTCAGAGAGCAAGGCTGTCACGTCGATTAAAGTCGAAAAGGAACTCGAAGCCTAACTATTTGTAGTTAGATGTTGAAGTCGCTGAGGATTGAAATGAGAAACTTGTAGAAAAGTTGGTTGGGAGAGAATTGAGAGAAGCTATCGAGAAAGGGATGAGACATAGGTTGATTGAATTGAAGAGGGGAACTCGAAGCCCAACTATTTATTCGTGGGAGGTAGAAGTCGTCAGGGGTTGAAGGGAGAAATTTTGCAGAACTGTTAGTTGGAAGAGAGTTTAGAGAAGTCTTTGAGAGGGAGGAGAGAGTGGTTGATTTGGATTGAAGAGGGTGTGGGTTGGGTTGATTTGTATTTTTGAAAAGATTAGAAAGTTTTAAAAATATTAATCAAGTCCACAATTAACTTGATCTAGTTTTCTAATAATGTTTGACCCTATCTGTTGGTCAATGTCACCAATCCTTCATTCAAGACTTAAAAGACACCTTTCCTTTATTTTTCTCAAGCTACTAGATGGGCAAGGCCCGGGCTGAGCATAGGCCCAATATTTAATATTTCAAGTGGTTGTTGATTTTTGAATTCTTTGCAAAATGATAGTAGTGAAGAAATTTAACAAAAACAAAGCATTGTATCATGGAAGAGACAAAGCTAATTGGAAAAATTTAAATGCTAATATGATTGATACAGGAAAATATTGTATATGTAATATTGTAGATAACATTGCATTTATATACGTATTGACACAAAATATCTTATGGCAAGTGATACATTCTCTTGGATGCGCTAAAGTATCAGTGTCTTTACTGGGAGCCTCTTAGTTGTAACGTAAATATAAAATTAAGATGTAATATCAATTATTACTGATTAACATACTGACCAATTAAGACAAACATCATAATTTTTAAAGTTTCAAGGTGAAAAAGCAAGTGACATAATGAACGTCAAGATTAATTAAGTCTAGAAATCATAGTAATCATCATATTACAATCTCCCAACCTTAAAACACTATGTAACTTATCGGAGAACCAAACAACCCCTTGAGGTTCTGCACTTTGGTACCAAAGGCTAGAGAAAACATGGAACCACAATGTCAATGAGGATGAGGGGGTCCATGAGGCAGTTCTAGACATCTATGAAACAAGTTCAACATTATGACATATAAACCGAAAACTATAACCCGATTTAAATGCATAACACATACTTTATATATACATTATGAATTAAGTACACATGAAGGTGGAACATTTGTTACACTTTATAGTTGTGTCACCAGCACAACAACATTGACCTTCATCCTATTCTCATTTCATGTTTTGCCTTTGGTTCACATTTTGTCCTAAAGTTGAAACAATGAAAGAGAGGGAAATGAGCATAGGATTGACAGGATATTATCTACTGTAACAGAAATAATACCTGAGCCCACTACAGGAGATGGGGAAGTACGAGCTCTAGGTTGATGATGATGATGACCGTGATGCCTTGGCACTCAACTGGCAGTAGAAGCTAGAGCAAGGCCTAAAGATTAGAGCTCCATATTAGTAAAGTCCCATAAAGTCCTAAATGATGGCGTGGAAAGAGCAATTCTTAATGCCTTGAGATGCAAGGGAAGGAGTAGGGGTACTAGAGAAAATCAGATGTGGTTTAAAGGATTATAAGAGAAAGAAATTAAAACGTCCTAAATCCAGCTACAACCAATATCTGTTCTTGTCTGCAGACTACACAAACGAAATCGACCTCCACAAGCATCTCAACAAGATAAAAAAAAATTACTCTACTAAAAATGAAATTACGGAGAGCAGCAGGAAGTAGTAGACCAAGGAAAGAAAGAAGAAAGAAAAGCATCAGAGGTAGAATCTTCTCTCTCTACAACACAATTTCCAAACACCATCCTCAATATCAAACCCCTCTAAACTAGAACAACATTCTCCCAGTTTCTTTAGGATTGTACTCATGCTGAAAATTCCAAAAATAACCTCCATGAACTTCTTTTACTTAAATCCAAAAGATCACATGTCTAAAAACCCTAGCTAGATCCAACTCGACAATGTAGATTAAGATATTGATTTCTGAACAATCAAGATGTTATCATAAATAGAAATGCAAATTAGAATTTAAAAGTTAGTTAAATACAGTGTTTGTACAGTAGTTGAGTTCCAGAAATTAGTTAAAAGCAGTTAGTGGAGTCTGTTAGCTACAACTGTTCAGTTAGTTAGAATAACTGATCAACTTCTATTTTCTATTAATAGTTGATGTAATCACTCAACTACAGTAGGATATGAAATAAACCCATTCCTTCTTTCTCAATTATCTCTATCTTTCTCTTTGTTTCTTCTTCTTTTTCTTCTTCTGTGATTGTATCCTCGAGTTAATTCCTGGACAATCAACTCGATCCTCGAATCCTTATGGTTCCTACAATCGAGTAACATTGGTATCAAAGCCACTCGACCTCAGCAACAATGGTGAAAGGAGCAAGAGTAACTGGTGACTCAACTTCAGAAACTGCTACTGCAAAAATTAGAGATTTATGTGAGATGCTACAAAGCTTGGTAATAGAGAAAGGACATTTAGCTGGCAAGGTTTCATTATTGGAGAATTTGGATCATGTTGTTACGGAATTGAAAATACAATTGATGGGGGGAAAATAGGGGGAACACCATTACATTGGTGCATGAAGAGACATAGGACCATGAAAGTGGAATGAGGAATCGCAGGGAAAAGGATAGGAGCCCTAATTTTGGTAACAATTCTCATTTTCACGTTGCTTCAAATTTTTAACAATCGCATTTCATGCGATGGCCAAGGATGGATTTCTTGAAATTTTCTAGGGATGACCTTCGATCTTGGTTGTTCAAAATTGAGCAGTTCTTCTCTATGGAGAATATTGCAGCTGATGAGAAGGTTAACATTGCATCATTGCAATTGGAAGGTGAAGCAATCCAATGACATATTTCTTTTATGAGGTATAGATAGTACTCATAAACTATCAGTTAGAAGGAGTATGTTGGTGCTTTAGTGGAGAGATTTGGGATTGATTTTGATGATCCCATGGAAGAGATTAAAAAGATTAAGCAGACAAAAAATGTAAGGGAATATCAATCAGTTTTTGAAAGAAGTTTGACAAGAGTGAACCTATCAAAAGAGAATGCTATCAGTTGCTATATTGGGGGCTTGAACAAGTTTACTATCAAAAACAAGTTTCCAATCCCTATTGTTAAAGACTTTTTAGATGAGCTAGGTGGATCCAAGGTCTTCTCTAAAATTTATTTAAGGTCAGGATATCATCAATTGAGGATGGCTAAAGAAGATTTTCCTAAGACTGCTTTTAGAACTCATTCGGGACATTTTGAGTACTTAGTCATGCCTTTTGGATTATCAAATGCCCCTGCAACCTTTCAAGGGTTGATGAACTCTGTATTTTAAAAGTTTTTAAGAAAATATGTGTTGGTTTTCTTTGATGGTATTCTGATTTATAGTAGAACTATGGAAGAACATGTGGCACATCTGAAGTCTATATTTTTGAAAATGGTTGAGCATCAGTTATTTGCTAAGAAAAGCAAATGCTTCTTTGGTGTTCATAGGATTGAGTATCTTGGTCATTTTATCACTACTGAAGATGTCTCTATTGACCCTCAGAAGATCCAGGCTGTCAGGAATTAGCGTATTCCTACTACATTGAAGCAAGTAAGAGGTTTTTTTAGGATTGACTGGTTATTACAGGAGATTCATCCAAGGTTTTGGAGTTATCTGCAAGCCTCTTACTAATTTGACAAAGAAGGAAAGGTTCAAATGGAATTCTGATGCTCATGATGCATTTGTATAGTTGAAAGATGCATTAACTCAATCTTCTGTCCTGGTTTTACCTGATGCTAGCAAGCCAATTATTGTGGAAACTAATGCGAGCGGATATGGTATTGGTGTTGTACTGATGCAAGAAGGTCACCCTATAGCTTTTATTATCAAGGCTTTGTCTCCAAAACATGCTGCATTATTCGTATATGATAGGGAACTCCTTGATATTGTTCAGGCTATTACTAAGTGGTCACAGTATCTTTAAGGTCAGAAGTTTGTACTCAGAATTGATCAAAAGGCATTGAAGCTCTTAATGGGACAAAAATTGCATACAAATTCACAGTTGTTATGGCTAACTAAATTGATGCCATTTGACTACACTATTGAGTATAAAAAGAGTGTTGAAAATAAAGTGGTTGATGCCCTCTCAAGGGTCACTGGTGCCGAGTTACTTCCTCTTATCATTTCTCCTACCAATACAGATCTGTTTGATGCTATTGTAGACAGTTGGCATACTGATCCTGAGCTCAAGAAGCTAATTGAAGACTTATAGGTTGACCCTTCTTCTCATAAATAATTTACTTGGTTACAGGATTAATTGAGAAGGAAAGGGAAATTAGTGATTGGTAAGGTTCAGAGTCTGAGAACTGATATCATGACTCTATGGTATGCTGGTCCTCATGGGGGCCATTCGGGATTGGAAGCTACTCTCAAGAGGTTACTAACTCTATTCTATTGGAAGAACATGAGAATAGAAGTGAAGGAATTCATTCAAAGATGTGATGTATGTCAGAAAAATAAATCAGATCTTACTGCTTACCCTAGTTTACTGTAACCTCTACCCATCCCTGAGGTAGTGTGGTCTCAAATTAGCATGGATTTCATTGATGGTTTACCCAAATCTCATGAATATGAGGTCATTTGGGTAGTGGTTGACAGATTGAGCAAGTATGGCCATTTTCTTCCCCTGAAACATCCTTATACAGCTCACTATGTCGCTCAGGTGTTCCTCGATAATATTGTGAAGTAACACGGTCTACCAGATGCTATTACAAGTGATAGTGATGCTAGCTCCTTTTGGCAGGAACTCTTAGGCCTTCAAGGTGTGTTGCTGCATACTTCCACAACCTACCATCCTTAATCGAATGGTCAAACTGAGGTGCTGAACAGATGTCTTGAGACCTATTTAAGATGTTACTGTAGTGATGATTCCTCTAATTGGTCTTCCTGCTTACCGATGGGCGAGTATTGGTATAATACTTATTTTCACTCGGCTATTCAGACTACTCCTTATGAGGCATTATATAGTCCTCCTCCTCCTCTTCATCTTCCTTATCTACTATGTGAATCAGCTTCTACTGATGTCGACACGACACTACTTAATAGGGAGCTTAAGCTGCAACTATTGAAGCACCACTTGCTCAGGGCTCAAGTGAGGATGAAACAACAGGCCGATTCACATAGGAATGATAGACATTTTGATGTAGGGGACCAGGTCTACTTCAAAGGTACAACCCTACAAGCAAGCTACTATCTCACAGCACTCTAATCATAAGCTGGCGTCCAAGTATTATGGACCATTTTAGATCATAAAAAGGGTTGGTCCTGTGGCCTACACTCTGTTGTTACCTACTTCTGTCAAAATCCACCCTACGGTTCATATTTCCTTGTTGAAAAAGTGTTATAAGTACCTACCACTATATCTTACCCACCTACTGTGGAGTTGGCTAATCCAGACTGTCCTCAAGATTGAGGCAAAGACGGATGATCAAGAAAGGCAACAAAGTTGTTGCTCAGGTGTTGGTGAAATGGATTGGTCTTCCTGCTGATGCAGGTCAGCAGCCTCCTGGGAATTTGTTATTGTGTTAAGGACTCATTTTCCATCTTTTGATCCTTGAGGACAAGGATCTTGTATTAGGGGGGAGTACTGTTATCGTAAATAAAAATGGAAATTAGAATTCAAAAGTTAGTTAAATGCAGTGTTGGTACAGTAGTTGAGTTCCAGAAGAGCAGTTAGTGGAGTCGATTAGCTACAACTGTTCAGTTAGTTAGAAAGAATAACTGATCAACTTCTATTTTCTATTAATAGTTGATATAATCACTCAACTACAGCAGGATATGAAATAAACTCATTCCTTGTGATTGTATCCTCGAGTTAACTCCTGGGCAATCAACTCGATCCTCGAATCCTTGTCGTTCCTGCAATCGAGTAACACAAGAGCTTTAGATTTGATGCAGTAATATTCAGGCATTCAGTGCCACGACAATACTTCAAGTTTAAATTATCAATACAGGGGGCATTGATAACACAACCACCTAAGGTTGACACAAAGGTTATTTCTTACAGATTGAGGCTTACAAGATTTTGGAAGCCAAGAAAGAAAAATAGTTGCAAATGTGTCAAAGTTGGACAATTGAATACATATGAAGGGATTTTATAAATAGTATTATCTGACATGTATGAGGGAGCAAAAACGCAGGTGAGGACGGCGGGAGGAGACTCAGAGCACTTCAACGTCCTGACAGGGTTACATCAGGGATCTACTCTTAGCCCTTTTTTGTTTGCTTTGGTGATGGATGTGTTGACGCGACGTATTCAAGGGGAGGTGCCGTGGTGTATGCTTTTTGCGGATGATATAGTTCTGATTGACGAGACTCGAGGGGGCGTGAATGATAAATTAGAAGTGTGGAGACAAACCCTGGAGTCTAAAGGGTTCAGGTTGAGCAGAAGCAAGACAGAGTATTTGGAATGCAAGTTTAGTGACGTAAGGCTGGAGGATGAGGTGGTAGTGAAGCTGGAATCTCAGGTGGTTTGTAAGAAGGATAGTTTCAAGTATCTCGGGTCCGTGATCCAGGGTAACGGGGAGATTGACGAGGATGTCTCGCACCGTATTGGGGCGGGATGGATGAAGTGGAAGCTCGCGTCGGGGGTGTTTTGTGATAAGAAGGTGCCGCCCAAGCTTAAAGGCAAATTCTACAGGGTGGTAGTCCGTCCGGCCATGTTGTATGGAGCGGAATGTTGGCCAGTTAAGAATTCCCACATCCAAAAAATGAAGGTGGCAGAGATGCGGATGTTGCGCTGGATG
Organism: Capsicum baccatum var. pendulum; assembly: GCA_030864225.1. Classification (NCBI taxonomy): domain Eukaryota; kingdom Viridiplantae; phylum Streptophyta; class Magnoliopsida; order Solanales; family Solanaceae; genus Capsicum; species Capsicum baccatum. Next base: position 45,210,991 of record CM061559.1, on the reverse strand, counting down.
TGCGGGCTGACCAGGGGGGATAGAGTTCGGAATGAGATTATCAGGGAGAAGGTTGGTGTGACACCAGTGGAGTGCAAGATGCGGGAATTTAGATTGAGCTGGTTCGGACACGTGAAGAGGAGGGGCATGGATGCCCCGGTTTGTAGGTGTGAGCGGCTAGCGTTGGATGGTTTTAGGCGGGGTAGGGGAAGGCCGAAGAAGTACTGGGGTGAGGTGATTAGGCGGGACATGGAGCAGTTACAGCTCACCGAGGACATGACCCTAGATAGGAAAGTATGGAGGACGCGAATTAGGGCAGAGGACTAGGCCAGTTGGGGGTCGCTAGTGTAGGGAATTACTTGTTGGGGGTAGTATTCTGATTATGATTTTTCGTGTTCCTTATCCCTTGTTTCAGTACGAATCTGGGTGCTTTCCTCTGTTTTCCCTCTGTTTTCTTTCTGTTTTTATTTCTTTTACTTATGGCTGCTGTATTTATGTTATGGATGTTATGTTGTGTAATCTTGTAACCTTGTTTCGGTGCTTTACTTTGTATTTGTGTGGTATCTGGTGTTTTGTGTCTTGAGCCGGGGGTCTATCGGAAACAGCCTTTCTACTTCTTTAGAGGTAGAGGTATGGACTGCGTACATCTTACCCCCCCCCCCCAGACCCCACCAGGTGGGAATACACTTGGTTTGTTGTTGTTGTTGTTGTTGTTGTATTATCTGACATGTTAAGAGTTAGTTCCTTAACACTAATTCTGGTGACAAATAGGATCCATCTGTCAATAACTTCAAATGAAGAAAAAAATAATTTCCTTAAAAACATCAAGAACAAACTTCACAATGTCTCCAATATGTTGCAAGAGAATGTAATCTACCATTTCTTTGAAGATAAATCGAGATTCTATTAACAATTTTCTGCAAAAGACCTTATCCAGCACCAGATATGGAAACATGGACAAATATTTCTCCAGAGTCCAGTCCGGAGTGATTAAATGTACCAAAAACTATCTATGCCTCTCCAATGCATGAACCAATGAATAAATTAAAAGGGCTAGCTAGCGTACCTGTTTTACACAATTCAAGTCGCTCATGAATCACAATACTCTCAAAAACCATGAGCACTGCAGTAATATATTGATGACAATAGTCAAACTACTTTCGCTGCTAGTAATAAGTAACCACCTTACACGCCTGTAGTATGCAACTTGAAGTAGTGCAAGGCGCACTATAACAAAGAGAAAGTAGATACCACCTTTCTGCTCAGGTATAAATTGTGAGAATAACCTACTCAATATGATCTGCAACAGACACAAAGTTGCCAGAAATTGTCAGCGCGAACGTCAAATGCCTCATAACTTCAGAATCCCAATCTATTTGACCATTTAGCATTTTGCTCATAAGTACGAACAACAAAAAAATTGCTTCCTCCAAGCTACTTTTAGGAGCTGTTGAACCCCATGCTTGAAATTGAGTAGGAACCTCAACTTCAACCCTTCCAAAGAGTAAAGTAGCAGCTAAGTCTTTTTGTGTATAGGCCAATCTTTGAGGATCCAAATTCCAGTTATCAAGTATCTAGCTACTTGAATCAATAAATAATAATATGACCAACATTAATATTCCATAAATGAAAACCTGCATCTAAATTGTAAAATTATAGTAATGTAGGACACTATATGGACTGCATAAATTCTATCCTCCCCAAACTTCACTATGTGGGAATATAATGGGTATGTTATTGTTGTTGTTAGACGACAACTTATGAGCTATAAACCAAATAAATATGTGGGAACTATTTTCTATTCTATAGTAAGCCAATAACTTGGTAACATAACAAAGTTCACCAATCGAACCAAGATAAAAGTCTGCCTTGAATTATGCTACCATCTTCTTCATTAATTGGGAATGCTCCATTCACACACTGATAAGTGGAGTTGTGAATATAGTTTAGAAAACTAATCTTTCCTGTACTGAAAGGTTTATTTGGCAATGAAGACAAAGAACTTTAAAATTAACAAACGATATTAAAACCAATCAAATAAAAACATTATTATTCACTTGACTCATTATTTGTTAGAGAGAAAATGATATCAACATCAAAACATTATTAGCATTTTTGCTTTTTGAAGCCAGTCCCTCATAGCTCTGTTTTGACTTGGAAAAATATAAAAAGAGCAGAATTAACTTACCCACCCAAAATCTTAATTTTAACTCGACTACCTGTACTGAGAAGTGAGTCTATTATTTGTCAGTCGAGCAAAGTTGTGCATCCTAATGTGCTTAATTTTTCAACTAAGAGGATGTTGCATTGGATGTGTGGTTTTACAAGAGCTGACAGGGTTAGGAATAAGAGTATTCGAGAGAAGGTGGGAGTGGTGTCGGTGGAGGATAAATTGCGGGAAGTTAGGTTGAGATGGTTTGGCTATGTGATGAGGAGAGGCACGGATGCCCCGGTTTGTAGGTGTGAGAGGTTGGCCTTGGACGGTTTCAAGCGGGGTAGGGTAAACCGAAGAAATACTGGAGAGAAGTGATTAAACGTGACATGGAGCAGTTACAGCTGACTAAGGACATGACCCAGGATAGGAAGGTATGGAAGGTATAGAGGAAAAATATTAGGACAGAAGGCTAAGGTGTGTGGTTGAGTCGTTGGCAGTAGGTAGGAGGGCTTTGGTGTCCTTGTTTGACAGTGTTCAAGATTGTTGGTGGATGTCATACCTATGTTATTTTATCATGTTCCATGCATTATTTTATATACTGTCCTTTGTCTTAAGCCGGGGGTCTATCGGAAACAGCCTCTCTACTTCTTTAGAGGTAGTGGTATGCACTGCGTACACTCTACCCTCCCCAGACCCCACGATGTGGGAATATACTAGGTTTGTTGTTGTTGTTGTTGAAGAGGCATCTGATGTCTATTAGAGATTAGAGAAGCCCTCTATCTTTAGCGTATAGGCAGAAAGATGACTTTTACTCAACATAGTAGAGAAAACCTGCATTCTGCATATGAAGTTTTTCCCCTAAGGCAAGGCTGGGGTTTGATGAAGCATTGTCTTTCCATCTTGGCTATTGTCTCCGTAGGATTCATACTACTTGAGAGAAATTTACTTGGTATACTTTTCAGACCACCCCAACATATTATGGTGTGCTCTTCAGCAGATTTCATAGCCACTTCATTTTGATCTTTGTACCTTTCAGACCAACCGCGTACAACCGCGAAAATAGCTTTACAAAATCATCAAGATCTGTTAAAATACTTTTAGCAACCCATTCATTCTCATTAGTTGTAATACACAGTGACTCAATACACTTCAAGTTCCATTAAACATTTGTTAATCAGTAATCATTGGTAAATCATGTAGCAAGCAGCTCTGAGTACTTTACAATATGAAGTTAGTTAACTCATCCATATCCATGAACAATAAATTCAATCTAATATGAAATTTACACCTAAAAACGGGAAGTACCGAACAACCCCCTCTTGGCTATTTATTAATTTTTTCTTTCACTTTAATGGCACAAGATTTGTCAATCTTCATTTTCTAATATTTTCTAAAAGCAAAATAAACCAGCGTGTGTGTGTGTGTGTATATATATATATATATATATATATAGATAAATATGTAATGTTGTCATTCTTTGATGGTTTTTCCGCTTCTCACAGTTGCTCTTTACACACCTTCGACAGTTGTATGAATCCCCAATTCTATATCAAAGGTCATTCCATATTATTATTATACTAAACAATGCATAACAAACCCAAGAAGTGAAAACAGAAAAGAATTGGACAACAGACAAAATAAATTTCTTTTATTACTGTATTAACATTACTATGTAGAGCAACAAACATATGACAGAGAGAGGTTCAAAGGTCATTTTCCATCTACATGTATCCGGCTACAAGTTATGCTTTTTAACTTAAAATTCAAAGCTCACAAAAGGAAAAACCATTAAGATTTAAAATTTCAAAAATCCAGTTGTCTTAAAGTATCAATCTCACAGGCAATAGTAGTGACACTACCTGGGAATTGAACAGCCGCAATTGTTGCTTTTAGCCATGGAAAGGGATTAAAGACCATTGGAGAGTGAAGAAGAAAGAGAAATTTTCTCAGTAGAGAATTAGTGTGAAAATTGAGTTTTGATATAGCCGTTTATTTTCTATGTAATGGATACACGTGGTTTGCTAGGAAAAGAGGCAGTACACGTGTTAGTAGAAAAAGGAAAAGAAATCATATATCAAGGTCAAATATAATGTACAAATCAAATAAGCTTTTGTACAACTTTTAATGTTGTGTTAGTCCTTCTCGTTGGCTTATATATAATAGAGAATACATGCTAAAATGTTGGTTTCAGATTTTTTTTTTACAGAAACTACGAGGCATCCATAAGGGTTAAAATCATGTCCAGTTTTTTTTTCAAATATGCTTCCAAAGAATAGGGGTTCAAGTTATATGACAATCTAAAAGAGGTATACATCACCCATACATTGTTATTCTATCCAATATAAATTTTTATTATTTCTTATTAGTTATTTTATTTCAAATCCACCTATTCATGTAAAATATACACATTTTTTCTATTTATGTCGATACACTATTTTAACATATTTATGCGCACTATGTATATACTTTCACATGTTCGTAGACATGCATTATTTTATGTATCACTTTGAATCTCCACTATTTTTCTCAAAATTAATCATTTTTTCAGTCGATAATATCTTTAAAGTTTATCAACCTAAATTTGATCCGTTAACCGTACTTAAAGAATCCTTTAGGATGCTTAACCCCTGCCCTTTAGAAAAATTAGAACACTTTTCTAGAATTACTTAAGTGGACCATAAAATGAATATTTGTTTTCAATTTTTTAGTTTATAATAGGTGTCCTGATTTACCGTAGACTAATTAGGTGGTGACTTCCTTAATTTATTTAGAAATGTCTTGTCACGACCGGAGATTACCCCTAGTCATAACACGGTGCTTAAGGTCACAAGTGACCCTAAGATAACCCTTAAGGTACCGAAAGTATATGTAAAACAAAATTCTGTGCAGAAATTATTTAGTAAAATAATTGAATATCTGATCAATAGCAAGGGAGTCTGAATCATATAACTGAAGGCATAACTAACTGTCAAGCTGTCTGAAAGCCTTTAGACATAATGAGTTGTTGGGACAGGTTCCCAACTAACTCTGACTACTGAAATAAACATGAACTGAAATACTAGAAAGCATGATAAATATTATGACTAGTCCTCAACTAACGAGGACTCACCAATGCTGTAGCTGGGTGGCACACGGACTGTCTAAGTGCGATGGGGAAATTGGGCGTCCGAACTTGTATTGTAAGACAACATAGTGCAAAAGAGAGTATGTAGTCAGTACTTTGAATGTACTGGTATGCGAGATGTGTACTGTCTGATATACATATAAACTGAGCATGAACATGAAAATAAAAACAAGACCAAGCATAAACATATACTGAAATAATCTGTGTGACTGAATAGCTGATATATGGATACTTGGTCATGCAAACCTGAGATGATATATATATAAATACTGAACTGAATCGTGGGAGACAACATTTAATTGACATGCCCCAATCTGATCTAATCGGGGTCCAATCTGTAATCCAGTTGGAAGGGTGTCAGTACCTTGCCACGAGTACCAACACTGGCTGTGTGGATCTACTAAGCTGATGTCCCGAAAGACTAGGGTGTCAGTACTCTACTGGCAGGTGACCCTTAAGAGAGAGTTTGTTCTCTACTGGCGGGTGACCTCTCATAACCTACGTTGGCTACGTAGTTCTGGAACTTAGGTACTTCTACTAAAGGTCTCAATTCTTTACTGGCGGGTGACAATGTTATAAACTTTACGATATAAACATGGTATGATTAACTTAAAATCTTGAAAACTATAACATGCAAGATCAACTAGGTTTCGGGTGTTCATAACCCACCAGCATGAAAACTAATATAATTAAATATGATGATTTCAATGTAATGACATGATAGAAAATTTCATGACTTAGACTCAAGAACCCAACAATTTCATCAACATAACAAGTTATCATAATTAGAGTACGGAAGAATGCTTGAAGGTATGAGGAAAAACTATTTCATGGTTGAATTTAAGAATTACATGGAGGAATCATGGAATTAATACTTTTCATGGAACCCTAAATCAAAATAGAATTAAAATTGAGAATTTGGGGAAAAATTTGGGACTCAATAGGTGAAAGGAGTCCATTGATGAATATCCCACATACCTGAATTTCTTGACTTCTTCAAGGGACATGGATTTGAGACCTTGAGAGGGTGAATTCTTGGGAGAAACCTTTGCTTTAGTTCTTGAGAGTGGGAGAAGATTAAACGTTGTTAACTGACTGAGAAGGGGTAAATAATGCCTCTTTTAATATTTTAAGTCATGGATTGGGTGTTTAAGGAGGAGAAAGGACCAAAAAGCCCTTCACCCCTTAAGTGAGCTGAACGAGTTTTACACAGCAGTATGGCACACTGCTTATCGTAGAGGCCAACCTATGTGTCATACTGATATCGTGGAGACTAGCCTCCATGATATAGTGATATCTTGGAGGCACTCCGCCTCCGTTCCATGCTAGTATCATGGAGAGTAATCTTCATGACACATAAAAAATACGGAGGCTCACTGCCTCGATGGTCTAAAATCACCCCAAGCCACTTTCAAAAATTTTGAAACTCTCCTGAATGACCCCTTTAACATCCCTAAATATATTTCTAGTCAAAAATCAATGTTTCAAACATAGGAAGGCCAAAAATAAAATACTTGAAATTTTGAGGGTGTCTCAATGATAAGGACACTTATCTCTAGTATGGAATAATCTCTTTGGGGCCTTTAAACATGCGACAAATAGTCGGAAGTTTGTCTAGGATCTCGTGGGGTACTACAGTATCTCCCTTATAGGATCATTCATCCCTGAATGAAGTTACCTGAGCTGAGATACTAGGAAGACTGAGATCATGCACTGAATACTTATTAGTTGAATCATGACTACATAGCTAAATCTGAAACATGATGTGTGGACTGAACTAAATTCACGAATGCATGGTATGACATAAGGATGGTTGGATAGTTGAGATAGAAAATGAGGGAATTAATTTAAGGGAAACCATTACCTCAAGATGAATCTGAATTTGTAGAGAAAAGATGGGAATATTTGGTTCACATATCGACTTCTGTTTCTTAAGTAGCTCCCTCAACAGTACTGATTCTTCCAAAAACCTTTACTAAGGAAACTCTTTATTTCTCAACCTATGAATCTGACGGTTAAGAATTTCAACTGGGACTTCTTCATATGCAAGATTATCTTCCACACCTATATTTTCTAAAAGAATGATAAAAGACAGATCTCTAATACATTTATTTAGCAAAGAGATATGAAACACTGGATGTGCTGATGCTAACGCTGCAGGCAACTCTAACTCATAGGTTGTATTCTCAAAATGGCTCAAAATTCTATATGGGCCAACATGCAGGGACTGGGCTTCCCTTTTTTGCAAAAATTCTTCACGCCTTTTATGGGTGAAATTTTCAAATACATAAAATCACCAACATCAAATTCAAGCTCTTTTTTCCCCACATCTGTATAGGATTTCTATGACTTTGGGCTTTCTTCATCACCTTGTAATAGATATAACTATGAACATACATCATTATAAGTACCTCAAGTTTATGACACTTCTTCTTTTCGCATAAATCTACAACGCCAGTCAAGTACAAGCTAAGAGACAAAAAGTCAAGTTCAAACCATGACTAAGTCAACAACCATGACTCTAACATTATCCAATTCAACAAACCATGACTTTAATTGTTACGATCCAATTCACGAGTCATGATGACACCTACTTTAACCCACCAATAAGTAAGTCAGCCGTAGCCCGAAACGACAAATAATGGGTTAATTGGTGTAGATATAATAAATACCAAAATTAAGCATATAACATGATAGTAAGTGATATAAGCATAACTATTTATGAAAATGTAAAAAAGGGAGAGAAAGAGAGCAAAAGAATATCCCACGACCCAGTAAGGTTGGTACAAAATTGACTAAATTCAAAATAATAAGAGTAACAATAGTATCTAATATACAGGTAGTGTCGAAACTATCAAAAAGAAATGGAAGGAAAGAGAATCTGCTCCAACTCTAAAAGCTCATCCTATCTCCGAACCTTGAGAATAAGATGGATAAAACGTCAATGGTGACAACTAGTACTAGGATTTGCATAAAAAAATAATTTGAAAATATAGTATGAGTACCAAAATAATGGGCAATCAGTAGACATCATCGATCGATTAAGCTAAATCATGATAAAAACATGATAAGATGCGAGAATCTATATTAAAGTTAGGAATAAAGGGAAAAACTGAATAAATACTCTGGATGATAGATAATAAATAATGAAGCAAATGAAGTCGAAGGAATCCAAGCTAACCACAACCTAATTAGGCCCCATAAGCCCAGAAGGAGTAAACAAAAGAAAGATAATCCAATCGAGCTCCCATAAGCCCGATGATACAATCAAGAGAGAACCGTCGACAATAATGTCAATTTGGACTGTCGGTCTAGGCCATTTATTCACTACCTCTATCTTTCGGGGATTCACTTTAACCCCTTTACTAGAAACAACACGCCCAAGAAAATTCATGGTTATGGTACTTAACTAGAATTCACACTTGGAAAATTTGGCATACAACTCTTAGTCCTTGAAGGTTTGCAGTATAATTTAGAGGTGATTGGAATATTCCTCCACGATTTTGGAATACACCAAGATATCATCAATGAAGACTATAACAAATAAATCCAAAAACTATCTAAACACCCTGTTCATAAGATCCATGTAGCCTGCAGATGCATTAGCTAATCCAAAGGACATAACTAAAAATTCATAATAGTCATCGATTTTGAATGACAGTCTTGGGAATATCAACTTCCCTAATCTTTAACTGATTGATAACTCGAGCGGAGACCTATCATGGAGAAACAAAAATTAGCACCCTGAACCTGGTAAAAAAGATCATTGATTCTGGGAAGAGAGTACTTATTTTTCATGGTGATGTTATTTATTTTGCGGTAATCTATGCATATATAAATAGACCATCTTTCTTTCGCACGAAAAGCACAGGAGCGCTCTAGGAAGAGACACTAGGACAGATGAAACCATTATCAATGAGATCTTTCAACTGTTCCTTCAACTCTTTGAGCTCTGTAGGAGCCACTCTATGCTGTAGGATAGAAATGGGATGAGTATCGGGTAAAAGATCAATTTCAAAGTCTATCTCCCTATAAAGAGGAATTCCAGGAAAGTCATCAAGAAAGACCTCGAGAAACTCATTAACTATAACAACAAACTGTAGTGAGGGATTTTTAGAGTTAGAATCTTTGACTTGAACTAAATGATACAAACATCCTTTAGATATCAACTTTCGAGTTCTAAGATAAGAAATGAACTTTTGCTTTGGTGCCAACGAACTACAATCCCATTCTATGATCGATTCATTTAGAAAATAGAAAATGACTTTTCTGGTTCTATAGTCCAAGGTAACATAACATGAGTGGAGCCAATCCATTCCTAGAATAACATAAAAGTCTACCATATCTAGCTTTACTAAATCTACCATTGTATCCCGATAAAAAATAGACATGATATAATATCTATAGATCCTCCTAGAAACAATGAACTCACTAACCTGGGTAGAAACTGAGAAGGGGTCAGGAATATTTTTGAGACCAAAACCAAAAGACACAGCCACATAAGGGTCACATAAGATGGGATGGAATTGGTGTCAAGTAGTGCATAAACAGCACGGGAGAAAATATGTAACATACCCATGAAAAAATATGAAGACGTCTAAGAATCTTAGCGAGTGGACAGAGAATACATGCGGTTACGACCTACCTGTCCCAGAGGTAAAGCCCTTTGCAGTTGGAGTTGAGAAGTAGTAGTAGGGGATTTTTTAGCCTCATACGCACCCTTAGCTGTGGGGGTAATTTCACTGCATATGACCTGGCTGGTTAGAACCAAAACATAAATTTTTCCCCAAACAATAAAACTCGCAGTGAAGCTTCTGACAAGTTCGGTAAGGAGGGTAGGATGGGGCTGATTGAGCTACATTGGAATAACAATGAGTACCCTACATCCTGTGTCCATTAGTAGGTTTGGAGAACTGATCCTTAAAAGTGCATTAGCGGATGGAAACGCATTCCTCCAAAACTTTTTCTTGAAAAATTGCTTGCCACCTTTCCCATTATTCTATTGGCTTACTTTCTGATTAGCAGGTTTGGCCCTCTTACTCTGGCACTTCTCAACTTTTATGATCTTCTTTTTATTATCCTCCACGCGTTGAGCATGGACCACTAGCCTGGATATGTCCATCTCACTATTCAACATCACCCCGTACACTCTAGTTTTACCTCATCACACATCAGACACAAACTTCTTCATTTTGTCCCTCATGGTAAACACCAACTCTAGAGTATAGCAGGACATTACGCAACCCATGGGCTGTATGGGTTCGGTGCTCCCCAACCTGCAGGACCTCGATCCATGTTCGCCATAAGGATTGAGATTAGTCTAAAGTCATCAATAGTCTAAAGCCACCATTTTATCCTCATGTTAAGAAAATAATTCATCGTCCGATTAAAGAACATCATCCTTATGTCAGCAAAATATAGGTTGAGGGTGTTTGTCATGAGGACAAACACCTTTCTCGGTGAACTACATACTTCTCTTTAAGCCCAATTAAAATATTTTTCATAATTATATAACCATGGAGTCTTTCGTCAAGGCATTCATATTTTGGTATCGTCATATTAAGACTTGCAAGTCATTATATTATGCCAAATCATTTTCATATAACATTACAGACTCTCAACTCTGTCTTTAAAATTCATCAACCTAGCCACAATAGGATTTTTAAAGAAGTTATTAATCATCTTATCATATCATGCTATACATTGCTCAAAAGACGGGATAAACATCATAATCCTCATTGATAACAAACTTTTGGAATGGATTGAGGGTCATATTTTTACTATGTATAACCTTTAAAGTGATAAATCCATATAACCAAATTCACCTTTTCCTATAGCATTTTCAAGTCTCAAAACCCACTATCGATAATTGAAAAACCATTAAAACAAGAGAAAAATCAATGTTAAGATTTTCACAATGAAATTCTCAATCCTAGTTTCAAACAATCATTATAGAATACGTAAATATTAAGTAAATTGACACTTTGTGATAATAGTTAAAGTAGGGTGTGTTCAACACGCCTTTTGATGGAAGAATCTTGAGGAAAGCAAGAGATTTAAGCTTTGAACTTGGAAACCTAGCTCATTTAGTTTCTAAGTAGTTTGGGAAAGAGTAGAATATGCTTATGAGTAATAAGAGTCATATATAGGGACTTAGAATGGAAGGGGAATGATTTTTAATTGTAAAAAGACCCAAACACCCCTAAAATAATGTTAAAACAAAGTTTCGGTGACGAAATAGGAAGGGTGCTTTGCACGCCCCTTTGTGTGGCCCACCCCATGTGACGCACGCCCTTTATGGGGGAGCACCCCCTGCAACGCATGGCCAATACAGGGGTGAGGTAGTAACCCCCCGTGTTAGGCCCTACAACGTGGGGCCAAAGCATAGGCTCCTCCGTGCTACGCATGGTCAATTTCTTTGCTCAAAACCTTTCCCAGCCCATTGATATTACCCCTATTCAATTTCTACTCCATCTTGGGGTTACGTAGGATCATTTATAGCTCTAAATGGACATTCAAACACCCGGGGTGTTACATATATATACAAAAAAAGCGGTAAACAAACATATTGGTGTCATTATGGAATAATATGTTAAGCTAAAACTCATTAAGTAGACATAGCGCATGACGATGTTTGCAATGCTATCTTTCTCGCCTTCATCGTAGCCGGCATTGCTGCCTCATTCAAGAAGTTGGAACTTCGATGCCTTTTTTTTTTTGGAAAACAAAAGAACAGAGCAATTTGTAGGTTTTGCATCAAATTTTATTTGGTAGAAAAATTTGTATAATTTTAAATGAATAAAGAACACACGATAGAACAACAAAAGAACACGTAATGTAAGTAAATTAAAGAAATGGAAGAGTCAAATTAGGTACTATAAATCCACAAAGAGTAACCAGATTTACAACATTATATATATCATCGGTCAGATTAAATATTTAATACACCTCCTATAAGATGTTTTAGAAGAGCAATTTATTACATGAAAGAAAAAACAAAGACATAAATCTTCAAGCTATATGTTATAATAACGAATTAATAAAATCAATATGCAAATGTTATTTTTTTCTTTCTGGTCCATCAATAGAGTGTAGGTTCCAAAAAATTAATCATAGTTAAATTTGAGGTATTGAACTTCAACACTTGGGCATATCAGGAGGAGGAGGAAGAAGTTTCTGTTTGGAGCCTTTTCCATCTTTCACAATGAATGCCATTTTCATTCCCCAATTCTCATGACAGTCAAAATAACTAGGGGCGGATCTATTCATTATTGTGGGGTGGCACGCCACCCGCAAATTTCAACGAAAACTCTATGTATATTGGTATATATATATACTGATATAATCAAATATTAAATCTGCTACCAATAGTACTAAAGCATTATCTAGTGTAAGTGACAAAGCGTCATTTTTGTTGCCCATAGGTTGTGTGCTCGAATCCAGTTTGCAACATTTATTTTTTTAATATCAATATAGTCAAATACTCCCTTTATTTAAAAAAGAATGACCTTACTTTCCTTTTTAGTCCGTTTAAAAAAGAATAACTCTTTCCTTTTTTGACAATACTTTAATTTCAACTTTCCACATGACATGTTTATGACCACAAGATTAAAGGATATTTTGGTACATTTGACACTAGTTTAATTTAAGGCCACAAGATTCAAAAGTTCTTTATTTTCTTAAACTTTGTGTCAAGTCAAAATTTGTCATTCTTTTTTAAACGGAGGGGGTATTAAATCTGTCACTCATAATACCAAAGCACTATTTAGTGCAAGTGACAAAGCGGCACTTTTGTTGCCCATAGGTCGTGTGTTCGATCCCATTTTGCAGTATTTGTTTTTTAAAATTATTTTCTGTGAAGCATTGTTGACTAAAACAGGGCAACAAACGTACATTCTATAAAATTATTTTGTGTGAAGCATTGTTGACTAAAACAGGAAAACAGATGTACATTCTACCATTTAAATGAATTATGAATATTATATTATGATATTAGTAATATTATTGAAAGATCAAGTTTTATCATTTTATTATTATTTTTTTTAATTAATTGGTTGGTTAATTGTCTTATATATCAAAAAATGAATAATTTGATTACTTTAATCGATAAGTAGTGGCGGAGCCAAAAATTCAACGAAGGATATGCAAATTTTATTCTCAGCTATGTTAAGAGTGTGCAAAATTAAATATACACTCATTATGATTAACATTTAACCTCTATTCACCACATAATTTTCCGACAAAGGGTGTGCATTTGACCACCCTTCATCGAAGGTGACTCCATCCCTGTAAATAAGTTTAATTGGCACCCAGAGAATTTGGATCCTGGATCCGCCTCTGAAAATGACAATGTATAAACCATACTCCTGTACCATAAAAGAAAAAAATGCAAGTTATTGAATAAAGAATCTTAACGTATATATTCAGATGTAATATGTTATTTCTATATTTGCAATTTACAAGAATTTGGTGTAGAATATAAACAAATTGAGTTGAACTTAAAACGATTTTATTTTGTGATTCATATAACCAACATTACTTATACGAGGCCACTTGTTTGATAAATGGACACTTTCTTGTTTGATAAGGAAGTGTCCACTTGTCACTCACTAAAGTAGCCTCACATAAATAATGTTGTTTATGTGACTCACAAAATAAAATTTCTCATGTGCTAATATGCCAATAAAATTTGTAGCGTCATATAGACTCTACCGGCAACAAATTTTAAGCACAGGTAATAATCTTTGTGTAGATTGCGCAAATATCTTTTTTAAATCACCATTTAAAATTTGTCCCCATTTTTGAAAGTTGTACAAAATATAACCAACAGGAATAACAAAATTTAAGACTATTATCTAACTTCTGCAAAATTTTAGATTAATTTGATCGATAACATATAAATGATAATATAGTGAAAGATTATAAAACCAATTTGATCGATCTATATACCTGGATTATCAACTTTAAATCTAATGGTAGCCCATCCATTCCTAACAATAGCAATAGTGCTCTGAAGAGGAGGATCAACAAGATTATACTGGAAAGGGTCTTTATCTTTGTCAAAATTTCCAAGACCTAATCCAACAACATAAAAACTATATCCATGAAGGTGAATTGGATGATCAATTCCACCCAATAAACTACTTCCCTGCAAAACGATCTCTATATTTGTTCCATATTCAAGAACATGAACTTGTGTTCTCTGATCGGGACGTTGCAATTCCACGGGAAGAGAATCACCTATAAAATTAAAATTAAACTGCAGGAAACTAGGAAATTCATCTCTATATAACCCTTTAATGTTCTTGTAATAAGCTCCTAATATGTCAATATGAGCTAACACAAAGCTTATGTTGTTCATGCTAATCGCGAATCGGTCCCCATTAGGTCCACTACACGATTCATTTTGGCATGGAAATGTATTCATCGAAAATGTGAACAATAAATTGGTAGTAACGTTTAAGGGTACGTCCATGTGGTGTTGTTTATTGGCTAGGCTTAAGGGTGTCAAACGGGGCGGCCCGATCCGGCCTGACCCGTCCCGGTAAGCCCTAGGGCTTTAGGGTTCCGGGTCCCGGGCCGGTTATTTTGTTAAAATGGGCCCGGTTAACCCGGCCCGGTCCAAGCCCGTCGGTTAACCGGCCCGGCCCGAAAAATTAAAAAAATAAAATAAAAATAATTTTTTGGATTTTGGGCCAAACTAGCCGTTGGCCCAACGGCTATATAGCCGTTTTTGGGTCCAAACAGCTAGTCGCCCATTTAGTAAAAAAAAAAAAAAAAACTTTTAAAAAAAAAATTTAATCCCCAAAAAAAATCTATAAATACCCTACAACTTCAAATCATTTTTCACACAATTTTTCACTCTCTCAAATCTCATTCTCTCTCAAATCTCAATTCTCAATTCTCAAATATTCAATTTATTTAATTTCTTAAAGTGTTCACTTTAATTTTTTAATTTTTCGTTTACAAAGTACGAGCGGAAGTTTCTAAAGTCACAATCTTCGGATACTTCCAAAATTTGGTATTGTCGTTTCATCTCTTACATTTAATTTTTATTTATTGTATTAATTGTTTAATACTTAATTTTATTATATTTGTGTATTTTGAATATTTTTAGTTTAATTTAATTTATATTATGGATAAATTAAAAAACCTCGCTACTAAAGGAGTTAAAAATATTTGTCCCGGAAGCGGTAGTAGTAGTAAAAAGTGAATTACTAGCGGTAGAGGTAGTTCAAGTAGTAGATATACCCGTGTGTCTTCGCCTCCGGTACCGCTTGGTACACCTTTTGAGGAAGAAATAGGTGTAGGTGCTCACGATATGAATTATGTAGAAGCTCAGGAAAATTACGGTGTAGAAGAAGAAAATGAAGTAGATGCGGTTAATTTAGACGAAGATAATGAAAATATTGCTGAAACACCCGCAGTAGGAGATGCTAACGTTAGATCTGAATCAGTTAATCTCCCTTCCCGTCCTCCCAGTGCCCCAAAACCTCGTAAAAGAACTAGTATTGCATGGCAATTTTTTGAACGTATATCAGATATTGAGGTGCAGTGCAATATTTATCAACAAATATATAAGCATAGAAGTGGAGGCAAGCAAGGGGGTACGGGTACGTTAATGAGACATATAGCTGAAGATCACAAAAGAGAGTTAAATATTGCAAAAGGTGGTGGGGATGTTGGTGGGTCAACGCAAACTAGAATGGACCCAGCAACCGGTTAAGTAGCAAAAAAGTATAATAAATTGAGGGACAGGGAAGAAATAGCTAAAATGGTAGCTGTGGGTTGTTTGCCTTTTAGTTTTCCTTCTTCTGATGCCTTTATTCGTTATATACAAGCAATTTATAATCCTATGTTTAATGGTATTCCTAGAACTACTTGTCGGTCTGATATTTTTAGACTCCATTCACAATATTGTTTTTATTTATCAACATTGTTAAAAAAATATTCAATGTAGATTGTCCCTAACTTCTGATCTTGGTCGTGCTGTAAATTAAAATGATTATTTATATGATGAAGATCGTAAACATACTGGACAATTTATTGCTGATTCTATTGTTAAAATTGCTGGATATTATGGTATAGAAAATAAAATTTTATGTATTGCTTTTGATAATGCTTCTAACAACAAGACTGCTATAACAAAAATAAAATCTACGCTATCTCCGCCCTTGCCTGAAATTTTTCATATTAAGTGTGCATGTCATATATATAATTTAATTGTAAAAGATGGTCTTGAGTTTTTTGAGCTTTATATTGAAAAAATTCGTCTTGCCGTTGGTTTTATTCAAGGAAATAATCGTAGATCGAGAATTAGAGAATTTAAAGTTAAATGCCAAGAAAATGGACTTACACCGATTTTGATGCCTGAGGAAATTGATACTAGATGGAATTCTACATAAGAATTTTTAAAAACTTGTTATAAATATAGAATTCCTATTACACTAGCTTTTAACCAACATTGCGGTTCATCTGCTGATTGCATGCTACATAATTCTGATTGGGTTGTAATTTATGATCTTGTTAAGTTTTTAGAAAAATTTTATGTAGCTACGGTTGAATTTTTCGGTGCTTACTATCCTACTGTTTGTAATATTTTGGCATATATAGCCGATATTTCTGGTTTGCTCCAAGAATATAAAAATAAAGAAGGCTATAAAGAAGCTGTTGGGGCCATGTTTAAGAAATTTAAAAAATATTTTTTCCCGATTCCTCCTATTTACTTGGTTGGTGCTATGCTAAATCCGTGCATAAAATATAATCATATGTGTCACTTTAGTACTCTTATTTATACTAACTTAGAAATAAATACTAACCATGATTCTGAACAAGTACAACCTGATTTGTGGACGGCTACGGCTGATGCAAAGGATTACATAGAAAAATTATATAATCACTATGCTGATTTATTTGATTCAGCCGTACCTACAAATATCACTCCAACTATCGCTCCTCATCCTCCCGAGGAGCCATCATCTTCTAAAAGGCCGGCACATAGTGGTTTTTCTGATTCGTTTTATGATTTAAATTGTTGGAACAGTGTTGATGAGAGAACTTACACATCAACTTATCGGGAAGAGCTGAAATATTATCTTCGGACGGCACCAGAGGATCGCAGACGACGGATCAACACGCTGGATTGGTAGAGGAATAATGAATCACAATATCCTGTGCTTTCAAGATTAGCTAGAGATATCTTGAATGTTCCAATGTCAACCGTTGCATCAGAGAGCGCCTTCAGTCAGGGACGACAGCAGCTTGGAGACAACCGACACTCATTGGGAAGCAATGCAATGAATGTTCTAGTTTGCCTCAGAGATTGGATTAGAGCGGAAAGAAGAAACCAAGGAATGGAACCGGAGCCGAGCGACGAGCTGAAACTTGAAGAAATTATGACTTCACGGGAGAACTCAGCAGAATCATGTCCAATGCATGGTTTTGCCCCCGTTGACTTCGACTATCCTATGCAAGTTCCCATTAATATTAACATGAATGAGTTGGAAAACATGATGCATAATTTATAGATTTTTCATTCATGTAAATTATAAATTTTGGATCATTTTGCAATCAATAAAATTCCCCAAATTCATTCACTCCTTAGTCGTTGTTTTTTATTTTTTTTATTTAACGATTTAAAATTTTAAATTGAATTTCTAGTTTTCTACTTTAAATTAAAAACTTACTTCTAATATATTATTAATTTACTACCAAATATTATTAATTTATTATATTAAGTAGCATATGTTTTGTATATTTGTGCATATATCTTTTATAGAAGTGTATATTTAACGTATACATGTGTATATGTTTTATAAATTAGTATATAAGTATATCTATACATATTGTAATGTATATATAATGTAGTATATTTTATAAGTAGTAGTATATATACATTGAATGGTGCGTATACACGTGTATATATCTTCTATAGAAGTGTATATTTAATGTATACATGTGTATATGTTTTATAAATTAGTATATAACTATACAAATATATATTGTAATGTATATACATTATAGTATATTTCATTTAAAGTATTACATATACATAGAATAGAGTGTATATATGTGAATAGATTTTCTATAGACGTGTATATTTAACGTATACATTACTTTATGTTTTATAAATTAGTATATAACTATACAAATATATATTGTAATGTATATATATTGTATATATCTCATTTAAAGTATTACATATACATAGAATAGAGTGTATATATGTGAATAGATCTTCTATAGACGTGTATATTTAACGTATACATTACTTTATGTTTTATAAATTAGTATATATATTGTTGTATATACTTTTTTTAAAGTAGTACATATATATTGAATGGTGCGTATATATGTGTATATATCTTCTATAGACGTATATCTTTAAAGTATACAAGTGTATATGTTTTATAAATTAGTATGTAACTATATATATATACATATTGTTGTATATATATATATATGTATATCACTATATTGTAGTATATATTTTATTTAAAGTAGTACATATATATTGAATGGTGCATATATATGTGTATATATCTTCTAAAGTAGTATATATTTAACGTATACATGTGTATATGTTTTATAAATTAGTGTATATATATATATTATACTATTATAGCATATGTTTTATTTAAAGTAGTACGTATAGTCATATATAATTATATATTGAATGGTACGTATATATGTGTAATTGTTTATACTTTATATATTTTTTTTAAAATATATATTGTATATTGGAGTGTATATAGTGTATATTGGAGTGTATATAGTGTATATTGGATTTTTTATTTATTTTTTAAACGGGTTTGACCGGTTTTTAACCGGGTTTTGGCGGGTTTGACGGGATTGGGTTAAGTGGGCCGGGTTCGGGTGGGTTTTAATTTTTTTACTGTTTGGCCCGGCCCGGTTAACGTCAAACCCGACCCGTAACCGGCCCGAAACATGGGTAAAATGGGAGGGCCGATTCCGGGTTGGCCCGGCCCGGCCCGTTTGACACTCTTAGCTAGGCTTTTGAATATCCTCGTGAAATTAAACTGAGGCATTCGTATCATTGAAATTCAATAGATTTAGAAGGATTGGTATAGAAGGTGTGTAATTTCCACGATACTGGATGATAGCAGTGGTGGTTGTGTTATCAAATACAATTCCATTTAAGTTATTATATGCCCTTGCGGCCATATAATAGTTATCTAGGTTTTGATTTGCTTCGAGTAAAATATCGATAGTTTGACTAGGAGAAATGGCGATGTAATTATTTTTGAATGGTTTAACATAGGCACCATCGGTTCCTACGATAGTGAGTTGATGATTTGCAACGGCGAAAAACATAATATTGTTCATTACAACATTCACCATTCTGAGCATATATGTCTTGCCTTTCTCCACCGTTAGTTTGAATGTATCTGTTGAAAAAAAGAAGAGAAGTTGATCATCAATAATTTTCTAGTAATACTTAGCATCACAAAACTATGTTGTTCTATAAGAGACAAAGGTGATCTAATGATGTAAATATTTCTTATACCATTTTTTGAGCAAGGATCTTGTTATAAACCAATTGTCCTATATTGGAAAAATAGAGAAATACTAAAGGGTTTATAGGCCAAATTGGTTCTCCCACCTATCAGGATAGTCTTTTGGGTTGGGCTCTCCTATTTGGTTTATAACATTGGTGCTTTCATTGAGAGTCCTATGCGTTAGGCCGTGACTCGGAGTGGTGGCCTAGACCCAAGAGGGGTGCCAGCTATGACCAACGAGGATCGCACGTTGGGCTGTGATTCGGAGTGGTGGCCTGTATGCCAGGAGTGGTGACTTGGACCCAAGAGGAGTGCCAACTGTGACCAACTAGGCGTAGTAGAGGCCTGGACCCAAGAGGGGTGTTAACCGTGACCAATGAGGATCGATCCACGTGTGAAGCCACGACACGGAGTGGTGGCCTGGACCTAAGAGGGGTGTCAGCCGTGACTAACATGGTCGTTGGTTCTCAAGCGGAAGCGATTGTTATGAACCAATTGTCCCACCGTGCCAGGAGTGGTGGCTTGGACCCAAGAGGGGTTTCAGCCATGACCAACTGGGCGTAGTGGTATCCCGATCCCAAGAGGGGTGCCAATCATGACCAACTGGGCGTAGCCGTGGCCAACGAGGATCGATAAGGGGTGTTATCCGTGACCAACAAGGTCGTTGGTTCTTAAGCAGAAGCGATTGTTATGAACCAATTGTCCCACCATGACAGGAGTGGTGGCTTGGACCTAAGAGGGGTTCCAGCCGTGACCAACTGGGCGTAGTGGTGTCCTGAACCCAAGAGGAGTGCCAGACGTGACCAACTAGGAGTAGCCGTGACCAACGAAGATCGATCCACGTGTGGAGCCACGACTCAGAGTGGTGGACTTTGCGCCAAGAGTGATGGCCTGGACCTAAGAGGGGTGTCAGCCGTGACTAACGAGGTCGTTGGTTCTCAAGCGGAAACGATTATTACGAACCAATTGTTCCACATTGAAAAAATAGAGAGATGCTAAGGGATTTATAGGGCAAATGTGTTCTCCCACCTATTAGGCTAGTCTTTTGGGTTGGGTTCTCCCGTTTGGTGCTCTCCCATTTGGTTTATAACAATGACCAACTGGGCTCAGTCGTGACCAACGAGGTCATTGGTTCTCAAGCGAAAGTGATTGTTATGAACCAATTGTCCCACCGTGACCAACTAGGATCGATCCACGCATGGATCCACGACTTGGAGTGGTGGCCTGGACCCAAGAGGGGTGCCATCCATGGCTAACTAAGCGTAATGGTGGCCTGGACCTAAGAGGGGTACCAGCCGTGACCAACGAGGATCGATCCACGCGTGGAGCCGCGACTCGGAGTGGTAGCCTGTGCTCCAAGAGTGGTGGCCTGTACCTAAGAGGGGTATCAGCAGTGACCAACTGGGCTCAACCGCGACCAACGAGGTCGTTGGTTCTCAAGCGGAAGCGAGTGTTATGAACCAATTGTCCTACATTGAAAAAATAGAGAAATGCTACGGGGTTTATAGGCCAAATGGGTTCTCCCACCTATCAGGCTAGTCTTTTGGGTTGGACTTTCCCATTTGGTTTATAACATTGACCAACTGGGCTCAGTCGTGACCAATGAGGTCGTTGGTTCTCAAGCGGAAGCGATTGTTATGAACAAATTATCCCACCGTGACCAATAAGGATCGATCCACACGTGGAGCCGCGACTCGGAGTGGTGGCCTGTGCGCTAGGAGTGGTGGCCTAGACCTAACAAGGGTGTCAGCCATGACCAACTGGGCTCAGTCGTGACCAACGAGGTCGTTGGTACTCAAGCGGAAGCGATTGTTATGAACCAATTGTCCCTCATTGGAAAAATAGAAAAATGCTAAGGGGTTTATAGGTTAAATGGGTTCTCCCACCTACTCTCCCATTTGGTGCTCTCCCGTTTGGTTTATAACATTGACCAACTGGGCTCAGCCTAGAAATGCTAAGGGGTTTATAGGCCAAATGAGTTCTCCCACCTATCAGGCTAGTCTTTTGGGTTGGGCTCTCCCTTTTGGTTTATAACATACATAGATCTCCTGGTTGACCATTTATAAGGAAAGCATCAGAGTTATTTACATCTCCTCCGCTTGCACCAAACTCATTCACTATCTCTTGTACGTCACTCTTCCACCACTCTCCTGCTATTCAATAATCTTAAAGATTAATTACAACTTTTAAGGTCTTTATTTTTTTAAAGTTTCGTGCGAAGTCAAACTAATAACACAAATAAATTAAATCGGAAAAAGTATATATATACCTAATATGAGAGGAACTTCAGCGGCAGGTTTAGAGAAAGGATAATTGTTTTATTTGCAGGGTGGATAACAAGGGCACTATGGACAGTGGCTCTTGACCAATCACTATGAGCATGCCACCATAGCGTTCCTTCCTCGTCTGAAAGACTAATCTCTTGACTGAAGTTTGTTCCTGGTCGAATTGGACATTGAGTAACAAATTCAGGACCATCTGACCATGGATACCTTGGTTGTTTCACTCCATGCCTGTAAATTTGAAATTGTTGAAGCTAAGTTTGTATTCATGTCTTCTCAATACTTTTAAGTTTTATGGTCATCATACACATCAATATGATATTAGGGCATGTAACGTAATTTCTATGTTTTATTTGACTCATGAGAAAAGCATCAAGATGACACATACATGAGCTTGGTGATATATTTAGATATAATCAATAAATAAAAGTATTTTCTCTCTAACCATTTAAACTTTTTAGTGAAATGATCACATATTTCGAACATAAGTACTACACATCAATTAAATAAGAATGTTTACCAATGGATCGTAATATTTTGGCTTCCATCATTTTGGACGTTGACAACGAGTGTATCTCCTCTATTAGCATATAGAACTGGACCTGGGAATTGACCATTAACAGTCAAAATATTCTTCGAGCTGCAAAGCTTTGAATATGGTGCTTCTTTAATCTACATGGACGATGTATATTTTTTCCTTTGTAAGTATTTTAATCCCTGGTTTTAATGAGAGGAAAACAACCAAAAAAAGGGGTACTTACGACAAATTGATGCTGATGAACTACAGCATGGGCAGGTAAAAGACCAACTAGAAAAAGATATCCTATAACATGCTGAATGGAAATCATCACTTTCAACTTCCCTTTTTTCCAGTGCAAACAAATAATATGAGATGAAAATGGTAAAGGATCTTCATGTATATATAGAGGTGATGAGGTTACCAAAAGAAAAAAAGATGACTTATGTAAAGGATGTTAATGTATTCAAAACTACTCATGATGTGTTTGGTTTCTGAACATTTCTTTTTCTATCTTACGGTCAACCTTGCAAGAAAGTCAACCCCACTTATGGATTCTTCTTATTTAGTAGACAAAATTTCAGAAGTGAAAAAAGATAATCGATTTATCCATCTAATATTAAGATTTAATACATAGAAATTGACAGTGCAGAAGACTTTTACACCAGTAATCGAAGTTTAAGTTATATATTATTTTGTTAGTGTAAGACGCTTTTATACACCTAGTATGTCATCTTTATCTATTGTACTAGGTTAGTTGTCTTATTTTGGATATTATACGTGAGATGTTTAATATATCATTCGATCAACTAGTTTATCAATATAACTGAAATACATATTACAGATACACTATTAGTGTATAAGTATAAATATGATAAGTATATTTGATATAAAATATATAATATCGATACATTTTATACATAATTTGTAAATTAGATGATTGAATGGTTAAGTTCCATAATCATCCCAGAACAACCAAATATTTAAGGAATTTAGTAATCTTATAATATGAAAGAATACTCTACATTAAGAATGTATATAAACAAAAACTCAAATTATTATTTCTTGGATTGTTACGAAAGTTAAACTAAAACTATTATTATTTTGGCTAAGTTAAATCCTTCCTTTATAGGAGTAATTTAAAAAATGGTCATCCAACTCTTATCTTGTTCTATCAAAGTTAATTGCGTATTTAGAGATAATACCCAATTAACATCTGAATTATACCCAAAAAGGTTATGACACACCTCAACTTAAAGGGGGTCCTGTTACCCCCCCTGAATTATTTAAAAGTGTAATTTTGACACTCTTAATGCCTACGTGGCACATATGTGGCACAACACACTGAAGTGTCCACGTAGGCACACGTGTGTGCCATGTATGTGCCACATAGGCACTAAGGGTGTCAAAATTACACTTTTAATTAGTTCAGGGGGTAATGGACCCCCTTTAAGTTGAGGTGTGTCATAGCCTTTTTGGGTATAGTTCAAGGGGGTAATTGGGTATTTTCTCATTATTTTTTGTAACAAAAAAGAATTGCTTAACTTTATCGATCTGAGTATCATGAAAGCCATTAAGAGCCCGTTTGGATAGGCTGAAAAAAAGTGGCTGAAAAAAAAGTTCTTTAAAAGTTCTTTTGAAAGTGCTGAACTTATTTTAAAAATAAGCAGTTAAGTGTTTGGATAAAAGTGCTGAAATTGAAAAAAAATTATTGATGTGTTTAGTAAATAATGCTTTTAAGCACTTTGTTTGGGTGAAAATGTCTGAAATACCTTTATAGCTGTTAATAATATATATATATATATATAAATTATTTTCATGAATGACTATTAAATTGTGCGCTAAAAAATTATTTTTTAAAAAAGTTTAAGTGTTGAATGTTTGTGTTTGAAAAAGATAGTTACTTCCAATTTTAACCAATAAATTTAACACATCATTGTTTCTTTGTGTATATATAGGGGGATTCATGTATACAATCTTAGTAATGAGTTTTATGAGATTGATAATACAAAACTAATATTAATTTTATAGTGATTGCTAATATTATTTTCAAATTTATTGGTATATGGACCAACATTATGACATAAATACCTCCAATTTTTTTGTTTTTTTAAAAAAGGTTGAGAATATATATTATTGAATACAAGATTATATGTAGAGGATCAAAAAGAAAAGTAGGACCTTTCAATTGTCAGCTTAAGTCTAATATATAATATTTTGATTCATGTTTTTTCTTTCCGTAATCCATATAGATAATACTTGCATAAATTATATGTTGATCTATGTATTATTTTATGTATGGTAAAATATGGAACAAAAATGGATGTATAAAAGTGTGCTGTGAAGTAGTGAAGAATTAAGACTACAAGGGTAAATTTAGAATAATGAATAATTATAAGAGACATAAATGTAATTTATTTGGTTAGCTCTAATAGCTTATAATCTTTCAAAAAAAAAAAGTTAGGAGTGCTAACTTCTTATTTTTGGCTTAAAAAAAGTCAAAATCAACTTTTTTTAAGCATTTATAAAATTTGCCACACTTTTTTAAGAAAAAAATAACTTATAAACTATTTTGACCAACTTAAAAGTTAAGCCAAACACCCACTAAAAGGTTTGTCGTATAGCAAACTTCAAAACAAGTATAGCTAGCGTACAAAAATAGTCAAGATATTTCTCACGATGTATTTGGTTTTTTTAACTTTCAAAATTTTGAACTTTTTATTTTCTGTTATAGTCAATTTTGGAAGAAAGTCAGCCCTTGTACTCTTGGATTCTTCTTATTCAGTAGCTAAAAATCATAATTAAAAAAAAAAATGTAAAAGAAAATAATTGACTTGTCTATATAACTTTTGCATTACGATTTAATACATATAAATTGATCGTGTAGAAGAGACTTGCATAAATACACTTTGAAATTTGAATTGAATGAATCTAACAATGCGTATTACGATTGGATGCATATGATATTTAAACAAATAATAATAGTGGGGTCCTCATCCTAATCCCAAATCCAAGCTTTTCCAACATATAACCCAATCAAATCAATACACGAGTATTCGTTATAATGACCATAAAATCTTCAAACATAAAGATTACTCCAAGCAGCCATGTCAATGATACCAACTGGTTTAACAACTCAAATATTACTTCTATACTAAGAGAATTAGTAAAATATGGGTGAAAATCATTTACAATATCCCTAATTTAGCTTTGAAAATCAACGCCTGACCCTCAAAAAAACATATTATTTATTGTCTAACATGTGTCAATCCAACGCCCGATCCTTAAAAAACATATTGTCTATTGTCTAACACGTGTCAATCTAAAAAATAGAAGATGGTAGAAGAATTATTAAACCCAAAAGCAGTGCTTTTTTACGTGAAAGTATACCAAAACGTACAATGAACAAAGCTAAGACATAACTTTCCCAAACTAGTCCAACTCTCATAAATGCTCCAACTTTAAAAATGATTCCTTTTAATCCAAACATTTTCTGTCTTATTACTGAGAGAATTTTTTTCCCTCTAGATTACTACAATATGAACCAAGCAAATGATCCAAATGATCGTTAATATATGTTGGTTATGAGTTGGTCCTTAATAGCAGTATCTCTTTTTTTTCTTTTTCAAGGAAAAATAAAACCACTGAAAACAAATTAGCTTTTTCATCCGTCGTTAAATCATCGAACACTTATCTCTGAGGATTGGCAACAAATATGCGTCTGTTGCTAAAACACGCGTAGCTACGCCTTTAGCAACAGATTTTCATTGTCAATACAATATTGATCGGTAATTTGGTTGTTGATTTCATCATTGAGAAATTTTAGCTACAGAATTGCCGTGTCTATTTCGTCACAATTTGTGTAAATACTATTCATGATTTTATATTAATTTAGCTACAGAAATGACACTTTTTTTCCTTATATATTTTTATGTATTATTCAAAATTCATAGTGAACAAACTAAATTAGAAGCAATGATATTCAGTAAGCATTACAATTAAATTTTATGTATATAAACAGCCATCTAAAGGCTAAAATGTTGATCCAAGAATATATAAATTCTAAAGCATCAACGTTCGTGATTGTTCTTCCACTAATAGAATAGTGTTTGAAAAACAAAGTAAACTACTACTCTAACGGTCGAGAGTAATGCTCATCAGAATTGGAAGTAGGACAAAGCCATAAAATGTTTCTCTTGAGAACCATGGCCATAAAATCTGCTCTGTCTTTCCTCCCAGAGTCTCGTAATACTCCGAAGTTGCAGTATTAAACTTCGTCAAAGTTGATGTGTCATCAAACACCAAGAATGAAAGATTGAGCAACACTTTAGGGCTTACATTCTGCATCTAGCAGAAACAATATTGTGCATAAAATTGTTTCAGTTCATTATAGTCAAAACAAAGTGGAAAGAATACATAGGACCTACTCTTTGTTACATGTTTTCAAACTACATTTAGAATCTTCTCATATGACAATCATCCCCAAACGAACAGTGATGGACAAACAAAAAATAGCTAAAGTCTAGTGTTAATAACTAATAACATTAATATTGTCCAAGAGATAGAGTACCCACAATGTCATTTTTAGGGCTTAAAACAGAAAAAATAAAATCTATCAGAACTATGTAATACAAGGGGAAAAAATAGTCTCCTACGTACTTCTCTACCATTTACACAAGAAAATACATTTATAAACTAATGAGAGATAGTAATTTTCCAGATTACAAGTATCAATTTTTCTTATAAAAATGCTATTGCCTCCTCCTAAGTGTATAAATTAAGCTATCTTACGCAAATGGTCTTAACATGTCCTAATTACAAATAACCTAATTAGGACATGTATGTTAAGACCATTTGTAAGCAGAACATGAGCTTGCAGAGGGACCAACGGAGGTTGTATGCCCACTGAAAGGGTGAATCAACTTTATCCATCATAGCCACCACTAGTATGACCATCATGGTCAACTTATTT
The DNA here is from genome assembly GCA_030864225.1 of Capsicum baccatum var. pendulum. Taxonomy (NCBI): domain Eukaryota; kingdom Viridiplantae; phylum Streptophyta; class Magnoliopsida; order Solanales; family Solanaceae; genus Capsicum; species Capsicum baccatum. The sequence goes on along the minus strand of CM061559.1, from coordinate 45,183,443 downwards.
TTCAAATAAATTTTCATGAGTATCATCAAAATGCTCTTCACCATCTTCGACACCAGCATCACAAACACTATCAGCAGCGCCAACACCAACACCAATATTAACACCAACAGTCAAATCTGTTGCAACATCACCAAAAAACTCAACAATAGGCTCAGGAAGAACAAGCTAACCTTCCCTCGTTGCTTCTCTTTTTATGGTTGTTGCTTCGGCCAATTCTTTCTTAATCAAGTCCACCTTTGGGTTTGATTTTGTTTCAACAATACCTAGAGTAAGAAAGACAGGCATCTCTAACTCTTGCTCAGTAGGTACAAGCTAGGGATGCACAAGCTATAAATAAAAGTAGATTTATTAAAATCAACCTATAATTTGCAACATATAAGCCATCTGTTGCAATAGATTACCCATATGTTGTATAAGTTTGCAGTAGATTGCGTAATCTATTAACAGATTCAGAAAACTTAGGCAACAAATAAGTCATCTATTGCAATAGATGGCCCATCTGTTGCAATTAATTAGTCATTTGTTGCAACAAATTACCTATGTGTTGCGTAAGTTGTAGATTAGGTAATCTGTTAATAGGTTCAAAGAACTTATGCTAGATGAGTCATCTAGTGCAACAAATTATCCATCTTGCATAAGTTGCGGTAGATGTAATCTGAAAAGATAAGTTGCAACAGACAGGTCATCTATTGCAACAGTTGAATTATCTATTGCAAATAGATAGTTAATCTATTGCAGCAAATGAGTTATCTATTGCAATATGTTCACTTGTTAACTTAAGTAAAATTATTCTATTTAAAAAGGACTTACTACATCATCAAGAGGATTGAACAGATCAAGGGGATTCATTCTTGAGTTGTTCTTGGCAAACAACCACCTAAGGATCCTTCGATGGAAAACCTCTTCTGAGTAGTCCTTGACCTACTGTCGAAGGTGAGGAATGACTTTAAATGTCCAAACCAAAATATGTAAATATGATACAAAAAAAAGTCTGAATAATCATTCAATAGCATAAATAAATAAAATATTAAAGAAAAAGGGATGAATTTTACCATAAAAGCCCAAGAAAAGCCATATAAGTAGATCATCTTTGGAGACAACTTTGTCAATAAATATGTGACAGTCAAGAAATCCCCATGAATAATTGTTAAATGCCTCTAAATCCTAAGCAAACGCCAATAATTTAGGTTCTATGACGTTGGTGTCTCTGGCGCATAAAATAAAATGTACAAACCAAACTAAGCACAATAGCTTTCTTCTAGAGATCAACTATCAACTACTTGGTTTTGTAGCTAGGTCCAACAATATCCAACAACTCTTTTGTTTTTTTCTTTGCCTTTATTGGTTTTGGTGTGTGTCTTGGTTAGTGTCTTACCTTTCTTTGATGCCTTGGCTGATTCTTGTGTCCTGCTTGCCTTTGACTTTTTTAAGGGTGTTACTGTAGAAAAAGGTTCAGGTAGAGGATGACATCTCAGAGTCGTCACTATGAAAAATTCTTTTATTCCAAAACAAATTAGCATGCCATAGTAGTTTATCCAAATCTCATCTATCTTCCTGTCCTCATCCTTCAATGTTTCATCATCAACAGCCTTATACTTGATCCTGCTCGTGAGAAGATCATATAACATGGTCATTTGAAAGTGTGCATTATTATCCTATGGCAGATCAAACAAGTATCCAAATTAGCTGGACTTAAAGCAATCCTCTAATTTTCACCCCTCAATATCTTTCTAAAACCATCAAATTTTTTATCCATGACAGATTTAACTACAATATCACCAGTTAAATCTGTAAGGTTATCTATAGGCATTTGAACTTGGAACTTGTCAATACTAAAAGTTTTAACAAGATCCTGCTGGGTTTTTGATCTATGTTCACGATCGATCGACGATATCACAACATCATCATCAACATTATCATCAACTTTTCCCTCTTCATCCTCTTTTTCACTTTCCTCTTTAGATCTATCTTTTTCCTCCTCATCTCATTTCTTACTTTTTTCCCTCTTTATCATCACCTTTATCCTCACCTTTCTCTCATCTGCTTTATGACTTTCTTCATCATCTCTATCGTCTTTCTCATTTTTATTTTTGTTTTCTCCCTCACCTTTCTTTTCTACATTATCACTAGATCTTTCAAATGATTCTCCTTCTATATATTGTTTAATATCTCTTTCCACATCTTCATTCTCTTCCTATACATCTACAGATGGTAACACTTCATTTGTTTGCCAAAGAGCTTGCTCAGTAAGTTCTTTTAATGGTATTTGGTCCACTTTCTTTTCTTTTGGAATCCATTTTTATCTACAAAAACTAGGAAAATAAAAAAAAAATACAATTGATTTATGCATCATTAAAAAAAGTTAATAGAAAATTTAATAAATACAACATAGTATAAAAATATGTCCAACAGATGACCTATTTATTGCAAAAGATGACTCATCTGTGGAAAGAAATCAAATCATTATCAAGAGGGATTTTGATTGGTTTAATTTCTTCTAACAGATGATCCATCCGTTGCAACAGCTGAGTCATTTGTTGTAAGACATCAAAAAAGGTCTTGCTACTGGTTTGATTTCTTCCAACAGATGACCTATCATCAGATGGGTCATTTGTTGGAAGAAATCAAATCAATAAACCAATAGATGATATAGTTGTTTCCAACAGATGCTTACTATATTGCAACAACGCCAACAAAACCAAGAAAATCGAGAATACCAAAAACACCAACAATACCAACACCACCACCACCTATAAAATCAAGAAAATTAAGAACACCAACACAATACCAACACTATCAACACCAACAAAACTAAGATGATGAAAACACCAACAATGCCAGAAACAACAACACCAATAATACCAACAAACCCAAGAAAATAAAAAATACCAACAACACCAACAATACCACCACCACCACCAATAACACCAACAAAACTAAGAATACCAAGAACACAAACAATACTAACAAAGTAAACAAACAACATCTGTTGGAAGATATCAAAACAACCATTGCTATTAGTTTACTTTCTTCCAATAGATGACCCATTTGTTGCAACAGATGGGTCATCTATTGAAAGAAATCAAACCAATAGCAAGACCTATTTTAATTTCTTCCAACAGATTACCCATTCATTGCAACAAATGAGTCATTTGTTGGAAGTAATCAAATCAGTAAACCAACAGATGAACACTAAGCTATATTACCACTTGAACAACACGAATGCTTATGTTCTTGTCAATATACTAATAACAACATGGCCGTCACCACCACCAATGATATAACAACAACAACACCAACAAAATAAGAAAATCAAGAACATCAACAACACCAATAATACCACCACCACCAACACCAAAAAAACTAAGAACATCACAAACATACCTAGAATACAAACAACACCAATAAAATAAATAAAAAACCACACCAAAAAAACCAACACCTACCAACAAGACCAACATACACCAATAATACCAGTAACACCAATAAATATCAAGTGAAGTGGGAAAATAAAACAACACAACAACAAGACAAAATTGTCACAATAGATATCTCTGAAAAAGATCAAAGTTTAATTTTCACTATTTTTACAGCATTATTCGAGAATATGAGCAACAATAACAAGAACTCATATTTGACTCGAAAAATATACCACATTTACATCAACCATCATATTAATAGAACAAATAGCATAAATTAGGATTTTCTTGGATTCTTCTTTCTTTTTTGAACATCAAAACTCAAATTGTTAATCCATCCCTGAAGAGAATTCAATTAAAGTACTTTTTTTTTCATTAACTAGAAAACCCTAATTTTTTGAAAACCAATAAATATAGAAGTCTTACTTGGAATGAGAGGAAAAGTGATGGCTACAAGAAAAAAAGTAAGGATGAAGAAGTTGACTATGGGTTCTCAACAACTGCTAGTCATCGGAGATGACAACAATATTGACCTGTTGTCTTGGCTGAGGCAATCTATTGGGGGAGAGTTGAGTAAAGAGAAGGAGGATACATTTGAGTTTTTTTTTTTAAAACAGATGTCTGATGGCAAATGATTGATTAGTCTCTTATTTTTATTACACATTAAATTAGTGATGTGGGGTGATTTGTATTTTAAAAAAGATTATCAAGTTTTAATAATATTAATTTGGTCCTAATTAACATAGTCCATTTTTCTTAAAGGACTTCTAATTAACATAGTCAATGACCATCCAAAGAAAATGACTTCTATAATTTGTTATATTATGTAATATTTTAATCAATTAATTTCTACCACAAAGAATGATGTCACGTGATTTTTTTAGATACGTTCTAATAATTATAGTGTATTTTAAAATTTAATAATATTTTTTGAATTAATTATAACGACATGTTAGGCCATTTTAAGAACTACCTTTTTCATAAAAAGTTCTTCTCGACAATTTAAAATAAAAGTTTTAAACTATTCATTTAAATACAATTATTTAAGCGATGGATAATATTGAATGATGTATAATCCTTTTTGTCATTATGAGTAAGTTTCTCATGTAAATATTCAGGTTAAGATTTTTCCTAGATTTGAAGTTTAAAATTTCAAGCTAGGCTAGTCTTGGATGAAATCTGAAGGAGGTATGATCTAGGATAATTCCGAAAAAGATTGAATAAATGGGAGTATACTGGGTTTGTTGTTGTTGTAAGAAATACAAAAGCTGTAGCACTTTTCGAAACTTAATTTCAATAAGTAGAACTCTTCGAGTTGATCTCGACATAAAGACGTTGATCCGGCATATCATGGATAGAAGATGTGTTGTGAAAAAGGAGAAAGATGGGAGGAAGCCCGACATTATTTCTTGCATATATTGCTATAGTGATATGTATATCACTATAATTTTATGCTCCAAAGCGGAATAATTCTGTTGTAGCAATGTCAAATGTCGCAATAGCAATGTATGTCGCTATAGCGGCATAAATCACTGTTAAACCAACAAATTCCCCAAAATGTTTATTCTTCTAAAAATATGTTTTGCAGCAAAGGAGAGGCAATTTTTGGCGATTTCAACTAGCTCTCATTGTATTTTATTATTACGGTAAGTAATCTATCACCATTAAATAGTATTTGAGTTAATTAACATTAGAATCGCTAGTTTACGCAAGTAGGTAAATTAGGTGGAAAACCTTTGGGTTTTGGTGGATTATTGTTTATTTATGCTTGTATGTTATTAATTTACTAAATTAACCATGAATTTGCAGATTTTAGATGAATTATGATAGAAAATTCCTAGAATAGGGAAGGAATGATCTTGAACTTGGTCTTAGGGGTTGGGATTGGGTTTAATCCTCAATATTATAGGTCATTGGGTTGATTTTGTAATTTATTTATGTTGCTAGACCAAAATCAAGCAGAAGTTGCATGGAAAGGCAAGACTCAAGCTTAGTGTGAGTGGTGCAAGCTTGGATTGAGGTAGGTAGTAGTTACATAGTTTGATCCAATTTGTGTTATAGGTGCATATTAATTGTACCTTAGTATTTCTTCTTGATGCATGTTTTTGAGGAACAGAAAATAGGGTAAAACTTTGTTGGATTATGTAAGCGTGATCACATTTTCAGCGAATTTATATATAAATCTTATGGTTATTGCAATTGTTGGATGATATTATTATTGTGTGATTGTTGTGATATTATATTTTTTATTTGTGGGATATGCCCGTATTTAATCTTTATGGGATTTAGTGGAATAAGGTCGGCATACACTTGTGTCTGGGATATGGTACATAGACCGAGCTTATTTCCTATAGGTCATGTCTAGTGGGCAATCATAAGACTCTTAGTCTGTGTGTATAAGATGTAGATAGATTTGACGGTTCCATGAGTAAACCAGAAATTATATGTATATGCGACTTATGTATTATTGGTTGGCTTAGTTGAGTTGACTGGTTATCCCTGTTTACTCTAGTTGAATGTTTGTTCATGTTGACTATATGTGATTCATTGTTAAGTCTACTAATCGGTGATAAGTGTTATTTAACTGAATAAAGTTGTGTAGTAGTGAGTATGTGTTCACTTGTTGTACTATATTATGGTTAATTAATCATATATCTCATCTTGGGGGTTGGCCAAATGACCCTACTAGTACATGCTATTTTTTTTTATGCTGGTACTACACTTGCACTTACTTTTGTATAGTGCAGAGCATATTCCAAAGGCTTCTTCAAGACCTCCAGTTATGATCTTCAGCTGGTGATTTAAATCTAAGAGAGCTGTATTCTCTGGGATACCTTGAATTCATCGATTTATGCTTTAATTCATTTGTTTCAGGACTATGAAACATTCTTAGTATTCTGCGTTTTATCTCCTTTCCTTGATATTCTTACTACTTTGGTACAAACGACTTTCAAATTCTAGGGAGGGTTTTCCATTAAGTACAATGTTCCGCATATTATTGTACTTATGTTTTGTTTTTCATTTCGAATATTATTTCCAAGACTAATGGAATTGATTAGTTTCCTAATTATTATCTTTGTGTTAATAAATGGATTGGGGTTGGTTGGTTCTCCCACTAGAGGGTTAGTTTGGGTGCCACTTATGATAGGTTTGAGTCGTGACAAAGTTGGTATCAGAGCCCCAGGTTCGTTAATCTTGTTATACCAAAAAGGGTCCAGTAGATTCCCGTGGAATGGTATTGAGATGTCTGTACTTTTTTTGGGAGGCTATAGGACTTTAGGAAAACTATCATTCTTACTTCTTTCATGCTATAAATTGATCCCAATCAGTATTTAGTGATTCAAATTAGTATAAAATTCTTTTCATTCTTTTGTCCGTAGATGGTGAACACTAGGTCCAATGGAACTCGAGTAATAACCCCCGCATGGATTGCTTCAAATGCGGAGCTAGCTGTGAGGTAAAGAGATGAGTACGGGTAAGTGAGCTAAAGGGGAAGGGTGACACCCCTAGGGGTGGATCTTGGGCAATTACTAGTCAGGATCATCAATGGTCAGCATCACCTACCCCACCCCAAAATCACCTGAAGAGATGGATGTGGTAAATGAGCAGGGAATAGAACAGGAGGTGATGACACTGGTTGGAGGTTCAACCTTGCCTCCCATGTTTGCTGAGGTTATTCAGTATGTGTTAGATTTTATGAGTGGATTTGCTGGTACTAGATCGACTCCCACTATGTCAGTTTTCCAGGTTTCTCATTTATTATCCTAATGCTACCATCACTCATAGAATAAATGAGTTTTCGAGGATTGATTTACTCACTCGTCCGATTATGAGTCCTATTATGACTTGTACTAAACATAATCTGCTAATGGATTTTTTAAAAATGAAACTTCTATCATTTTAGGGTTTTGAGTCTGAGGATGCTTTTGAGTTCATCATTGACTGTAACAGCGAGTACATAAGTTGGGAATCATATAGCAGAACAAGGTTGATATTTTGACTTTTCTGTTGTAGAAGGATGTGAAACTATGGTGGGGGCTTATGTAGAATGTTGATTAAAGACATTACCTCTGTTGACTTGGGCTATGTTTTATTCTTTATTTTTAGAGAAACATGTGCCTCAAACTCTTCGTGACCATAAAAAGGATGAGTTCTTAAGTTTGGAATAAAGTGATATGTCAGTTGCAATCGACGAGGGTAAGTTCCATGCTCTGTCTTTCTATGCTACCCAATTGTTGTCTTCTGAGGAAGAGAGGATTAAAATGTTCATTAAAGGCTTAAATACTGATCTTTGGGTGTTGTTTGCTCATAAGACTTTTGTAGGTAAGAGTTTTAATAATGTTGTTGACTATGTAAATAAGTTGGAGGAGGTTAAGAAAGTGGATAGGCTAAGATATTAGGCAAAAGGTACCATAATATTGGTAATTTTAGTGGATCTTACTCTATAGGCTACAGTCATCAGTCTAACCCAGCCTGCCCCATTCAATCAGCATTACTAGCTTCTACTATAGGCCCAGTCGAGGCAACTTTTCAGCCATCAGCTATGAGGAGCCAAGGGGCTTCCTACTCTTCTACCAGTCAACCTTATCTTGAGCAAGGTTGTTACCAATAAGACACAACAGGTCACTTTAAAAAAGAGTGTCCCTTGACGTTGTCAGGTGACTAGGCACAACAACAGACTCGTCCCATAGTTCCAGTAGGTAGATGTAGAGGAGGTAATTATAAAATTCATCCATAAGGTGGACGGGGAAATCATCTAGGTGTTCAGAGTGGTCGAGAAAACAATGAGGAAAGAGGAAGTGCACAAACAGCTAGGGAATTAGACCAGATTGATGACCGACTCATTGTTATGCCTTCTTGAGAAAGTTTGAGGTTGAGGCTTCTAATGCAATGATTATAGGTACCATTCTAGTCTGTGGCCGGATGGCTTTTGTTTTATTTGATCCGAGGTCTACTTTTTCTTATATATGTTTTCTTGTGTACCTTTTATTGACCTCGACTAGTATAACTGACCTTGTTAATTTATATTTTTGCATAGATTGAAGCCACTGGACTCGGTGTTCAGTTGATTTGCTACGCATTGTAAAGTTGAGGAATATGTTGTTAGCGAGACAAGTGAGACTTTAAGCCTTGGGTGCTTGCTTCTCTAATATGTTATTAAAATGTATTTTTTTACTCAGTCCATATGTTGGGGAGTACATGTGCTTGGTAGAATTGGTGGTCTTCATGGCCAATTGCGTATTCTTTATGTCCAAGAGAACTTAAACTTCCTTTATAAACTATTTTATGATATGATGCAATTGTGTACTAAGATGAGGCATTGTGTATGCTTCCTTGAGCATTTTCTATGCTTCTTGATTCCACTTGGAGTCTCATGACCCAATTTCTTGGATCATGATGAAACCTCAAGGGAAAAGAGTAGAAGTATTGATGAATATACTGACTTACTAAGGTCGGTGCAAGGGCCACTAAATTAAATATAAGAGTACTATGCAATAGCAAATATATAAGTAGTCTCAGAATTGCAAACCACTATCCAAAAGTATCAGAAGTAGCGAGGATCAAATCCGACTATGAAAGATCACCCTATTTCCGAAGCAACAGTAATCCTAAAAGTAACGTCAGTGGCAATAACTTGTACTCGAATCTGTATCAGAAAAAGATGCAAAAGTGCTATATGAGTACTAAAATCAACAAGTACTCAGTAAGCATCATAAGTCGGCTGAGCTAAAATACAATAAAAGTATAATAAAATGAGAGATGTAAACTAAAGTCATGAATGAAGTGCTAAATCAGAGATGATATTCAAACTAGGCTACAATGATGAAAATGTAGAATAAGAAACTCAAAAGTAAATACTGCCTAACTACAACTCAATTAGGGCCCCAAAATCCCAGAAGGCACAAATAAGGAAAGAATAACCAAAACAAACCCCCATAAGACTAGTGGATAAAAACAAGAAAGAAACATCAAAAATAATAAATTTAAAGTGTGCCCACATATGATATCATACCTAGAACCCCCTCCAAACCATAAATGCCAAACTTGAATTGGAACTTAAGAATAGTATTATCATAATAAAGTGCCACGTATAGATCATGGGTGTCATACTTGAACAAAAACTAGTACATAAGTTTAAAGTTACGATAACCCAAGGTCATAACTTTTTTTAAGATCAAATAATCCTAAATTTACAAGACGAATGGTTAAATCTATAAGTGAAGCGGATTTTGGTCACTAAGTCCATAAACAAGGTTTTTACGATGAAATATTAGTCTCACTCAAGTAACAAGGCTAGCGGAAGCTCGATAATCTATTCCAATGCACATGCAAGTGTACGTGATCGTACAAACAATGTAATATTTTTAAGTCCGGATGACTACAGGGACATGTCAATTAACTATTTCATTAAATTAGACTAATGCTAATTATTTATCAAAGCGGTGAATTTCAAGATATATTTATAAATTAATTAAACTAAAAATAAAATAAACAACTAATAACAACTAACCTAGAAAAGAGAAGATTCTTACACAATCAATGGATGAATCTATCTAGGATTATGGTTTCACTAACAATCATGTTTAGTATCAATTTCATCAACTTATTCAGTTTTCTAGTTCTTGATTTACGGGATTGATTTTATGTTTCTAGAATAGTCATCCTCTAATCATCTATTTATACTAGTCACAACTACATTGTTGAGCATGGATGTGAGAAGCTAATTTAAATACATTAATTTATCTTCTCATTTTGTGACCAAGTAAGGTGATCCAGGTATTCCTATCCTACCCACGAATCAATTCATTATTTTACTAAAGAAGATATTTTACTCCCTATATTCTTTATTCTAATACTCTGTTCCCTTGGTTAGTTCTTTTTAGGCCCAAAGATTTATTTTAAAGGCCACGAATCTTTAAAATAGTAAAGCAATAATGTAAGAACAACTATTTTTATAATCAAATAAATAAAATCAAGAGTTACTAAACAATTATTTAATTAGATTACCAAATCCTAGGAGAGAAGTTCAACTCCACATAGACATGGATCAACTACAACAAGTCATCCAAAGAAAAACGTAAAAAGTAAATAAATAAGGAGAACAAAAGATGTAACGAATATTCTCTGGCATCCACGGCGGCTCCTAGCTCTCTTTAGGTCAAAACTTTTGTAAAATCTGATTTTATAAAATATTTATAGGTGTAGGAAAAAGCCCCAAATAAAATAATTGAGTTCAGAATAGATTGAGAAAAATTAAATATAGAGAAAACTCCTACATGACATGCCTTTAACGCGGCACGACCATACCATGGCACTCTTAAGGGCAATTCACCAAAAGTCACTTTTCAATATTTTATTAAATCTACACCATTGAGCTGTCTGCTTGATTTCCTTTTATAATCTTCCATTTATAATTCGTTTTAGCTCCAAATTTTATCTTCACTTTATTTTAATCCGACACATCTAAATATAATGTTAGACACAATTCATAAAATCAATTCTCAAAAAGGACAAACAAAAATAATAAATATGAGATAAATAATAACTAAAAAAATATAATTTTGGCTTAAGATTACCTCTCCATAGTTAGAATCTTGCTCGGTCTCAAGCAACATTAAAGCTCATCTCAACAAAAAAGATAGGAACGCCAACACTTTCATTAATAAAAAATGTTATTCCATATAGAAATTCATAACATCAATTACACTTCCTAGTCATTATGTAAGAAATACAAGCTAGCAACAAACCTCTAACCTCCTAACCACAAAGACAAACTCTAACTCATCAAACTTAAGCTCGCTCACCTATTCATGTAAAATAAAGATAATACCATCACCTATCTACCATGAAACAAGTGTCCTCAGAAGAAAAAAATAGTCCACATGCCCAAATTGTCATGACTTGAGCTAAGGCTCTGGTCGCGATGGAAATTTCGAACTATCAACGCCCGAGAGACCCCTATAATGGCCCGACCCACTAGTGATATTTACGCTCTGGGTATAGACCCGCACTACTTTAAAACGCGTCACTAGGGAGTAAGGCTTGCTTACTTATATACCCAGTATCTCTCCTGTGTTTTGTCGATATAAGACTCCTTATACTAAGTTGGGATGTTACATACACCTTCTCTTATAGACACAACGTCCTTGCTAAAGTTTGCTCCACCGAATGGAGTTTGTCTAGACTCAGGACTAAAGTTTGCCCTGTCTTACCGAGATTTGCGCGTTTGAACTCTGGCCCACATCGACAGGGTTGATGAAGGAGCGACTCCGATACTATTTTTGTCACGCCCCGAGCCGGGGCTCTGGCCGCGATGGGCATCTCGAACCATCAAGGCTCGAGAGAACCCCTATAACGGCCCAACCCACTAGTGATATTATCCTTTTCGTATCTAGACCCGCATAACTTTAAAATGCGTTCCTAGGGAGTAAAACCTTCTTACTTTTATACCCACCATCCCTCATGTGTTTTGTCAATGTGGGACTTCTTATCCTAAGTTAGAGTGTTACACAAATTTCAAATATTGAATATAATTTATGGACTTAGCGGCATCAAAGAACAACCCTCACATTTACAAAGAATTCAGATGTATGCACAAACAACATAGGCTCTCCCATTATGTAAATCTCTACTAATTAAGCCTGCTCAAATATAATCAAATAGGACTTTAAATGGGTTGTAATGTAGGCTAGGGGATGGATCGGAGAACTATATAATAGTGACTTACACATTTCTAAGAACTTTGCACTCTTTTAGACTTCATCACTCATTATTTTCTACACTTTATTTTTGTTTCTAGACCTCGCTTTATCAATTATTTTCACTTGTAATCTCATCTTATCAAGAATGCTTTAAACATTTTATTTCTCAAATATTTTTTTTCTCATGTCATGTTCTTTCAAAGAGGGTCTTTTCATCACTTTGCAGCTATTATTGATTACTTTTTTTTACACTCAACCACTTTTTTCCTCCAAATTTAACAAATTTATCATAGTCTATGTTACAGTGCTCAAGGAAGCACAGTGCAAAAACTAGAGACTGAACAAAAGGACAAGGAAAAAATATGGCTACCCACAAAAGGCTACAGGCGCAAAAGGGTTAACTAGTGGTATAATATTTGAAAAGACTAAAATTTAACAAGACAAATCAAAGAAATCCTATATCATCTTCTCAATAGAGAAACACTTTTATTTCGCTTCAATAACATGGATGACAAGTTCTAGACTAAGATGCAAAACATAGAATATGCAAAAAAATATTAGCACACATGACACAAGTATCAATGAAGATAGATCAATTCCACTTCTAAGACAAACAGGGTCATAGTGAACTATAAAATAAAATAAGCTATGTGCAGAGCACAACCATGAGCCTAGGTGTCAAAGCAATTGCTACTTTATTTTCACTCAACCACTAACAAGAAAAAACTACTCAAGCTCTGACCTAAATTGCTAGTATCACACAAGTCAAATCAGTCTTTTCTTTTTTCTCCAAAAAAAAAATTTATTCCTAAAAAAATAAAAGATACTTAGTTCAAAGGGACCCCTCAGGAAAAAACCGAAAATAAAAATCAAGGAATGGGCAAAGTATGCTCTAATAAAGTCTAAAAAGCTAAAACCATCGAAAATTAATATAATCTAAAGAATAAAATAAAAGTCTTTTTAAGTTTTTAAATTTTTTTCTTAAACCTAAAGCAATCAACTAAAAGAATAATAATAAAAGAAAATTCTCGAGCATACTTCACCCTAAACAAATATCATAAGACATTTTATCCACACTTAATATCATACTTTGTCCCCAAAGCAATAAAAAAAATAAAATAAGGGTAAAAGATACTCCCTGAGGCCCTCTAAGGCCTCGCTACTTTCAATTAAGGATCGTATGCACCGTACACTTAAGCTCAAATATATTCCTTGACCAAATTTTGGGTACTCACACTTTTTCTAAATCTGTAAAAACAAAAACAATAAAAACAAGTAACACTAAGATAAAAACGAAAGAGAAAAATAAATCTACTTACCACATGTTGGGTTGCCTCCTAACAAACGCCTAGTTTAACATCACGGTAATACTCATCAACATTTTTCTATACCTTGAGGATATGAATTTCGCCCCCAATATCGCATCCATCTTTTTGCTTCTCTCATAGGGTGGTGGACAAAGATGAAGGAACCAAGTAATGGACGGTGCATGTTAAACCATTAGGCCCTGAAGTGAGGCATTTTATTTTTTTGATGTTGGCACAACAAATTCAAGAATATAGACATATTTTTTCTCCACTGTACACTCTCCCACAAGCTTAGAGGACTCGTTTAATATTTCACTATCTCAGTACAATGTGAAAAAATAATAGGAATGAAGTCTTATATGCCCTAACTCATGAATTGCATTATCATTTACATCCTCATATGTACTCTTCTCAACAGCGACAACATCAATAAAAATATGGTCAAGTATCTTCTCATCCTCGCACAACTCATCACTAATTTGTTGGGTGTTAAATGCCTCAACCTTTGCATTCAGCTCAACTTTTAAGTTGTGAATATCCAGCCAAACCGGTCAACCTCTTATATAAAGTCAACTCTTTCTTTCTTGAAGTATGTCATCCCATTTACAATTGTCTTAAGAAAATCCTCATATTCCTCTAGTAATTTCCTACAAGGAACCATACTATCAAAAGCAAAAGTATGATTAGAATCATCATAATCAGGGTGTAGGGGAGGGGTATAACAGTTAGAACAACCCTTTCATTGACCATCACACCTTTTACAAAAATTCTAATCATATAATTTAGTAGGGTCACAAAATCCATTTCGTAATCTCGAAAAATCTTAACAATGTTCCCATAGGTAGGGTCCTCCATAAATAAGACAAGAATTAATAAAAAATGAGTAACTATCACTTCACACTTTTTTAGATGTCATCTCAAGAAGAAAAGTAAAATACTACACGAAAAAATATTTATGCAAAAATAAATAAAAATAAAATATATATACAAAAACTAAAATAAATAAAAATAAAAAGTCTAACCTAGATAAATAATTAATTTCTAAGTCTCCGGCAACGGCGCAAAAAACTTGTTGCGTCTAAAAGAACACGCAAGTTACGCGGTCATACAAGTAATATAGGATCTTAAAGCTTGAATATCACAACCACAAGAACTTATTGATTAAAAAATTCATTAAATTAGACTAATGCTAATTATTTATTCAAGCGGTGGATTTCAATATATATTTATAAATTAATTAAACTAAAAATTAATATAAAACAATTAACAAAGAAAAGAGCAGATTCTTACACAATCAATGGATGAATCGATCTAGGATTACAGTTTTGCTAACAATCATGTTTAGTATTAATTTCATAAACTTATTCGGTTGTCTAGTTGTTGATTTATAGGGTTCATTTGGTGATTCGTAAATGATCATCCTCTAATCGTCTATTCAAACAAGTCTCACAACTACATCATTGACCGGGGATGTGAGAAGCTAATTTAAACACATTAATTTATCTTCGTATTTTGTAACCAAGTAAGATGATCTAGGTATATCACTATATGCTACACATAAATCAATTCTTTATTTTATTAAAGAAGTGATCTTACTCTCTATTAACTTTGTTCTAACCCTATGTTCCCTTGTCCAGTTCACTTCAGGGTCAAAGATTTTTTTTTAAAGGCCGCGAATCTTTAGAATAGTAAAACAATAATATAAGAACAACTATTTTGATAATCAAATAAATAAAATCAAGAGTTACTAAAGAATCATTTAATTAGCTACCACAATCCTAAAAAGAGAAGTTTATCTGCACATAGACATAGAGCAACTACAACAAATCATTCAAAAAAATATAAAAATAAATAAATAAGAAGAAGAAAAGATGTAACCAATATTATCCGGCCTCCACGGCAACTCCTAGCTCTCTCTAGGTTAAAAGTTTTATAAAAATTGATTTTATGTAATATTTTTTGGTGTGGGAAAAAAACTCAAATAAAATAACTGAGTTTAAAATAGACTAAAAAAAATTATATACGGAGCAAACTCATACGTGTGCCACCTTTAACGCGGCAACACAATACAGTGGTGCACTTAAGGGCAATTCACCAAAGGTCACTTTTCAATATTTTATTAAATTTATTCCATTAAGCTGTTTTCTTGATTTTCTTTTATAATCTTTCATTTTTAATTCATTTTAGCTTCAATTTTTTCATCTTCACACTATTTTAATCCTCCACATGAAAATATAACACTAGACAAAATTCATTAAATCAATTCTCAAAATGGACAAATAAAAATACTAAATATGAGGCAAAAATGACTAAAAGTTTTTAATTTTGGCCCAACATCACCAAGTCATTCAAAGGTTCAAGATTTAGCCTAAGCTAATTTAGATATTTAACCTAAAGAAAAGAGGGCCAACAAGGCACACTACTAATCCCGAAATCCATACTAAGGCAAGTTTTTTCCCAAAACTAGACTATGGATTTAAAATTCTATCCCAAAATCTTAGTAAGTCAAACTAGTACTAAGGTAATAATCTAACCCAATTTTAGGGGAGACAACCCAAATCTACACAAAAACTCTCTAGTAGGATAAATAAATAAAGAATTACTAAAATAATCAACCACATCATAATACCCTCCCAAATCTAGAATAATACTGTACTAATGACTATAATAAAGCTCAATCTATGAGGAAAGTAAACCAAGCCTACCTGAATGCTGCCAAAAGCTTGAGAAGTCCACTACTATGTAGCTTTTTCCTTTAGAGATGCCTCCGAACGTTGTCTCGCTATCAAAATAATAATCTAAGTATTAAGACAAAGATATTGACACACATATTGGATATAAATATTTGGTTCAAGAATCAAACTAAATATCTCAGTAGGGCCTACTTGCGAAATCTCAAAATAAAAACAGTCAATGTGTATCTCATAGCTCAAGGATCATTTATCCCAAATTTTGGGTGAAATTCGAGCTCGAATAAGCCTCAAATAAACCCCAATGTTTTGCAAAATCTAAGAATTAAATTGAGGAATTAAGATAAAATTTAGATGGTACATACCTAAATAATGGAAAGGAAATAATCACAACCTCATCTTTAGATCAACCCCGACACTAGCTAGCCGACCCTTTACAATATGTAAGATCCTAAGGCTTTAATGGCGTTTTTATCTCTTGGAAATGCCCTAAAATTTGTGTAGAGACAAGCATTACATGAGGAATTCCTATATACTAGGTGGCACTAGGTTCACCAAGGAGACATCACCTAGGCAGCGAAAGCATCACTTGGGCAACGACATGCTAAGACAACTTTATAACCAAGGTAATAGAAGACTCGCCAAGGCGTTGCTTAGACGATGGCCATGCCAAGGCAGCCTTCTTACTTAGGCAACACTAGTCTTGCTAAGGTGACCTCGAATAGGCGATCAATGTTTTTCTAAGGAGATGGCATCACCAACATAAAGCACCAACAAACTTGGCTAAGTGCCATGTTTTCGATCGACCCCTTAAGATTTTTCAGGAATGCAAAAACGAACTATGGTAACCTACTAAATTCGACATTCTAGACTCAAAGAATCCATCAAAATTTCCATCTGAGGTCATTTCGATTGAATATGGGCCCTATTCCCAAAGGATCATTTTAACTAAAATCCTACCAATAACCTAAAATGAGTGTTGAAGCATCGAAACCCAAACCAAGGGTCCACGTAGTCTACTAATCAACATTCCATAGATAACAGAGCTGTTAGAATTGGCATCCGAGGCCTTTACTTAAAGTTCAGTAACAGAGCTGTTAGAATTGGCATCCGAGGCCTTTACTTAAAGTTCAGTCCTGATAAAATTTTCTTATAACTAAAAGCTCCAAAATAAGGGAATGGATCTAAAAATAAAACTAACTACCTGGTGGCTGAACTTTTGGTCCCAACAAGTTATAAATGACTTGGGGAAGCTATGGGAAGGCTCTAAATGTAGAAAAAGTATGAAAACAAAAGAAATGACATAATGGATCATTACAATATCCATAACTAAAAGGACTTTTATTCGTGAAAGCAAAAGATCAAGATGTACCTGAAGGCTCGAACAAGTGGGAAAACGGGGACCGAATATCACTCTCGATCTCTCAGGTAGCCTTCTTGGCTGGATGAAGTCTCCACTGAGCCTTAACCATTAGGATATCTTTAAAAAACAATCGTTTGACATTCCAAGCTAATATAAAAACTGGCCCCTACATAAATATAAACCTCTCATCCAATTGAACCGAGTCCCAATAAAGCACGTGAGACTCATATGGAATGTAGCAACACAACATATATACTTGAAAAACAAGATAAATGACTGAAAAGTCTGGGGCATGGCTAACTCATAAACTACCTCCCCCACTGTCTGAAGTATCTCATATGGCTCGATATACATGGGGCTAAACTAGCCTCTTTTTAAACCCCATCACACCATTCATGGGTTATACTCGAAGGAATACCCAGTAATCAACTCCAAACTTTAAAGAAAGAAGACTATGATCAACATAACTGTTCTGGATACTCTAAGCTGCCCATAGCCTATCTTGAATCACCCAAACCTTATCCAAAAAGTCATAAAATAAGTCGGTACCATAGGGTTTAACCTTAGGATTATCAAACTAACCAATCAAAGATCAATAGATCCTGCCATATAATGCCTCAAATAGTGCATCTCAATACTCGAATGGTAGCTATTATTATTAGCAAATTCCCCAAGGCTAAATTCTATTCTCATTGGCCTCCAATGTCCATAACACACGCATGGAATATATCCTCCAAAACTTGAATAGTCTGCTTTGACTTCCTATTGGTTTGGGGGTGGAAGGTTGTGCTAAGATCAACCTTATTACCTAATTCCTTCTAAAATGTCTGCTAAAAGCTAGAAGTGAACAGTGATCCTCTATATAAAATATTATACATAGGTACCCCATAGATATGAACAACCTCTCAAATATTGATACAATCTAACCTCTCAACACTGAAGGAAATTTGAATAGATACAAAATAATCCAATTTGGTTAATTGATCAAGATGACCCAAATGTTATTTGAACCATGAAAAGTGCAAGGCAGACGACTCACATTCCACTCAGGAATAGGTAGCCTCTGAAGCAAGACACCCTATTTCTAATGCTAGGCCTTTACATGCTGACAACATAAGCAATAAGCTACGAAGTTCACTATATCTTTCTTCATGCCACTTCACCAGTAATGTTTTATTAAATCTCTATGCATCTTAGCTACCCAAGATGAATAAAATATTTGGAGCTATAAGCCTCCCGTAGAATAAATTAAATTAAGTATCTAACTCTTGATACATAAATATGACCATCAACTATCAAAATGCCATCAGAATATAAGATGTCCCTCCTGGACTCACGTCTCAAAACCTAATTACGAAGTCCAGAAAGTCTACTATCCTCAATTTATGACTCTAAATTTGCTCAAACAAGGTAAACCTAGCCTCCACCGTGGTAAAAATCCTCCTGGGGTCTAAAATATCAAGAAAAATTATCAAGTTTCCTAAGGATTAAATGTCCAAAGACAACAACCACTATGAAATTGAAATAAAGGGAAAGCTACCCGTACTCACTGCCTTTTGGCTGAAGGCATTCGCCACCATATTTGCCTTGCCCCGAATGGTATAATGGATATGTCATAGTTCTTCAACAACTTAATACACCTGTGCTGGACCGAGTTAAGATCCCTCGTATTCATGATGTACCAAAGACTATGATGGTCAATAAATTTCTTTTTGTGAACACCTTACAAGTAATGCCTTCAAGTTTTAAGCACAAAAACTACCGCCGCCAATTCCAAGTCATGAGTAGGGTAGTTTCGCTAGTGAACCTTTATCTATATCGATGCATAAGTAATAACTCAGTATTTAAATTAGAACACACCCCAAACCAACACTAGAAGTATCACAATACAAGTAAACCCCTCGCCCTCAACTATAAGAGTCAAAATAAGAGTCAAAGTAAGAAAGCTATTAAGCTTTAAAAAGATTGACTCACACTTATTAGACCACTGAAATAAAACTACCATCCTAGTTAATCTAGTTATAGGCACTACAATAATAGAGAATATCTCGATGAACTATCTATAGTAGCCTATAAAACTAATAAAGCTGCGAATATCGATCAGAGATATAGGTATGGCCCAATCATGAATAGACTCAACCTTTGATGGATTCATCATACTCCTATCCTTAGATACCGTGTGTCCTAGGAATGTCACATATGCTAGTCAAAACTTGCACCTTAAGAATTTGATAACAAGTCTATGATCTCTTAAAAGTATGGAGAACAATCTTCAAATGCTGCTTGTGCTCCTCACTATTACTCAGATAGACATAAATATCATCATTGAAAGTGATCACAAAGGAGTCCAAACAAGTCCTAAAAATGTGGTTCATCAAGTCCATGAATGCTACAAGGGATTTGGTTAACCTAAAAGACATACCAGGAACTCATAATGGCTATGGTGAGTCTTAAAGGATGTCTTAAGGAAGTCCTATGCCCGAATACTTAACTGATGGTAACAAAATCTAAAATAAATGTTAGAAAACACTGTTGTACCATGGAGATGGTCAAATAAATCATCAATACGAGGCATAGGATAATTATTCTTCACTATCACCTTATTAGTTATCTGTAGTCGACACACATATGCATAGAACCACTGTTTTTATTCATGAACAGAATAGGATCACCTTAAGTCAATACAATTATCATGATGAAACCCTTACTCAGAAGATCTTAAAGCTGAGAATTTAACTTGTTGAGCTCGACAGGTTCCATATAGTAAGGAGACATAGAAATATGCCAGGTACCTTACTGAAGATTTATAGCAAACTTAATATCACACTCAGGAGGGAAGCTAGGTAGGCCAATATAAAAGATATTAAAAAACTCATGAACAATAAGGGTAGAATCACGTGAAGGACCCTCGACACTAATATCACAAACATACGCAAGATATGACTCACAAACACTCACTATCAAGCCTCTAGCCCAAAAGTAAGAAGTAATCACCATCAATGTGTGGATAAAATAAAACTTCCATACAATCAAGGGTATTCAGGCATGGATAGGGTAACAGTTCAGGCAAAATAATCCAAGATCGCATTATGGGGGGGGAGGGGTAACCAGTCCATGCCTAGAATCACATCAAAATCTACCATGTCAAGCATAATAAAATTAGTTTGAGTATCACACTCTCAAATAGTCATAACATATAATATATAAACCCGATCCACTACTAAAGAATCACCCACTAGAGTAGCTACATGCAAAGGCACAGATAAAGGCTTCTAAGACAACTCTAACTGCAGTGCATAATAAGCAAAAACATATGAATATATAGATGCCAGATCAAATAAAATAATAAATTATTGACAGTATAATAAAATCATACCTATAATAACAATATTCAAAGACTCTACCTCCAACATTTTAGGTAAAATATATAGATAACTTGTCCACCTCCAGGATTTGCGCCTAATCAACTGCCTATTCTACTTGTCTGAGGACCTCTTCTAGAATTCTGAGGACTACTTCAGTGACCTGCACACCACCTTTAGAAGATGGCATCACTACTTTGATTGGCTAAACACTCTGGGTTATAGGCTCAATCATCCAATGTTGGGGATATACTCTAGAGAAATAAATAATGACCCCACAATCAAAATATGCCTCTAGCAATCTACTCATTTTGGAAGGTTTGATTGACCCAAAATGGCTATATCAGCCTAAAGACCTTGACTGTACATATCTCGAGGACTAACTATTATAGCTACTATATCAAGCTGACCCCAATTAGTAATATGAAATGCTGCCTGAACGAGCCTACTAGATTGACTCTAGTGCTGATAAGACTGATGCTGAGGATACTTACCTAAAATACTCTACCATTGTACTATTAGTCATTGTGGCTTCCATTATAAATACCCTACTAACACAACCTCTTATCAATTCCCCTTAGTCTTTACGATGCATCTCCTCCTTAGTCTGAGCGTAATAAAAAATATCTATAAAAGACCTGCTATTAGAAACTAGACTCTAAATGGCCATGCAAAACGGATGTCTTAGTCCTCTGACAAAAAACCAAATATATTTATACTCAGTAGGTAATATTATAGTAGCATGTTGGGCTAACTCATGAAACCATGCCTCATACTCAACATTATCCCAGGCTGCAAGGAATATACTTCTTTAGGAAAGCCACAAAGAAAGATTTCTATCTCATAGGGGTAGATCCATCTATCTTGGTATATATATAGCCTCTCCACTACTACTTGGATGCCAAATCAAACTGAAAAGTATTGTAATCCATACATAGCAACTCTATGATGCCCAATTATAGAGCCTCTCCTCACATCTAGTCATAATATCAAATGCATCCTCTATTAGTCCCCCCATAAATCTAGGAGTATTAAATATCAAAAATCAACCTAAAATATAATCCTTGGTGATCATAACTAGATAAGAAACTATTAATCATCGAAATATCAGTGTTGGAGAACCTTAACCCTATAAGCTACATCTACAAGAAGAGTGAAATACCCCAAGTCTTGGACCTTCATAAAATTTCCTTAGTTTTGGACTTATGGACTTGGTATGACTCAAGGATACCACTTGTCCCCTTGGATACGAGTTAGGGGTTGTCTTGAGGGTTCACTCATATACTAGGAATTAAGTTTGGTTTGAATTCTTCCTAATGTATGACTCATCAAGGTACGACTAGTATAGAAAGATACGAGGGGTGAAAGGCTAAGTCGTATGGTGCTTAAATAATTGGCCTTGTGAAATTATCCAAGATATGATAGGTGGGTACGATTTGGTGTATCACTTATACCCTAAGGTACAAGTTAGGTTGGTGAGTAGTATAGGAACCAGTGTATAGGGTCTTGGCAAGGTCTTAGGTACAAGTTGGGGTACCACTAATACCCTAGGGTACGGATGGCATGAGTGAGTCGTACTCTATATCGTGGCTTATTTTAATTCTAAGTCAAGGGTAGTTTGGATATTTTCTACTTCAAAAAACTTATGTACTCACATTATATAACCCTTGGTGTCCTTCTATAACACTTGTTAAAGGATTAAAATACTTCAAATACTCTCTCAAACTCACTCTTGAAGATTGGAGGCTAGGGCTTCCTCATGTGTTCTTTAAAAGTCTCATAGGTCAAGATTTCTTTCGTGAATCTTCATGTGTAAGGCATTTACTCCTTCCCTCATTGTTAGTTCCAACTAAAGGCATGTGTATTATGTTTTAAACATTGATTTATGAATCATAAATAGTGGATTTCAAAATAAATGTTTAGGTTCATGATGCATATGGTTTGGTATTGGTTTAAACTATGTTTTTACATATTTTTGGTTATGGTTTACACATGTGGATGATTGTTGGTTATGGTTTAATAAATGGGTCTTGAGTAATCCTAATTATGGTGGTTTATACCTTGGTTTTTGTCTTGGTAAAAGTGTGCCCTTAACATGTTTAATAAAATGCCTAAAAGAATGTTTTCACTCTATTGTTGAACTTTCATTGGAACTCTTGCATGGTATATTTTGGTAATGGAACTCTAATTGGATTTGAATAGTTTAAATTATATAAATTCTTTAAACGTTTGGCACGGTCCAAAATGGTTTGGAATGGTTCAAAGGGTAAGGTCTTGGTGGTCATGGTTGGTCTATTTGAATACCTTGCAGTGTACATGGGAGTCCCCCAAGTGAATGCATTAATGAAATTGTTTGAATAATGTTTATGGATTAATTAGTAATACTTGTGGGGTACACGAGAATTCCCCAAGTGGTTTAATATGGTAAATTAAAGGGTACATGGAATACCTTAATCTATAAATGGATAGCTATGGGAAATACTTATAAGTTATGATCGGTATGATGATACCACTACTAATGGCCTTGGTTATTAAATAGATAATGGTTTTATTGGTTGGTAATGGATGTGTAGTAAAGCCGTGGAAGGTGGAGGTCTTAGGGGGACCAAAACTAGAAACTCATATTTGTCGATGTGAGGTTTGGTGTAAATGACCATGTGCATGATGTAACACTTTATATTGGGGGATTTACTAGTCATCCCAGGGTTTCTTCCCTGGTCATATGGCTTCATGCACTGGGGCCCTTTCAGTAGGGGTAGTTGAATCCATATAGCTCATGGGTTATTTTAGGATAGAAATGCTACACAACCCAGGTAAAGGTCTTAAATACATGCTAAAAATAGTTCCCTTTCTCGATATGGTTATATATATGTATATTTTTTATGCATATGATTGGTTTTACTTAGTTTTCCACTGATTGGCATTATTTTATGCTTATCATGAGTATATGCTAGAGTTTACCCACTAGCATATCTTCGGGTAACTGTATACCTACTTTATGCAGGAACTAGTCATTCTACTTCTCTTTCTTAGTGATCAGATTTAGGATCAACCATTGGATTAAAGTGGTGTGCTTTCATAGTTTTGAAGGCATCTATTTTATGTCATGGATTACTTTATGTACTTTTGTCTTTTGTAGACTTGGTTTATGGCTATTTCTGGGGCGTGTCCTAACTAGGTACTCTTGGTTTGGTCTAGAGGCTTGGTATGGACAACTATAGACTTGGGTATGGTATGGATTGATTATGTTATATATATATATATATATATATATTATCTATATTGGATCATTGTATTGGTTTTGGTTTATAAGTTTTGGCTTGGTTATTGATTGGGTTATTGGGTGGTACGTCTTGGTTGGGTTGTTCTTGGATATAGACTTATCCCAAAGTCACCACATTGTTAATACACTATCTTGTTATATGTTTGGAATTTAGCCGATTTAAGGTATGTGGTGGTTTGATTGGGTAATAGGGGCGGTCCCTATTCCTGGTTGGACTTGGGATTACCTATTACGACAAAACCCTGGTTTGGGTCATGTCAAGTTGGTATCAGAGCTTTAGGTTTTAGTATCATGGGGTGTCCACAAAGCCTTGTCGAGTAGAGTCTTACTTATGGATGTGTTATAAACTACACTTATAATCAAGAGGCTACAAGGTATTTAGGAATGTTTCACTTTCTTGATTGTTTCACTTTTTCTATTTCTACCCTGGTAGGTGACTCTGTGGTTGCCAAATGATTCTATAGGACGTGTATGGTATCTATTGATATTGGTGAATTTGTTTGACTTGGATATGGTAGATTTCGATATCATTCAGGATTAGATTAGTTGCACTCATGCTATGTCTCATTAGGCTGTCGAATTCATAAAATTCGTCTTTAAGCTCCATGGTGAGTTGGTTATGGAAAGAGAGGGTAGTTTTATTCCCTAACTATTAAGGGAAAGATTAAATCATGTCTTAGAGCTTGAATATTGATCTTCAAAGGGGTGTGTCTATTATCATTTGGTCCGGGTTAAAGATTTTAACTCGAAAGGTCTTTATTTGCATTCGATTTTGGAGATGCATGAATTTATTGGGGTCATTCCTGATGACCCTCATGGTTTCTTTCTTATGGGGAGGTTGGTTTGGGGTTGGTCTTGTTTCAAACATTTGCCCATATTTCTATTCCTTCTTTACAGAATGGTTTCAATGGAGTTAAAGGATCTTAAGGAGAAATTAAGGGATCTTTTACATGAATGTTTCATCTATCTCCATGTTCCTTTATGGAGTGTTTTCACTCTTGCATGCATAAGTGGAATGGTTTTCTATGGGAATAGATTGGTTTTCGATGGGTGACTAAGGAATTGAGAGTGTCCTCCTTGTGGGGTGGACATTATATGTATATTCTATTCTATATGGGTATTTTGATAGTATTCAATAGTGGTTGGTAGATCCTAGGATTGAACCTAGATGCTTGATCTTGGTAAAGGGAGCATGTTAGCTCGGGGATAATAATGTGGGAATTGTGGAGGTAAATTTGTAGGTTAGGGGTCTAGTCATTAGACAGTTTAGATCATGAAACTTGCATGTGTCTTTGTACCTGTACTTGTATTTTACCGTTGGCATGACATTAATTATTAAATTCATGGTTTTGAATATGGGTTTTGGCATACTGGATGGCTTTGATATGATTACTCATTTGATCTTTTCATAGGTTGTGATACATTGTTCATGCTTTAATAATATTTATGAACATTATGGGGTGCATGGAAATGGTAAATGAATTTTGGGGTATTATGGATTCCCCAATTAATTGGTTCTTGTCTTAGAAATTATATGTCCTCAAAATTATTTGTAAAATTGCTATTGAATATGATTTTATCACATGCTTTGACTATTCTTGAATCTTTGCATTACATAAATGGTTAAGGGAACATGAATTGGTTTTGGTGGGATTCAAAAGATTCTGAAAAGGCCTTAGTTGCTATGTTTTGATTCTTAATGATTTTGGTTTAATTAGAAAACTTGGAGTCAATTTGGTCTCATGGTTTTTGCATGTCTATGTTGGGCTCTAGGTAGTATTGGGATGAGTATGGTTTTGGGTATAAGAGAACCAAGCATCCCTGGTGTAATACTTTGGTGACACCCATTAAAGCGGAGTATTAAGCTTGTAGGTAAAATGGGATGAAGGTTGGTGGTTAATCTAGAATTCTCTTTTAGTGGTGGATTTCAAGGAAAGGTCGGGTTGCATATTCCTGTGATTCTCTTCTATCTTGGAAGGCTACTGGTGTTGTACGCATTCTTATAGAATGGATGCCTACAGTTTGTATTTTGCATTTAGCCTGTTCCCTATATATGAGTTTTGACTTTATATTGCATTACTCAGGATACGTGTGGTTGTGTTTCTTTCAGTGTACAATCTAAGGACTCTTTTTATGGTCTGGTTTGGTTTGGATGTTTCTTCATTTATGGTTTAGGTAGTGACTATGAAGTACTTCTTGCCCATAGTGCCGTGTTTTGTTTCGGGGGTCTTTGTCTTGCCTTAGGTGGCATGGATAATTCTTGTAATTTGGTACCTTAAATGATTCTTCTTCTTGTTCTAGGGTGGTAGTGGCTTGGAGAGCATGGTGATTTTTCAAATCAAGAAGTGTAGAAGTCCCTAAGTGAGGGAGAGTCTAAGGTGACTACTAGAGTTAAGGTTCTGGAAGGTGAGGTAAGGTCGTTGTTATGAGAAATGGTCAGGAAAGGAATAGGTGGTGAAAATCCTTGAGGAAATGATAGAGAGTGCTATATCTTTTGATGGATAGATCATATCGCGGGTATACAAATGGTAGGCTTCAAAGTTGTGATTAGTAGATATACCTATAGTTTCATTGGGTACTTGAGAGGTTTGATAAGGCATGGTTTTAAGGATTGCGTTCATGGCTTAGTAGTTGTAAGGTTTTGGTGTTCAATCATAGGTTGGGGTTTTTTCTTATAATGGTTGGATATGGGTTTGTCCATGTCCTTTATTTATGGTCTTCATATAATGGTGATGAAAACGAAGTACTGTTTTGGGATAGATGTAAAGAGTAGAGCCGGACGACCTAAGTTAACTTGTTTTTATTTTGGATAGGCTTGAGAATGAAAGTGGTAGTGTATAGTTAGACTCAAACTTTTGTAGTAATGTGTCTCGGTAAATTCTAGATTGAATTGGACTTACTCTTTAGCATGAGTCCATTCATCCGATAATCTATGTATTATGTGGAGGTAAGGTATGGATGGTCCTTTGTTGGTTGGTTCCTTTGGGTGGTATTGGTATGAGAACATGAGGGTGAAGAGGGGTGAGAAGGACCTATGTAAGGACGAAAAGGGGTGTTTTCAAACATATTTATTCTTTCTTGAGCATCAACATGATCATCATCATGAGTGGTAGTAGCATCAGAATGCCTGCCAACAACTGATGTTGGGCGCATTTATACCCCTAAGAACCATAATTTACCCATATTTTAGGCTAAGTTTGGAGGATAAAATATATAATTCCTGCACTTTTAGTCCATTTTCCTGTAAGTGAGCTAACCTATGTGATTAGCATGTTTTCAGGTATTAATGATGAAGATTTCAGCACTTTGTGGACCTTGGACAGCAAAGGAAAACTTCACATAAGAGGGAAGACAGCTTTTGGAAGCTTGTGGACTGAATGTGATGCATGGAGAATTTGTCCCAGGCAAAAGCAGTATTTTTAAATACTTAGGGGTGCAACAGTAACTTAGTAGGATAAGGATGTTATAAAAACCTTATTTGCTGAATTTTTCAGCATTCATTCAATCATTATTCATTCGACACTTTGGACAATTCATGTTACAGATTCTGTAAGTCTAACACAGAGAAACACGCTACACTTGGGAACGGAAAGAGAAGAAAACGTCAATCTCCTCTTTGACGTTAGAATCATCCCATCGCGAAGATTATTCTGGGTTGTGGTATGATGATTATGTCTATTGTGATTTCCGTTGTAATCATGAGTAGCTAAACTTCTCTGTTAGGGTTATGGAAACCTTATGAGATACTATCTATTGCTATGAGTTTGTGAATTCTTGATGTGTATGCTACTTATATCATTACTCTCTTCGTTTTAATTAAACTCTCATGGTTGCAAACATAGGGAATATGCCAGTATAACATTAACTTGTTTGAGAGAAAAGTTACATGTCTGGAAAAGAGAGTATGACAAGGAAATAGGGCTACCAACCCCTGTTTACACGTTACTGCCTTAACTGGATTAACTTTTTGGAGAATTTGTACCGTTAGTTATACACTTTAGGCTCGAGAGAGTTAAAGTGAAATAATCCTTAATGGTTGAGAAACACTAGGATTTACCATTAGAATACGAATCTCTATAAGTGCATGCATGTCTAAATTCCGCATTACTCATAGTTAATAGATACGTAGAACTCATAAAGTGGACATAACCCTAACTTATTATTCTCTGTGATTAAATCTTACTAAATAAAGCATTCCGTTGTTATTTTGATACTAATAGTTCACATATAAATCAACCCCCCCCTTTTCCGTAGAATTTTCGACCAACAGTCTACTAATAATTGCAACACTTAGTGACCAAGTATTCCCTGTGGGATTCGACACCCAACCCAGTTGGGTTCTATATTTGACATCGACCACTTACACTTTCTAACGAGAGCTGTAGTTTGGGCGTTATCACCAACACCAACAACTCTACCAGAAGAAGCACCCAGATCTGCCGTAGTAAAAGGTTGGTCATGAAGAGCCTCAATATTAGGCTGACCTTGCCTAACTGCTCTTCTTATGGCTATTGCTCCAGCTAATTCCTTCGTTATTAACTCCACCATTGGGTCTGCAATAGTATCAACATGACCTAGAGTAATATAACATGTCATCACCGACTCCTCCTCAGTAGGCACGATCCATGGATGCACAACCTATAAAAAAGAAAAAAAAGACAGATGCATTTAAATCATTTAATATAATAATTTTCACAGTTGGGCTACATTTAAAAAAAAAAGACCCATCTGTTGCATAGTTTGTAGTATATGGTTAAAATTCGTGTGAGTCTGGTTCAGAGAAACAGAGCAACACATGGATAATCTGATGCAAAATATCAATCATATGTTGCAACAGCTGCACAAGATGGGTAATTTGTTATGTAACAGATGATCTGTACGTCGCAACAGATGAACGATATGTTATCAAATTAAACATTTGTTGCATAATTTGCAGTAGATGGTTAATCTTTTAGAAGTTAGGTTCAGAGAACCAAAGCAACAGATGGTAATATGATGCAAGATATACCTCATCAGAACAGATGTCCTATCTGGTGCATCAGATATAACATCTGTTGCACCAGATATAACATATGCTCAATATCTTTCTTATCTTTGAGTAGAATTATTTTACTTGAAGAAGACGTACTGCATCATCCGGAGGGTTAAGGAGATCAGCCTTCTTAATATTGGTGTTGCTCTTTGCAGCCAACCACCTAAACATCCTTGGATGAGAAACCTCATCCAGGTAATCCATTAACTGCTTTCGGAGGGGAGGAATGGCTTCAAATGCCAAAGCCTAAAAAATGTAAACAGGAAGCACGCAAAAAAAATCATAATAACTATATTCAATATAAATTAATGGATGAGTAAAATTAGTGATTAATTTTACCATGAAAGCCCAAGGAAAGACATATAATGTGGTCTTCCCTGAGGATAGCTTTGTCAGTAAATATTGGACAGTCAAATAGAAGTTGTCATATCCCCAGGGATGATTGTTGAATTTATCAAAATCCTCAGCACGCGCTAACAAATCATATTCTATGACCTTGTTGGCGTCTCTTGCCAATAAAACTGAATGGGAAAACCAAACTAAACTAAGCACAATTGCTCTCTGTACTACTCTGGTATGGTTTTATCCTCGAGATCTGTCAAAAAATCTGATGCTTTGTAGCCACGTCGAGCAATGTCAAACAACCCCTATATTTTTCCCTTGCATTTTCTTACCTTGGATCTTTTGCGGGGTGGTGGTCCTTCTGGACGATGGCATCTGAGGCCCGTCACTATGGCAAACTCTTGCAAGCTAAAACAAATAGGTATGCCACAGTAGTTGATCCAGATTTCATCCATCTTCTTTTTGCTCCCCTCCTCCGGATCTTTATCATCCCCCGCGTACTTGATCCTGCGCTTGAGAAGACAATATACCATCGTCATAAGGAAACGGATACGGGCAGAGGGGTCCTCAGATAGCTCAATAAAGCGTCCAAAGCAGCTCTTCTTAGAAAGTCCGCCTATGTTTTCGTTCTTCATAATTTTCATAAACTGTTCAAAAAATTTCCCCATCTGAAATTTAAGTACAATTTGACTAGTTTGTTGTTTTCCTTCTGGGTCATTTATTGGTATCCTAACTTGAAACCTGTCAATACTAAAAGTTTTGACAGGATCATGCTGGGATGTCGATATTAACTCACGCCCCATCGGTGATCCATTATCATCATATTGATGATCATCCTCTTTCTCTTTCTGACTCTCCAATTCTTCCTCTTTCTCACTTTTATTTTCTTCATCACCATCTACGAATCCTTGTCCACCTCTCTCAATTTTGTTTTCACATCTCCCCTCAGCTTTAATTTTCCCTGACTAAGATTGTTCAGGAAGCTCCTCTGAATCCCTCTGTACTGTAGCCTTTTTTGAGTGGTCAGACGTTGATCCACTTTCACTTTCTTTTCTTTTAAGAGACATGTTTTACCAACAGACAAAGAAAAACAAAAATTACATTACAGTTGATGTATGCATAGATTTTAAAAAATACATTACAAACACCATGAATACCGACACACCAACAACCACCACCACAAACACCACCAACCAATGCCAACAAACAAACAAACACCACGAATACCAACCCAGTTGGGTTCTATATTTGACATTGACTGCTTACACTTTCTAACGAGAGATGTAGTTTGGGAATTATCAAATTTTGGCGCCGTTGCCGGGGAATGCGGTTGTCAACTAAGTTTGTGATAGTTAATAGACCCTTTGGTCAAAGATTCTATACTTTTACTTTTAGTTTGATGTTTTTGTTTTGTTCAGGTTAGCTTGAGTGCATGCCAAATACACGAAGATTTGGTCATCCACTATTACCTATAAATCCTGAACCACAACTCATTGGTAGAATGGAGGCACAATGAGATATTGAAAGAAGGGCTGCTCAACAGGAGCAGGCTAGACTAGCTGCATTGGCAGCTGCTCAAGTGCATTAACAGAATATTGATAACCCAGGTCGGGCAACAAATCTTGATGATGAGGACCTGGGTGATGATGAGTTACTAAATCCAAGGCGTGCAGATGAGGTGGCAGTGCCTGTGAACAGGAGAGATCTTCAAGCTAGAATGAGACCTGACCGCCGAGCTGTGCAGGTTCCTTTTGATGATGATAATGACGATCTAGATGGAGCTGGTGCCACTGGGGCTATTATTCCTCCGCCCTTGGCACCCGGAGCCAAGTTCAATATCACTAGCACCATGATCCAGCTATTGCAACTCAAAGGGTTATTTGGTGGACTTGTAGGCGATGATCCGAATATGCATCTGATCAACTTTATCTCAACATGCAAGGCGTTTGACAATCCAGAGGTTGGACAGAATGCGATCCGGCTGTGCTTATTTCCATTGTCTCTATCTGGAGAGGCAATTCTATGGTTGAATGGTCTAACTCCTGACTCTATTACTAATTGGAGGCAACTGAAAGACGCTTTCCTAGAAAGATTCTTTCCGTCATCCAAGAGAGCACAATTAAGAGATGAGATCAGCAATTTTCAACAGCTTCCAACTGAAGCTCTCCACGAAACATAGGAGAGGTTCAAAAAGAAGCTTATGCGGTGCCCAAACCATCAGATGACCAATATCCACTTGATGGAAATATTATATAGAGCTTTGAACTCGATGACAAATCCAGTGGTTGATAATACTGAGGGTGGGTCATTCAAGGACCTTACTTTTATTGAGGCAAGTGATATGCTAGATCATATGACAAAGTAGAGTAGAGCTTGGCATACCAGGGATTCTGAGGTAGCAAGCTCTACTGTATCTATTGGCATAACAGCAGAATAGAGGCGAAGACAAGAGGAACGTGACCAAGATATGGCTCACATGAAAACACAGATGGAACTTCTTACCAAGCATCTATTATCAGGGAAGACCAAAAAGGTTAAGGCCGTTGTATCATAACGAAGAGATGAATCCGACTCTGAGGAGGAAGCGAACTACTTGAATAATCAGGGGGGTTTCCGAGGCAATACCCAAGGAAACCAAGGTCGGAACTATTATGATAAATCGGGATACAAGGACTGTGATTAAGGTAGTTGGAAGAACAAGACTGACAGGAGTGGTTTGTATGTTCCTCCTGGAAATCGTGAGGTCGCGACATCTGGCTCTGGGAAGATGTCCATGGAAGATATGATGGCTAAGCTGTTGAAATGAGTGGAGGCAACCAATACGGGAGTAACTGAGGTAAAGAATGATTTGTCATCAATAAATCAATTGGTTGACTCGCATTCTACTGCAATAAAACAGCTGAAGCAACAATTGAGTCAACTATCAGCGACATTCAATCAAAGAAAAGCTGGCACCTTACCTAGCGACACGGTGCAAAATCCAAGAAATAATGGATCATGTATGGCTATTACTACCAGGAGTGGTAAGGTGTTGGAAAATCTGTCCAAAGGCAAGCAGGTGGTTGATGATATAGCAGAGAATGTTACTGACACAGATTGTGATGATGCTGTGGAAGCTGAAGAGAACGTTCATGACACTACACTTAGACGTCACCAGTCGGAAAAGATCGATAATTCGAAGCAAGATAAAAAGGAAGTGGTGGAGAAAACTATTCCCCTTCCACCACCATCTTTTTCTTAAAGACTGAAGAAGAAAGCTGATGATACAAGTTTCAGTAAATTCATGACTATGTTGAAGCAGCTGACTATCAATGTTCCTTCTGACAAAGAAGTGGGCAGCAAGCTATGAGTTGACAGATAATGTTCATCATTGCAGTGCAATTGCCACGAGTCTTTAGTACAGAAGAAAGCAGATCCTGGTGCTTTCACTATTCTTTGCACGGTGGGATCTATGAATTTTGCTAAGGCATTGTGCGATTTGGGGGATAGCATCAATTTGATGTCTCTATCTGTCTACATAAAGTTGGGGTTGGGCGATCCGACACCAACCAATATGCGGCTCATGATGGCAGATAGGTCGGTAAAACGACCTGTTGGTATCTTATATGATGTACTGGTGAAGGTTTCTACCTTTATTTTTCCTGTAGACTTTGTGATTTTGGATTGTGAGGTGGATTCTGAAGTTCCCATAATCTTGGGACGCCCTTTCCTCGTAACTGGAAGTGTGCTTATTGATTTAAGAGCTAATGAGCTTTTATTTTGGCTGAATGACGAAGTGGTCCATTTTGATGTATGCAAATCGATGAAGCAGCCTAGAGATATGAATGTGTTCTCTGCAGCTGATGTTTATTATGAGGATGAGAAAGAATTATCTATAGAGAAGCAGCTTACTGTTGAGCCATTGTCTGCTGTGCTTTTAAATTTTGAGCGTGAGGATGTAGAAGATTATGAAGAAACTATTTGTGCTCCAACAGGATTGGGGTCATATTCTCATGGCCCTAAGAAGATGGACCTTGATCTTAAGAATCGACCTTCATCACCAGCGAAACCATCCATTGAAGAGCCACCAATTTTAGATTTGAAAGAGCTACCCAGTCACCTGAAGTATGCATTTTTGGGAAGTGGTGATACACTTCCGGTTATTGTTGCGACTGATTTAGGTATGCACAAGAGTCAACTAGAGGAGGATCGTGTACCCACTATTAAGCATCAGCGTCGTCTGAATCCATTTAGAAAACGATGGACCATCTATCTCGATGAAGTCTGAGTAATCGAGGTAACCATGTCGTGCCGCGACAATAAATTAAGGCGCTTGGTGGGAGGCAACCCATCGTTTTTAATCGTTTGTTTTACTAGGAGTTTGGTTTTGTTAAATAAAAATCCAAAAATAAGAGTCGATCCACGACCAAAACTAAGGCGCTTGGTGGGAGGCAACCCATTTTTCTAATTGATTTTGTTATTTTTGATTAAGTGTAGGTGCAAGATGTACAAAGGAGGGGATTAATCCCAAAATTTTGATTTGAAAGTGAGCCATGTTAAAGGTGGTAAGTTAGGAATGAAGGAGCAAAGGCTATCGGTTAGGCATTGCCTATGCGAATCTAGGCAACGAACAAAGCAAAGCCTATGTCATTGACTATGCTCACTGCCTCAACTAGTCAATGGACAAGGCAAGGCCTATATAAATCTAGGCAATGGACAAGGCAAGGCCTATACAAATCTAGGAAATAGACAAGGCAAGGCCTATGTCATTGCCTATGCTCACTGCCTCAACTAGGCAATGGATAAGGCAAAGCCTATATAAATCTAGGAAATGGACAAGGCAAGGCCTATGCAAATCTAGGCAATACCATAGGCGCCGCCTATGCCATTGCCTATGCTCACTGTTTCAACTAGGCCATAGCATAGGCGCCGCCTATGCCCAACTAGGCAATAGCATAGGCGCCGCCTATGCTAAGCATAGGCAAAGCATTAGGCGCCTCCTACTTATCATTTTTGTCTCCTAACCCGATTTTACATGGATCAAACCCGACCCAAACCTTAGTCTATAAATAGAACTTCAACCTTAGAACAAAATGCATTTGTTTGCTCAATATAGGCACTGCCCAAGCTTCCCTATTCTCTCAAAGTTTTTTTTTTGTTCATCTAATCTTGCAAGCTCATCTTCCGGATCCATCACCAAGTAAGTTATTCTTTTATATTCCGTGGTTGTTGCGATAATAATTTATTAGCTTTTGAAGTGGTGTTTGGTGATAAAGAATATGGTTGGTTTGCTATGATAAATCTCGTCGTGTGAGAGGATAAGTGTGGGCGTTCTTGACTTTGTTCCGACTTGTGTTTGATTGTTATACATTGTCATATTTTTATGGAATCAAAATTGTGAAGTTAATGCATAATCTTCAAAGTTGAAAGCTTGAATGGTTGAATGACTCGTTCATCGAGATAAAGATCATGATTGAACACAAGCATAAGATGTTGTGATTATTTCTATGCAATAACTTGATACGATCTCTATGTGGTAGTCTTCTTCAAAAAAGTGCATTAATCCAATGAAACAAAGTTGGAAAGGATAGTCAAGATTACATGAAAGTATGACTGTGCTAAACATGATGTTGAAACATATCGCCTAAATGGATGTCGATGAAGTCTGAGTAATCGACATCACTCACTTAATTTGTCTGTGCCAACAAATTAAGTGTGGGGTGGTGCCACTACTGTTTGTTTGTCAATTGAATCTTCCGAGATGAAGCTAACATGACTCTACAAATACGACAAGGAAAAGAAAAAGTGTCCACCTCACAGAAAGGCCAGAAAAGGGGAAGAAAAGATCAAGTTGAGTCCTCCTCCCTATAAATACCTAGATATATTTTCGGGATAAAGTGTGTCCTAGAGGAGGAAGGAAAGGAGTGGTACAAGAACAACAAAGTAAAGAAATATGTTCACATGTATTTGATGTAGAAGGAGAGTCTAGCAAAGAGAGAGCCCCGCATTTTGGCTAAAATCATGGCACTAAACCTTGATTTCATTTTCCGAGATATGGGGGAATGCAATCTTGATCTAACACGCGAGTTTTATTCCAATTGGTCCCCAAAGACTACCGGAAGTGTAGTGAAGATTCAAGGCCAAGTCTTGCAATTGAATGTGGAGTTCTTTAATTCTTTTCTGAGTCTTCCATCTATGGATCCATCACCGCTCAAGGAGCTTTATATAGACCTCCCTACAGGGAAATCAGACATACACTATGCGGAACAAGGTCCATGGCCCGGTGGATTCGTCACAAGGATAACGGTCGGCACAATACCTTCCCGTATGCTTCCTTGAATAGAGAAGTTCGTATATGGTTGAGGATAGTCAAATCTTTCTTGATTCCTGGGACACAGTACACAAAGATCACACGTGATAGAGTATGCTTGGTGTACGCTCTGATGACTAATATTCCCATCAACATTGGTGCGGTTATACGATCGTCAATGCGTAAGGCTAGGCTGCACAAAAGGTCCCATTTCATCTTTGGCAATTTGCTGACTGCGATTTTAAGGAAGGAGCACATTGAAGAGGAACCTGCAGATCATAAGCTTCCACACAACCCGAAGAAGGTTGATTTTACGAAAGTTAAAGCTCCTGAAACTGGTCATGGCATCAACCTGACCACTGCAGAAAGACATGCTCGTGACGAAAGCTTCTTTCGCCATTTATATGGCATGATGAGGTTTACCATGATGAGTGGGGGTTATATCCCAACTGATGCAGAGCTCCAGCAGTTGGATTATGACTACCCGATGAATGAGCATGCGAGGGCCATGTGTGGAGTGGGGGTACATTTTGAGCAACCTCTCGATGATGACGTGCCGACTGACGATGATCGCCGACTGCCAGACTCAGACGTGGAGGACAACTCTGATGACGACGACTCTGATGATGATTCTGACGCAGGGGGTATGACCCCAGACATAGAGGAGGAGTCCGACTAATCAGGTTTTCCTTATTTATTTTCCACTGAGGGCAGTGTGTCCCGTCTAAGTGTGGGGTGCTGGTATTTGTATGCTGTATTGTACTTCCTTGCCTACATTTATTCTTGTTTGTTAATTAGTCGTAATTACTTAGTCGTAATTTTTGAATTTGTTTACCTTCTTTTTACCTACCCTTGTACATTATCCTAGTTAACCCCCTTTGAGCCTTTACCTATTTTCTTTGACAGCCTCATATGTAGCCTAATCCATTTTTTTTAAGACCATAATTTGATCGAAATTCCTAAGCGCTTAAAATTGTAGAGTCATATGATAAAATAAGAGGAAAATGGTGAGAGTGATACCTCAGAGTATATTGGTACTTGAAATTGTTGTGAAAAAGAGTGGCTATCATAGAGGTGCTTTATATATATATATATATATATATATATATATATATATATATATATAAAATAATAGAAAATAAATAAATAAATAAATAAATAAGAGAGTTGTATATTCTCATCTTTGTGTTTATGATTGAATAACAAAATAGGTGAAAAGGGGTTGGTAGATGAAAGAAAAGTAGAGGGGTTGTTTAAAAGAGAGTGTTAATGACATATTGTAGTGTATTAAAGCATTTAGGGAACATAGTCACTATTTCTGGCCAAAATAGTCCTACCTGTCCCTTAGCCAACATTACAACACTGTAAAGACCTATTTGATCCTAAGCTTAGCATTCTGATATTAGTGGAGCATTACACTAAGGGCAAGCCTACGGTCATCAATTGCAATATAAGAATTCTTTGTGAGAGTGAGAGCAAGGAGAGTCTTATACCCATGTTTCGAAAAATGCAAAACTATAAGCGATTATGGGTGATAACTTGTGTGAGACACACATGGTTGATGATTTTTGGGTAGTGTTATATGATTCTTTGTGGCTTAACTTGTGGATACGAATTAACCATCATCACAAGTCTATGTTGGAGGTTGAATTGTTTCTAGTAGTGATCAAGAAACCTACTCTTTGTTAATAATTGTCGTGCATGTCTTAAGGATAAATTTTGTGTTGTTGCTGTGATATTATAGTTAGATGATTGCATGGACGTAATATTTTGTTTGAGGACAAACAAAGCCTTAAGTGTGGGGTGGTGATGTTGGGCGCATTTATACCCCTAAGAACCATAATTTACCCATATTTTAGGCTAAGTTTGGAGGATAAAATATATAATTCCTGCACTTTTAGTCCATTTTCCTGTAAGTGAGCTAACCTATGTGATTAGCATGTTTTTAGGTATTAATGATGAATATTTCAGCACTTTGTGGACCTTTGGGAAGCAAAGGAAAACTTCACATAAGAAGGAAGGCAGCTTTAGGAAGCTTGTGGACTGAATGTGACGCATGGAGAATTTGTCCCGGGCAAAAGCAGTATTTTTAAATACTTAGGGGTGCAGCAGTAACTTAGTAAGACAAGGATGTTATAAAAACCTTATTTCCTGAATTTTTCAGCATTCATTCAATCATTATTCATTCGACACTTTGGACAATTCACGTTACAGATTCTGTAAGTCTAACACAGAGAAACACGCTACACTTGGGAACGGAAAGAGAAGAAAACGTCAATCTCCTGTTTGACGTTAGAATCATCCCATCGCAAAGATTATTCTTGTTTGTGGTATGATTATTATGTCTATTGTAATTTCCGTTGTAATCATGAGTAGCTAAACTTCTCTGTTAGGGTTATGGAAACCTTGTGAGATACTATCTATTGCTATGAGTTTGTGAATTCTTGATGTGTATGCTACTTATATCATTACTCTCTTCATTTTAATTAAACTCTCATGGTTGCAAACATAGGGAATATGCCAGTATAACATTAACTTGTTCGAGAGAAAAGTTACATGCCTGGAAAAGAGAGTATGACAAGGAAATAGGGCTACCAACCCCTGTTTACACGTTAATACCTTAACCGGATTAACTTCTTGGAGAATTTGTACCGTTAGTTATACACTTTAGGCTCGAGAGAGTTAAAGTGAAATAATCCTTGATGGTTGAGAAACACTAGGATTTACCATTAGAATACGAATCTCTATAAGTGCATGCATGTCTAAATTCCGCATTACTCATAGTTAATAGATATGTAGAACTCATAAGGTGGACATAACCCTAACTTATTATTCTCTGTGATTAAATCTTACTAAATAAAGCATTCCATTGTTATTTTGATACTAATAGTTCACACATAAATCAAACCCCCCTTTTTTGTAGAATTTTTAACCAACAGTCTACTAATAATTGCAACACTTAGTGACCAAGTATTCCCTGTAAGATTCGACACCCAACCCAGTTGGGTTCTATATTTGACATCGACCGCTTACACTTTCTAACGAGAGCTGTAGTTTGGGCGTTATCACCAACACCAACAACTCTACCAGAAGAAGCACCCGGATCTGCCGTAGTAGAAGGTTGGTCATGAAGAGCCTCAATATTAGGCTGACCTTGCCTAACTGCTCTTCTTATGGCTGTTGCTCCAGCTAATTCCTTCTTTATTAACTCCACCATTGGGTCTGCAATAGTATCAATATGACCTAGAGTAATATAAGAAGTCATCACCGACTCCTCCTCAGTAGGCACGATCCATGGATGCACAACCTATAATAAAGAAAAAAAAGACAGATGCATTTAAATCATTTAATATAATAATTTTCACAGTTGGGCTACATCTAAAAAAAAAGACCCATCTGTTGCATAGTTTGTAGTATATGGTTAAAATCCGTGTGAGTTTGGTTTAGAGAAACAGAGCAACACATGGATAATCTGATGCAAAATATCAATCATTTGTTGCAACAGCTACACAAGATGGGTAATTTGTTAGGTAACAGATGATCTGTACATCGCAACAGATGAACGATATGTTATCAGATTAAACATTTGTTGCATAATTTGCAGTAGATGGTTAATATTTTAGGAGTTAGGTTCAGAAAACCAAAGCAACAGATGGTAATATGATGCAAGATATACCTCATCAGAACAGATGTCCTATCTGGTGCATCAAATATAACATCTGTTGCACCAGATATAACATATGCTCAATATCTTTCTTATCTTTGAGTAGAATTATTTTACTTGAAGAAGACGTACTGCATCATCCGGAGGGTTAAAGAGATCAGCCTCCTTAATATTGGTGTTGCTCTTTGCAGCCAGCCACCTAAACATCCTTGGATGAGAAACCTCATCTAGGTAATCCATTAACTGCTTTCGGAGGGGAGGAATGGCTTCAAATGTCAACACCTAAAAAATGTAAATAGGAAGCACGCAAAAAAAATCATAATAACTATATTCAATATAAATTAATGGATGAGTAAAATTAGTGATTAATTTTACCATGAAAGCCCAAGGAAAGACATATAATGTGGTCTTCCCTGGGGATAGCTTTGTCAGTAAATATTGGACAGTCAAATATAAGTTGTCATATCCCCAGGAATAATTGTTGAATTTATCAAAATCCTCAGCACGCGCTAACAAATCATATTCTATGACCTTGTTGGCGTCCCTTGCCAATATAACTGAATGGGAAAACCAAACTAAACTAAGCACAATTGCTCCCTGTACTACTCTGGTATCGTTTTATCCTCGAGATCTGTCAACAAATCTGATGCTTTGTAGCCACGTCAAGCAATGTCAAACAACCCATTTATTTTTCCCGTGCATTTTCTTACCTTGGATCTTTTGCGGGGTGGTGGTCCTTCTGGACGATGGCATCTGAGGCCCGTCACTATGGCAAACTCTTGCAAGCCAAAACAAATAGGTATGCCACAGTAGTTGATCCAGATTTCATCCATCTTCTTTTTGCTCCCCTCCTCCGGATCTTTATCATCCCCCGCGTACTTGATCCTGCGCTTGAGAAGACAATATACCATCGTTATAAGGAAACGGATATGGGTAGAGGGGTCCTCAGGTAGATCAATAAAGTGTCCAAAGCAGCTCTTCTTAGAAAGTTCGCCTATGTTTTCGTTCTTCATAATTTTCATAAAATGTTCAAAAAATTTCCCCATCTGAAATTTAAGTACAATTTGACCAGTTAGTTGTTTTCCTTCTGGGTCATTTATCGGTATCGTAACTTGAAACCTGTCTACTAAAAGTTTTGACAGGATCATGCTTTGATGTCGATATTAACTCACGCCCCACCGGTGATCCATTATCATCATGTTGATGATCATCCTCTTTCTCTTTCTAACTCTCCAATTCTTCCTCTTTCTCACTTTTACTTTCTTCATCACTACCTACGAATCCTTGTCCACCTCTCTCAACGTTGTTTTCACATCTCCCCTCATCTTTAATTTTCCCTGACTAAGATTGTTTAGGAAGCTCCTCTGAATCCCTCTGTACTGTAGCCTTTTTTGAGTGGTCAGACGTTGATCCACTTTCACTTTCTTTTCTTTTAAGAGACATGTTTTACCAACAGACAAAGAAAAACAAAAATTACATTACAGTTGATGTGTACATAGATTTTAAAAAATACATTACAAACACCATGAATACCGACACACCAACAACCACCGCCACAAACACCACCAACCAATGCCAACAAACAAACAAACACCACGAATACCGACACCACCATAAACACCACTAACCAATGCCACCACCACCACCACCACCAAAACCATCCAACTATACCACGACAATCAACGAAACACTACAACGGAAACTAGGGATTTCTCGAGTTTTTTCTATGATTTTACCATCAAAACTCAAAATTGTAAACCATTCTCAAAGATAATACAACTAAAAGTTTTATTTTTTATCATTAACTTAAAAGCCCTTAGTTTTTAGAAAAAACAAACAAATATAGAGCTCTTCTCGAATTTTGTTGCCTACGAAGACAAAGAAAATGACTAATACAAGCAAGAATAAAGTCGAAAATAACACCTATATGGTCGAAAATGAGAAGAAATGCGATCTGTTGTGGAGGGTTGAGCAAATTTGTTGAGTAGTTGTTGTTTGTATTGTATAGTTGATTGAGAATGAGAGAGAAAGATCTAGACCTCGAGATTTAAAATGATGAAATGTTTTGTATGGGTTGATTTGTATTTTGGAAAAGAATGACAAGTAGTTTTGAAAATGTTAATTTGGTCTGAAATGATCTTAATTACTTTTAAAATCATAAAATATATGCGTAATTTTTAATGCTCTCATCATACAATTGCCGAAAGGGTAATTCAATTGAAATTGTATAAAAACAATTGAAGTTGTAGTTGATCGAGTACTCTAGGAGGTGACCCTAAGAAAACTCACCCCTGGTCCTAGATTAATCAATTTAGGTACTATTAGTCTAACATATGAACTCAATTAAAATTGTAAAAAACAAATGTTCAACATGTTGCATCAGATTTCTCATCTGTTGTAAATTATCAATCAGATTAGGTAACAACAAATTAAGAATCTGATGTAAATTATCAAACAGATTAAGTCATCTATTGTTACAGATTACCCATCTATTGTAAATTATCAAATGGATTGTCATATGTCGCAACAGATTACCCATATGTTGTAAATTATCAAATAGGCGCTGCCATCTATTGTGGCTGACCCTATGAGAACTCACCCCTAGTCCTAGATTAATCGATAGTTTACCCTATGAGAACTTACCCCTAGTCCTAGATTATTCAATTAAGGTATTAGTACCCTAGTCCTAGATTAAACAATTAAGGTATTAGTCTAACATATGAGGTAGTAAGAATCGGTTCAGCTCAGAGTGATCGATCGACGACCCTGTCAGGAGGAACTCATTACCGTCTCATTATGCAATTGACAGAAGACTCAATTGAAGTTGTAGTTCACCTTATGAGAACTCACCCCTAGTCCCATATTATTCAATTATGGTATTAGTACCCTAGTCCTAAATTAATCAATTAAGGTATTAGTCTAACATATGAGGTAGTAAGAATCGATTCAGCTCAGAGTGATCGATCGACGACTCTGTTGGGAGAAACGCAGTACCGTCTCATTATGCAATTGCCAAAAGACTCAATTAAAGTTGTAGTTGACCCTATGAGAACTCACCCCTAGTCCTAGACTATTTAATTAAGATATTAGTACCCTAGTCCTAGATTAATCAATTAAGGTATTAGTCTAACATATGAAGTAGTAAGAATTGGTTTGGCTCAGAGTGATCGATCGATGAATCTGTCGGGAGGAATGTAGTACCATTTCATTATGCAATTGACAAAAAACTTAATTAAAGTTGTAGCTAACCCAATGAGAACTCGCCCCTAGTCCCAGACTATTCAATTAAGGTATTAGTACCCTAGTCCTATATTAATAAATTAAGGTATTAGTCTAACATATGAGGTAGTAAGAATCGGTTCGGCTTAGAGTGATCGATCGCCAACTCTGGTCGGGAGGAACGCAGTACCATCTCATCATGCAATTGCCAAAAGACTAAATTGAAGTTGTAGTTGACCCTATGCGAATTCACATTCAATTAAGGTATTAGTCTAACATATGAACTCAATTGAATTATATATATAAACAAATGTTCAACCTGTTACAACAGATGTCTTTTCTATTGGATCAAATCAAATGGATTATGTAATCTGTTGCAATATATTATCCATCTGTTGTAAACTATCAAATATATTAAGTCATTTGTTGCAACAGATCATGAATCTATTGTAAACTATCAAACAGATTAAGTCATCTATTACGACAGATTACCCATCTGTTGTAAATTATCAAATAGGCACTATCATCTATTATAGTTGACATTATGAGAACTCACCCCTAGTCCTAGATTAATCAATTAAGGTATTAGTTGAACATATGAGGTAGTAAGAATCGGTTCATCTTAGAATGATCAATCGACGACTCTTGTCGGGAGGAACGCAGTCCTGTCTCATCATGTATTTGCCAAAAGACTCAATTGAAGTTGTAGCTGACCCTATGAGAACTCACCCCAAGTCCCAGATTATTCAATTAAGGTATTAGTTGAACATACGAGGTAGTAAGAATCGGTTCACCTTAGAGTGATCCATAGATGCCGCTTGTCGGAGGAATGCAGCACCATCTCATCATGCATTGCCAAAAAACTCAATTGAAGTTGTAGTTGACCCTTTTGTGCTCATTTATCCATCCATAATTCCGCCTATATTAATGTAGGTACTATTATTAATCTTAACATTAAGTTAATGAGAACACATTTTAACTCAGAGTGATCGATCGATGACTCGGGTTGGGATGAACGTAATACTAACACCGTGTAAATGCAACGACTCAATTAGATTTATAGTTAACCCTATGAGCTCATTCATTTATCCCTCATTCCACCTAGATCGATGTAGGTACTATTATTAATCTTAACATTAATTTAATAA
The DNA here is from genome assembly GCA_030864225.1 of Capsicum baccatum var. pendulum. Lineage (NCBI taxonomy): Eukaryota > Viridiplantae > Streptophyta > Magnoliopsida > Solanales > Solanaceae > Capsicum > Capsicum baccatum. The sequence continues at coordinate 45,139,623 of CM061559.1, read as the reverse complement.
GGAGCTCATTCTTTCATCCCTAGTTCATCCTAAATTAATTGCAATGAAATTTATTGCAACAAACAACTGAGCTGTTGGAGAATTTCAAACAGATAACAATATTTGTTACAACAGATGACATTTCATATTTAATTATCAAATAGATATTTGTATCTGTTATGAAGGATGACTGAGGTGTTGGAAATTTTCAAATAGAAATTGATATCTGTTGCAACAGATGACGTTTCTGATTTTGTTATCAAATGACATTTCCATCTGTTGTCACAGATGATTGAGCTACTGGGATTTCTCAAACAGGTATCTAAATCTATTGCAATAGATGACATATTTGTTTGAAAATCTTTTTATTTTCTTTTAATTTTAAAGCAAGCTACTATCCGAGTAGATAAGTAGTAGTACTACTAAAGGCGGTAAAAAATATTTCTTGGATAACTCAAAATCTCATTGAGTATTCTTTTCCTGTATTTTCAATGTCACACATTTTATTCCTCGTGCCCCTCAAAAATTAGTGAATATTGATTAATGAATATTGAAACCCCTAATACTTCTTCTGTTTCATATTGACTTGGCACTCCCATCAAGAAAATATTAATTAGGGGTTTATTTTACTACCAAATTAGCCTTATTAGTTATTATTTGAAAATATAAATTTGAATAAATACACTTTCTTTAGTCATTTAATATTAAGGGTAGTACATCTAGAAATTAGAATTATCTCATCTCTCCCCTCCTCTCCTTCAGCCCTAAATCTCTAAGCTTTTTTCTTTCTATCCTTATTAGGGTTATCACAACCTTTTTTTCTCTCCTCTTTCTCAAAAATTTTTGTTCGGATCTAAACCGATCGATATCCATATCTTAGATTCCTTGACTGAAATTATTGTTGTGACCCCCTTTTGACATTAAGGTATGATATGATTCACTATTGCTCTTTCATTCTCTTCTTCTTCTTGCAACTTTATTTACATCTTTTTGTTTATTTAATTACCATTTTCCCATATCATATTTATTTAAAAAATTTGAAGTAACTTTTAATTGTCGAATAAACATACCAAGAATTTTTATTATAAGATGCGGAAAAAAGTCATCTGTCGGGAGAAGTTTAAAAACCCTGTTGGCAGTATCATTTTTTTTATGTATTTTGTTTGTTTCTTTGTTGTTGATGCTGTTATTGATGTTGTTGGTGGGGTTGGCATTGTTGTAACTTGTGGTGTGGTGTTATTGGTGGGGTTGGCATTGTTGGAACTTATGGTGTGGTATGGTTTAGACGGTGGGTGCTTCTTAGCTTAAAAATAGTGGAGTCCGAACAATCAACACAAGGAGTAAGGGAGAAAAAAATAAAAAGTTTAACGTGAATAAGAAGAGAAGAGTTGGTGACCAAAATTAAAAAAATATATGTTGAGTGGGAATTGAACTCAAGACCAAAAGAAATTAATAGCCTTAAGCACCCATAAACAACAACTAGGCTAACCAAACAACTCTTAACTATCGGTTCTCACTGATTAGATTATATACATTTTTTTCTTTATTTCCACATACATATATAAATTTTGATACGATTTCAGTCTGTGCTCGCGCACCCGGAGGACTCCATATGGGTCTGTCTCTTATTGTTGATGGTGTTGGAACATAGGATGTATGCTTCTTTGTTGTTGATGATGTTGCTGGAACAAATGTTGTTGTTTTCTTTGTTATTGATATTTTTTATTTGTTGTTTGTAGTTTATGCTATTGTTGATGTTGCATCAGACGGAGCAACTGATGGAACAAATCAAACCACCAGCAAGGTTGCTATGTATTCCAACAGACTCTATATTTGTTGCATCAGACTCCATATCTGACGCAACAGACTCCACATCTGACGCAAACTATCCGAGATTTATGTGTTGTGTGTGTTAGTGTTACTTAAATAAAACTGGTGACTTTATTAATATGTAAATTAAAAAAATGGATCTAAATACATCATTTTATCTTTTTTTTTGTATTTTCGAAAGAGATAGATTGGTAATCTGTTACAAAATATATTCCACCTGTCAGATAACTTACAACATATGGACAATCTATTACAATAGATGGATATATCAGTTTGCTTTTCCATCAACTGTGGCGTCTGTTGGAACTCGCTAGTCATCTGTTTATTCAATTTCATCGAAAGCAATAGATTTTTCTAAACACTTCTTGGCCAAACTCAATTTTTGCTCTTGGATTGCTTCTCTTTTTTTCTTTGCATCCTTAAAGCTGGCCTCCAAATTCAATTTTTGCCCTCAATCCAACAGCAAAAATTTAGTTTGGTTGAAGGATGCAAAGAAAAAAAGAAAAGCAATCCAAGAGCAAAAATTGAATTTGGCCAAGCAGTGTTTAGAAAAATCGATTGCTCTCGATGAAATTGAATAAACAGATGACTAGTAAGTTACAACAGACGCCACAGCTTATGGAAAAGCAAACTGATATATCCATCTGTTACAATAGATTTTCCATATGTTGTAAGTTATCTGATAGGTGGAATATATTTTGCAATAGATTACCAATCTTTCTCTTTTAAAAATACAACAAAAAGATAAAATGTTGTATTTAGATCCGTTTTTTTTCTAATTTACTTATTAATAAAGTCAGCAGTATTATTTAAGTAACACTAACATACACGATACATAAATTTCAGATAGTTTCAGCACTATTACATTAAATCTCGGATAGTTTGCTAATTACATCTTATCCCGGAATTTCGAATTGTGATACATATATGGACTAGTGATACATATGTATATGTATCACTAGTATATACATATGTATACAGTAGTGATACATATAGCATATGTATCACTAGTAAATATGAATCCAGAATTTTATGTAATTTTTTAAAACATGAAGGGATGTTGTGTAATATGGTGTCTTAAATATGGGATTTGTGTAATTTTTCCTTTTAAGGGATATGAACAGTCGTGTCTTTTTGTTTGACTAAGTCCAGTCCCTTCCAATTCTTAATCATTTTATAAATATGTCCCTCAGACCTCCTCACTCACTCTCACTAACTCTATTTCATTCTACTATACTTGCAATACTAATATGTCAGATAAAGATTCGTACAAGAAGGTTCATATTGAGTCCTTGAAGGAACTTCAAAAGAAGTTTGATGAACTCCAGAGGGATTTGACCGACTTTCGAGCAAGGCTGAGGAGGGCCCTGCTGCTGCCGGATGAAAATTGTCAAGTTGACAATAATAATAGAAATAATAGTAATAATAATAATAATAATAATAATAATAATAATAATAATAATTAGTTTATGTTTTTTCTTTTTTTTAGCGTCTGTATTTTCCTTTTTTATATCCGATCTACCAATAAGGGATTCAAAAAAACTATGTATATGATTGATTTGATTTGTTTGGTTTGGATTGGTCGATTTGAATTTTTAATTCTTATTCAATATTTAATTATCATTCTATTTATTCCCTATTCAAAACATATCGGCGGTTGGAGTTAGGGATACGGTCATGATGAGAAATTCTCCTAAAAATGGTTCGTTAATAAATAACGAGGAACTAAATGATATTATAATCGTAAAAGAAAGATTATTTAATTTTAAAAAAGTCACAACATTGGATTAATTTAATTAAGATATATATATATATATGATGATATGATTTTTAAGGAAAAATTTAATGAATAGTCGTGACTGTGACTTTTGTCTAAACACATTCAACAAACAAACAAAAACAAAAAAATGCTTCTGATGCATCAAATTCCTCATCTGTTACGACTTATGAATCAGTTAGAAGAAATAAAAAAAGCTCCTTAAACAGATGGTCGATTTATAGTAACAGATGGTATATCTGTTGAAAAAGATGGGTTATCTGATGCAACAGATATACAATCTGTTGCCATAACTCAATTAATAAAAATGGTTATTAAAGAAATGGAAAGATTAAGTCACCACTAGCTTGATTTAATTAAGTCATTTCTTTTCACAGAAAAGGGTAAGAAAATAAATGATAAACACAATTTAAACCGTAAAAAACTCACCAGAAATATTCTTGTTTTTAAATATTCTATATTAATTTATATAATTAAAAAGTCAGAAAATTTGAATGTCATGAAGATAATTTATTTTTTAAAAAAGATATATTTATTATATCTTGCAACAGATATATTATCTGATGCAACAAGTTAACTATTTATTGCAACGGATGATACATCTATTGTAACAGATTATTTATCTGATGCAACAGATATATAATCTTTTGTGCAACTCAATGTAATAAATAAACGGTTGCTGGAAAGAACTAATATTTTAATAATTATAAAGCTAAACTTCAAGCTGAAAAGTCATGACTTATCACAATATTGCTTAATTTAATTAAGTCATAACTTTTACTGTTATCAAGAATGTCATTAATAAATGGAGTTGAACAGTTGTGCCTTTAAATCTTCTTTATTAATTTATATTATTAAAAAGTCATAAAATTTGGATGTCATGAAGATAATTTATTTTTTTAAAAAAATATATGTATTATATGTTGCAACATTAATATTATCTGATACAATAGTGTAATACCCCAAAAAAAGTTTCGTTGAAATTTTGTGCGTACACATGTTGGGTTCTATCTTCTAAAATGAACTATAAATTTTTCATGTGGAATGTCTTAGATTATGACCCACCATTATGTAGAGTATCGAATAATCTTTCAAACGATATGTGGATCATCCAAAACGGACACACGAGCGACGAGTTATGACCATTTCGATCGAACCGTGAATAGTAGTGAACAGTAAAACATGCAAGAAAAAGTACTGAGGCCTGGCGTATTTTTGATCCAAATTTAAACGATCATAACTCCTTGTAAATAATGATCTGGGTGATCTACTATATATCAATGGAAAGCTCTGCGAGTCCTCTTTCCGATGAAATTGGTTTCATCCAATTTGTCTATTGGAGAAAAAAAGTTATGGTCGATCTACTTCAGCCTATCAAAAGTGAATTTTTGGGTCAACTTCAAACGATCATAACTCCTTGTACACAATGATCTGGATGAGATACTATATACTAACGAAAAGATATGAGAGTCCTCTTTCTAATGAAATTAGTTTCATCCAATTTGGATATCGAAGTAAAACGTTATGGTTGATCTACTTCAAACTATCAAAACAGTCCACCAAAGGACAGATTCGAGAATTAGTTGATTTTTAAGGGCATTTTGGTCATTATGCCTTCACTTCATGGACAAAAATTGTCAATTTATACCTATATTGAGCCATAAAATTCATGTTCTTCCATCAAAAACATTGAGATAACTAAATCCTAGGTCCATTTTGAGCTCCAAATATCTTCTAATTTTACCGTAGAAATTGAAATTTGATCCAATAATTGAACTCATCATCTCGAGACCTTCGAGGAGCACCCCTTATTTGTGAGAACAGGATTCCATAATCAAGAGGTCAATTTCAAGGTATGCGGGGTTTTTTTCAACAAGAGCACTCTTTCATTCTTGTGCCCAAAAGTAATTTTCTTTACGAAGACATGATTTTTACTTGATTATTATGATTTTGAAGCATGAACTCATATTCTATGATGATCATTATGAAATTTTGATGTCTATGATTTTGAAATATGAATGGACATGTGTGGTGATATAAAGCATGAATCTTGAACGATATTTATCATGATTTTGATATTTGGGTCTTGAACCCCATTTGAAATTGTGTCTTTAAGAAAATGTGTGCTATAAGCATGTTGATGTTGAATATTAGAGATGTGTGGAATGATTTGAACTTTTTGTCTTGATGGAGTCGCTTTGAACTCAAATGTGAAAGAAATCCACAACGTGTTTGATTATGATAAATGGGTAGCATGATGGCTCCCGATGTATACTTATATATTAATGAAAGTTGTTTTGTTGCGGATTGTCTTTGAAATGATTTGAGATAAGTCCGGGAGTACTCTTTAGCACCGAGTGGGAGGTATAAAGTGACCTTACTTCCCTAGAACTACGTACCCCCATAGGACGTAAGCCTGAGGCTGATATATATAGTGATCACTAAGGGTTAGCTTGGGGCTACTCGTAGCCTCAATCACTGTGTGACACTCCGAAATCTATTTTCAGGGCGTTACAAACTTGGTATCAGAGCCTAAGGTTTCAAGGTATCCTAGGGAGTCTGACAAGCCGCGTTAAGTAGAGTCTTGATCATCGGTGTGTAGCGCGCCACATGTATGAGCAAGAGGCTACAAGACGTTTTAGGAAAAAGTGTTATTCTTTCTTTCAGAAGTCTATCGTGCTTAAAGTGTCTCTCTCAGCTATTGATTCGTGCTCTCCTCTTTCAGAAATACGGCTCCACATCGACTGAGAAGAAATAATGATGGTCAGAAACCTTAACCCGCTGACCCATTGAATGAAAATGTGTCTCATGCTGAATTTCGGGCAGCCTTTCAGGCGCTGGCCCAAGATGTTACTGCAAATGTTCAGGCCAACCCGGCCCCGGGTCCACAACAGTAGGGAGGTGATTCAGCTGCTGCCAGGATCCGTGACTTCATACAGATGAATCCTCTAGAATTCTATTGGTCCAAGTCTGATGAAGATCCACAGTTGTTTTTAGAGGAGGTGCGGAAGATTACTCAGGTGATGCATGTATCTGAGGAACATAGTGTGGAGTTTCGATACGTATAGGTTGAAAGTCCTTGCTTATGACTAGGTTGTTTCTTGGAGGAAAGGTAGAGGTGAGGGAGCTGTCCCTATGACTTGGTAAGTGTTTCCCTTTGGAGATGAGGGAGGAGTAGGTGGTAGAGTTTATGAACCTACGACAGGGCTCTATGACTATTAGGAAGTACTATCTAAAGTTCAATTTGTTGGCCAAGTATGCTCCTGACTTAGTGGATGATAATCGAGCTAGTATAAGTAAGTTTGTGACTGGAGTGTCTAGTTATGTGGTTAAGGAGTGTAGGTCTGCTATGCTGAATAGTGAGATGAATCTTTCTAGGTTGATGACTCATGCCCAACAGATTGAGGCAGACAAGATTAAGGAGAGAGATGGAATGAGAGAGAATAAAAGAGCTAGGTCCAAGCAGCACAGAAAGGGTCAGACTAGATCACAGGGAGGGAGTTGCCCTTGATAACGCCTAAACAACAGCTCTCGTAAGAGTGTAAGCGGTCGTTGTCAAATATAGAACCCAACTGGGTTGGGTGTCGAATCCCACAGGGAATACTTGGTCGCTAAGTGTTGTAATTGTTAGCAGACTGTTGATCAAATATTCCACGGAAAGGGGGGATTTTGGGTTATGGCGTGAACAAAAAATATTAAAGTAACAATGGAATGCTTTGTTTAGTAAGATTTAATCATAGAGAATAATAAGTTAGGGCTATGTCCACCTTATTAGTTCTACGTATCTATTAACTATGAGTAATGCGGAATTTAGACATGCATGCACTTATAGTGATTCGTATTCTAATGGTAAATCCTAGTGTTTCTCAACCATCAAGGATTATTTCACTTTAACTCTCTCGAACCTAAAGTGTATAATTAACGGTACGAATTCTCCAAGAAAGTTAATCCGGTTAAGGCATTAACATGTAAACAGGGGTTGGTAGCCCTATTTCCTTGTCACACTCTCTTTTCCAAACATGTAACTTTTCTCTCGAACAAGTTAATGTTATACTGGCGTAATCCCTATGTTTGCAACCATAAGAATTCAATTAAAACGAAGAGAGTAATGATATAAGTAACATACGCATCAAGAATTCACAAACTCATAGTAATAGATAGTATATCACAAGACTTCCATAACCCTAACAGAGAAGTTTAGCTACTCATGAGTGTAACGGAGATCACAATAAACATCATCATCATACCACAACTAGAATAATCTTCGCGAGGGGATGATTTTAACGTCAAAGAGGGATGACTTTTTTCCTCTTGGCCGTTTTTCTCAAGAGAGCCGTGTTTCTCTGTCAGAAATTGTAACGTGAATTGTCCAAAAGTCGAATGAAAAGAAAAAATAGAGTCGAATGAATAACAATGCTGAAAAATTCAGCAAATAAGGTTTTTATAACATCCTTGTCCTAGTCCTACTAGGTTACTGCTGCACCCCTAAGTATTAAGAAATACTGATTTTGCCCGGGACAGATTCTCCATGCATTACTTTCAGTCCACAAGCTTCCAAAAGCTACCTTCCTTCTTACGTGAAGTTTTCCTTTGCTGCCCAAAGGTCCACAAAGTGCTGAAATCTTCATCATTAATACCTGAAAACATGCTAATCACGTTGGTTAGCTTACTAACAGGAAAATGGACTAAAAGTGCAGGAATTATATATTTTATCCTCAAAACTTAGCCTAAAATATGGGTAAATCATGGTGCTTAGGTGTGTAAATACGCCCAACATCAACACCCTACACTTAAAGCTTTGTTCGTCCTCGAACAAAATATTACTTCTATGCAAACATCTACTTAGAATTTCACAGTAATAGCACAAAATGTTCAACAAGACATGCACGGCAATCATTAACAAAGAGTAGTTTTCTTGATCACTACTAGAAACAATTCAACCTCCAACATAGACTCGTGATGATGGTTAATTCGTATCCACAAGATAAGCCACAAAGAATCATATAACACTACCCAAATATCATTAACCATGTGTGTCTCACAAAAGATATCACCCATAATCACTTGTAGTTTTACATTTTTTGAAACATGGGTACAAGATGCTCCTTGCTCTCATTCTCACAAAGAATTCATATGTTGCAACTGATGACCATAGGCTTTCCATTAGTGTAATGCTCTACTAATATCATAATGCTAAGCTTAGAATCAAATCGGTCTTTACATGGTTGTAATGTAGGCTGAGGGACAGGTAGGACTATTTTGGCCAGAAATAGTGACTATGTTCCCTAAGCACTTTAATACACTACGTTATGTCATTAACACTTTCTTTTAAACATCCCCTCTACTTTCCGTTCATCTACCACCCCTTTTCACCTATCTTGTTATTCAATTATAAACAGAACTAACTTTTTATATTTTTGTTTTCTCTTTTTTTTCTTTTTTTTTTATAAAACACCTCTATGATAGCCACTCTTTTTAACAACAATTTCAAGTACTAATATACTCTGAGGCATCACTCTCACCCAATTTCCTCTTATTTTGTCACATGACTCTACAATATAAAGCGCTTAGGAATTTGGATCAAATTATGGTCTTAAAAAAATGGATTAGGCTGCATATGAGGCTATCAAAGAAAATAGCTAAAGGCTCAAAGGGGGTTAACTAGGATAATGTACATGGGTAGGTAAAAAGAAGGTAAACAATTATAGGCTGCCACAGAAATGCCTAAATCATCTCCTAAACTCACACTCTCTATTTCGCTTTACACACACACCAGGCAAGTTCTAGCACCAGTCACAACACAGAATATACTATAACCTCACACACACAAGGCACATGGTCAACTTTATTGGGAGCAGTATAGACTCTTGACCCAACAGATGAATGAATCAAATGACACAACTATCACACAGTGAGTCACACCTAGAGCCTAAATGTCTCAATAGTAATGATTTTAGCACAAACTCTTGTCATAATACCATGCCATCTATCAGAACAATTTCATGCACTTCATGCAAAATCAAAAAAAAAAAAATTTAACTACTAACTTCTAACTACGACTAATTAGCAAAAACAAGGATAAATGTAGGCAAAGAAGTACAATACAGCATGCAAATACCAGCACCCCACACTTAGACGGGACACACTGTCCTCAGTGGAAAATAAATAAGGAAAACCTGATTAGTCAGACTCCTCCTCTATGTCTCGGGTCATACCCCCTGCATCGGAATCATCATCAGAGTTCTCCTCCACGTCTGAGTCTGGCATTTGGTGATCATCATCAGTCGACACGTCATCATCGAGAGGTTCCTCAAAATGTACCCCTACTCCGCACATAGCCCGCGCATGCTCATTCATTGGGTAGTCATAATCTAACTGCTGGAGCTCTGCATCAGTTGGAACACGACCCCACTCATCATGGTAAACCTCTTCATGCCATATAAATGGCGAAAGAAGCTTTCGTCGTAAGCATGTCTTTCTGCAGTGGCCAGGTTGACGCCATGCATAGTTTCAGAATCTTTAAACTTTGTCAGATCAACCTTCTTCGGGTTGTACGAAAGCTTATGATCTACAGGTTACTCTTAAATGTCTTCCTTCCTTAATATCGCAGTCAACAAATTGCCAAAGCTGAAGCGGAACCTTTTGTGAAGCCTAGCCTTACGCATTGATGATCGTATAACCGCACCAATGTTGATGGGGATATTAGTCATCAGAGCGTACACCAAGCATACTCTATCACGTGTGATCTTTGTGTACTGTGTCCCAGGAATGAGGGAAGAGTTGACTATCCTCAACCATATACGAGCTTCTCTGTTTAGGGAAGCATACGGGAAGGTATTGTGTCGACCGGTATCCTTGTAAAGATTCCAACGTGCCATTGATCTAGTTCCACACAGTATGTGTCTGATTGCCCTGTACGGAGGTCTTCGTTGAATCTCCTTGACGGTGATGGATCGACAGATAGAAGACCCAGAAAAGTGTTGAAGAACTCCGCATTCAGTTGCAAGACTTGGCCCCGAATCTTCACTTCACTTCCGGTGGTCTTTGGGGACCAATTTGCATAAAATTCTCGCGTTAGATCAAGATTCCATTCTCCCATATCTCGGAAAATGAAATCATGATTCAGCGCCATGATTTTAGCCAAAATGCGAGGTTCTCTCTTCGCTAGACTCTCCTTTTGTATCAAATCCACGTGAACATATTTTTTCACTTTGTTGTTCTTTTACCACTCCTTTACTTCCTCCTCTAGGACCCACTTTATCCCGAACATGCATCGAGGTATTTGCAGCGAGGAGGATTCAGCTTGCTCTTTTCTTCCCCTTTTTTGACCTTTCTGTAAGGTGGACACTTTTTATTTCCCTTGTCATCCTTTTGGTGTCATTCTACCTGGGATTAAAATAGATTCATGTTAGCTTAACTTGGAAGATTTAGTCGACAAACAAACAATCGTAGCACCACCCCACTCTTAATTTGTTGATACAAACTAATTAAATGAGTGATGTCGATTACTCAGACTTTATTGACATACATATAGGTGATATGTTCCAACAACATGTTCAGCACAGTCATACTTTCATGTCATCTTAACTATCCTTTCCAACTCTATTTCATGTAGCCTTTACTATACTTTCATGTTTGGATTAATGCACTTTTCGAACAATACTAATATATAAAGATCGTATCAAGTTATGGCATCGAAATAATCACAACATTATCTACTTGTATTCGATCATGATTTTTATCTCGATGAGTGAGTCATTCAAACATTAAAGCTTTCAGTTTTGAAGACTATGCAATTAAATTCATCATGTCGATTCCGCAAAAGTATGACAGTGTATCAAAATCAAATACAAGTTGGAAACAAGTCAAGAACACCCACACGTATTCTTTCACTCAACTAGATGTATCATAACAAATCAACCACATTCCAATCATCAACACCACTTTAAAAGCTAAAATACCATTATAAGCATAGTATTGTAACAACTATGGAATATAAAAAAAACTTACTTGGTGATCGACTCGGAAGATGATCTTGCAAGGTTAGATGAGCAAAAAGAAGAGTTTTGAGAGATTTGGGAAGGGTAGGCGGCGCTTAGGTTGAGCAAACAATGAAATTTTGTTCTAAGATTAAGGTTCTATTTATAGACCAAGGCTTGGGTCGGTTTTGACCCATGTGAAATCGGGTTAGGAGACCAAAAAGTAAGGTTAGGTGGCGCCTAATGCTTTGCCTATGCTTGGCATAGGCGGTGCCTAATGCTTTGCCTAGTTGGGCATAGGCGGCGCCTATGCTATGGCATTGTTGATTCAGAGAGCTTAGGCAATGGAATAGGAGGCGCCTTTAGCTTTGCCTAGTTGAGCATAGGCGGCGCCTATGCTATGGCATTGTCGATTCAGAGAGCTTAGGCCATAGCATAGGCCTTGCCTTGTACGTTGCCTAGATTTACATAGGCCTTGCCTTGTTCGTTGCCTCGATTCACATAGGAATTGCCTTGTCTATTGCCTTTGATCCTTCATTCCTAACTTACCACCTTTAACATGGCACATGTTCAAATCAAAATTTTAGGACCAATCTCCTCCTTTATACGTCTTGCACCTACACTTACTCAAAAACAACAAAAACGATTAGAAAGATGGGTTGCCTCCCACCAAGCGCCTTAGTTTTGGTCGTGGCTCGACTCATCTTTTTGGATTTTTATTTAACAAAACAAACTTCTAGTAAAACAAAACGATTAAAAACGATGGGTTGCCTCCTATGTAGCGCTTGATTTATTATCGCGGCATGACATAGTTATCTCGATTACTTAGACTTCATCGAGATAAATGGTGGCCATGCATTTTATCGAGTCAAGAGGACCGATATATGGCTCACTCATTGGCCATTCACCTTAAAGACACCACCATTGTTGTCTTCTAACTCTACTACTGTAGACGAGTAGACTTGGCTAATTCTGAATGGACCCGACCATTTAGACTTCAACTTACCTGGAAATAGCTTCAGTCTGGAGTTGAAAAGAAGTACCATATCACCCTTCTAAAAATTTCATTGGATAATCCGACGATCATGATACTTTTTCATCCATTCTTTGTAGAGGTCTGCTCTTTCATACGCATGAAAACGGAATTCGTCCATCTCATTCAGCTTCTCCAATCTCAGATTAATAGCATCATCCCAATTCAAATTAAGCCACTTCAACGCCCACCATGCTTTATGTTCGAGCTCAATTGGCAAGTAACAGGCCTTCCTATAAACTAGTTGGTACGGGGAAATGCCAATTGGTGTCTTGAACGCAGTCCTATAATCCCATAGGGCATCATCCAGCTTCCGAGACCAATCTTTCCTACTAGCATTTGCAGTCTTAGCAAGGATCAGCTTGATCTCCCGATTAGAAACCTCTACCTGCCCACTAGTTTGTGGGTGGTAAGGTGTGGCTACCTTATGTTGCTTGACCTCATATTTCACCAACACAGCTTTGAACAGCTTGTTGTGAAAGTGTGATCCTCCATCGCTTATGATGGTACGTGGTACCCCAAAACAAGAGAAGATATTTCTCTTCAAGAATGCTACAACATGCTTACCTTCATTATCAGCCAGCGCTAAAGCTTCGACCCATTTGGATACATGATCCACAGCCACTAGGATATATTTCATCCCAAACGAACTCACAAATAGGCCCATGAAATCAATACCCCACACATCAAATAGCTCTACTTCAAGAACCTTAGACATGGGCATCTCATGATGCTTTGAAATCGCGCCTTGCCTCTGACACTGATCACATCTTCTCACAAAATCATAGGCATCCTTAAATACTGAAGGCCAATAATAGCCGCTTTGCAATATCTTTCTGGCTGTTGGATTACCTGTATGGTGACCCCCAAGCATGACTAGCTTCCAATATGCTCAGCACCTCCACATGAGATATGCATCACCTAATAACACCATCCGCACATTATCGAAAAAGATATGGTTCATCCCAGAAGTAATGTTTCACATTATGCATGAACTTCCTCCTTTGATGAAAAGAGAGATTATCAGGCATCACATTACTTACCACGTAGTTCACAAAGTCTGCGTACCACGGTAACTCTTCCACCATCGTGGCTAAGATCTCTTCGTTAGGAAATGCATCATCAATCTCAAGATCGGGCTGCGCTATGTGCTCATTCTCCAGTCTAGAGAGATGATCAGCTACTTGGTTTTCGCAATCTTTTCTATCTTTGACCTCGAAATCAAATTCTTGCAGCAATAACACCCATCGAATTAGCCTCGGCTTTGCATCCTTCTTTGCCATTAAATATCTCAGGGCAGCATAATCTGTATGAACCACCACTTTGGTTCCCAGCAAGTAAGCACGGAACTTTTCAAAAGCATAAACAACCGCTAGAAGCTCTTATTCCGTGATGGTGTAGTTCTTCTGGGCTCCATTCAAGGCCTTGCTCGCATAGTAGATTGGATGAAATAACCTTTCTCTTCTCTGACCAAGTACAACGCCCAGGGCTACCCCACTTGCATCACACATAACTTCAAACAGTAGAGACCAATCAGGCGCTACAATGATAGGATCTTCAACTAGCTTCCCATTGAGGCATTCGAATGCCTTCAAGCAATCTTTACCGAAGTCAAACTTTGCATCCTTCTCTAAAAGTTTGCATAACGGACTAGCAATCTTGGAGAAGTCTTTAATAAACCTTTGATAAAAACCTGCATGACCGAGGAAACTACGAACTCCCTTTACAGAAATCGGAGGTGGTAATTTCTCGATAACTTTAATCTTCGCTCGATCGACCTCAATTCCTTTTTCAAAAACTTTGTGCCCAAGAACAATACCTTCCTTAACCATAAAGTGGCACTTCTCCCAGTTTAGCACCAAGTTGAATTCAACACATCTCTGCAACGCCATACTTAGATTCGCCAAGCATGATTCAAACGACTCACCTACAACTGAAAAATCGTCCATGAACACCTCCAAGGTGTCTTCAACTATATCAGAAAAAATGGACATCATACAATGCAAAAAAGTGGCGGGTGTGTTACATAGCCCAAATGGCATACGTTTGAAGGCAAACGTACCATATGGGCATGTAAACGTTGTCTTCTCTTGATCTTCGGAAGCAATACAAATCTGATTATAGCCGGAATAACCATCTAAGAAATAAAACCATCCTTTTCCTGCCAATCGATCAAGCATTTGGTCCATGAATGGCATTGAGAAGTGATCCTTAAGCGTCCATGAATTCAGCTTCCGGTAGTCTATGCACACTCTCCACCCTGTGACAGGTCTGAGTGGAATTAGCTCATTCTTTTCATTTGCAACTACCGTCATGCCCCCTTTCTTGAGCACACACTGTACCGGACTCACCCATTTACTGTCGGAGATTGGATACACTACCCCTGCATCTAACTACTTAATAATTTCTTTCTTCACCACCTCTTGCATAGGTGGATTCAAACGTCTTTGATGCTCAATAGTGGGTATGCAATTTTCTTCAAGCTGAATCTTGTGCATACATATCCCAGGCGGGATACCAATAATATCAGCGATAGTCCAACTGATGGCTCTCTTGTATCTCCTCAGAACAGAGATGAGAGCTGCTACTTGCTGCTCACCCAAATCAACTGCAACAGTAACCGAAAGTGTGTTTTTACTTCCCAAGAATGCATACTTCAGATGACTAGGCAGCTCCTTCAATTCTAACATTGGTGGCTTTTCAATGGATGGTTTCGCTGGTGGTGTAGGTCGATTTTTGAGATCAAGGTCTAGCTTCTTGGGAGCATAAGAATACAACCCTATTCCTGTAAGAGCACAAATAGTTTCTTCATAATCTTCAACATCCTCTCGCTCAAAATTCATTAGCACAGCAGCCAATGGCTCGACAATAAACTGTTTCTCTACAGATAATTCTTTCTTATCCTCATAGTACACATCAGATACAGAGAACACATTCATATCGTTGGGCTGCTTCATTGATTTGCATACATCAAAACGGACCACTTCGTCATTCATCCAAACTAAAAGCTCATTAGCTCTTAAATCAATAAGCACACTTCCTGTTGCAAGGAAAGGATGCCCCAAGATTATGGGAACTTCAGAGTCCACCTCACAATCCAAAATAACAAAGTCTACAGGAAAAATGAAGGAAGAAACCTTCACCAATACATCATATAAGATACCAACAGGTCATTTTACCGACCTATCTGCCATCACGAGCCGCATATTGGTTGGTGTAGGATCGCCCAACCCCAACTTCCTGTAGACGGATAGCGACATCAAATTGATGCTAGCCCCCAAGTCTCATAATGCCTTGGCAAAATCCAAAGATACAACAGTGCAAGGAATAGTGAAAGCACTAGGATCTTCCTTTTTCTGAACTAACGATCTTGTTATGATTGCAGTGCAATGATGAACATTGTCTGCCAACTCATAACTTACTGCCCACTTCTTTATCAAAAGGTCCTTCATGAATTTTGCATACCCAGGCATCTGTTCCAGTGCCTTCACCAAAGGAACATTAATAGTTAGCTTCTTCAACATAGTCATAAATTTACTAAACCTGGTATCATCAGCTTTCTTCTTCAGTCTCTGAGGAAAAGGTGGTGGTGGAAGGGGAATAGTTTTCTCCACCACTTCTTTTTTATCTTGCTTTCGGTTGTCGATCTTTTCAGGTTGCAGACATCTAGGGGTGATGTCATGCACACTCACCTCAGCTTCTTCAGCATCAACAACATCATCTGCTATATCATCAACCACCTGCTTGTCTTTGGAAGGATTCTCCAACACCTTACCACTTCTGGTAGTAATAGCTATACATGATCCGTCATTTCTTAGATTTTGCACAGTGTCACTAGGTAAAGTGATAGCCTTTGTTTGATTAAATACCGCTGAAAGTTGACTCAATTGTTGTTCCAGCTGTTTTATTGAAGTGGAATGTGAGTCAACCAATTGATTTATTGATGACAAATCCTTCTTTACCTCATTTACTCCCGTATTGGTTGCCTCCACTCCTTTCAACAGCTTAGCCATCATATCTTCCACAGATATCTTCCCAGAGCCAGACGCCACGGCCTCACGGTTTCCAGGAGGAACATACAAACCACTCCTGTCAGTCTTATTCTTCTAACTAACTTGATCACGGTCCTTGTTTCCAGATTTATCATAATAGTTCCGACCTTGGTTTCCTTGGGCATTGCCTCAAAAACCCCCCTGATTATTCAAGTAGTTAGCTTCTTCCTCAGAATCTGATTCATCTCTTCCCTGTGACACAACAACTTTGACTTTTTCGGTCTTCCCTGATAATAAATGCTTGGTAAAAAGATCCATCTGCGTTTTCATGTGCACCATATCTTGATCACGTTCCTCTTCTCTTCGCTTTTGTTCTGCAGTCATGCCAATGGATATAGTAGAGCTTGCTACCTCAAAATCCCTGGTATGCCAAGCTCTACTCTGCTTTATCATACGATCTAGTATATCACTTGCCTGAATAAAAGTAAGGTCCATGAATGACCCTCCTACAGCATTATCAACTACTAGCTTAGTCGCCGAATTCAAAGACCTGTATAATATCTCCATCAAGTGGACATTGGTCATATGATGATTTGGGCACTACATAAGCTTCTTTTTGAACCTCTCCCATGTTTCGTGGAGAGCTTTAATTGGAAGCTATCTAAAATTGTTGATCTCATCTCTCAACTGCGCTTTCTTGGATGATGGAAAGAATCTTTCTAGGAAAGCGTCTTTCAATTGCCTCCAATTAGTAATAGAATCAGGATTTAGCCCGTTCAACCATAGAGTTGCCTCTCCAGATAGAGACAATGGAAATAAGTGCAGTCGAATTGCATTCTGTCCAACTCTTGGATTGTCAAACGACTTGCATGTTAAGATAAAATTGATCAGATGCATATTCGGATCATCGCCTGCAAGTCCACCAAATAATCCCTTGAGCTGTAATAGCTGAATCATGGTGCTAGTGATATTGAACTTGGCTCCAGGTGCCAAGGGTGGAGGAATAATAGCTCCAGTGGCACCAGCCCCATCCAGATCGTCATCATCATCATCAAAAGGAATCTGTACAGCTCGGCGTTCAGGTCTCAATCTAGCTTGATGATCTCTTCTATTCACTGGTGTCGCCACCTCATCAGCATGCCTCGAGTTTAGTAACTCATCATCACCCAGGTCCTCATCATCAGGATTTGTTGCTCGCCCAAGGTTATCAATATTTTGTTGATGCACTTGAGCAGCAGCCAATGCAGCTAATCTAGCCTGCTCCTGTTGAGCAGCCCTTCTTTCAATGTCTTGTTGAGCCTCCATCCTGCCAATAAGTTGCAGTTCAGGGTTTATGGGCAATGATGGCTGACCCGAACTTCGATTATTTGGCATGCACTGAACAAAACCTGAATAAAACAAAAACAAGAGACGAAAAGTAAAATTCGAGAATCTTTGACCAAAGGGTCTAGTAACTATCACAAACTTAGTTGACAACCGTATTCCCCGGCAACGGCGCCAAAATTTGATAATGCCCAAACTACAGCTCTCGTAAGAGTGTAAGCGGTCGTTGTCAAATATAGAACCCAACTGGGCGGGGTGTCGAATCCCACAGGGAATATTTGATCACTAAGTGTTGTAATTGTTAGCAGACTGTTGATCAAAAATTCCACGGAAAGGGGGGATTTTGGGTTATGGCGTGAACAAAAAATATTAAAGTAACAATGGAATGGTTTGTTTAGTAAGATTTAATCATAGAGAATAATAAGTTAGGGTTATGTCCACCTTATGAGTTCTACGTATCTATTAACTATGAGTAATGCGGAATTTAGACATGCATGCACTTATAGAGATTCGTATTCTAATGGTAAAATCCTAGTATTTCTCAACCATCAAGGATTATTTCACTTTAAATCTCTCGAGCCTAAAGTATATAACTAACGGTACGAATTCTCCAAGAAAGTTAATCCGGTTAAGGCATTAACATGTAAACAGGGGTTGGTAGCCCTATTTCCTTGTCACACTCTCTTTTCCAAACATGTAACTTTTCTCTCGAACAAGTTAATGCTATACTAGCGTAATCCCTATGTTTGCAACCATAAGAATTCAATTAAAATGAAGAGAGTAATGATATAAGTAACATACGCATCAAGAATTCACAAATTCATAGTAATAGATAGTATATCACAAGGCTTCCATAACCCTAACAGAGAAGTTTAGCTACTCATAAGTGTAACGGAGATCACAATAAACTTCATCATCGTACCACAGCTAGAATAATCTTTGCGAGGGGATGATTTTAACGTCAAAGAGGGATGACGTTTTTCCTCTTGGCCGTTTTCTCAAGAGAGCCGTGTTTCTCTGTCAGAAATTGTAACGTGAATTGTCCAAAAGTCGAATGAAAAGAAAAAATAGAGTCGAATGAATAACAATGCTGAAAAATTCAGCAAATAAGGTTTTTATAACATCTTTGTCCTAGTCCTACTAGGTTACTGCTGCACCCCTAAGTATTAAGAAATACTGATTTTGCCCGGGACAGATTCTCCATGCATCACTTTCAGTCCACAAGCTTCCAAAAGCTGCCTTCCTTCTTACGTGAAGTTTTTCTTTGCTGCCCAAAGGTCCACAAAGTGCTGAAATCTTCATCATTAATACCTGAAAACATTCTAATCACATTGGTTAGCTTACTTACAGGAAAATGGACTAAAAGTGCAGGAATTATATATTTTATCCTCAAAACTTAGACTAAAATATGGGTAAATCATGGTGCTTAGGCATGTAAATACGCCCAACATCAGCCCTCGGTATCAGGATCGTTCATCTATGCCAGCACCGTCATCTACTCGTGTTCTCGTGCCTAGAGGTAGGCAGGAGCAAGGTAGCAGGTCATATGGATCCAGGTCCCAGTACAGTGCTGGCAGTAAGCCAAATCATCCCCTATGTCCTAAGTGTGGTAGGGATCATTCCGGTGAGTGTTAGGGTGAGAAGAGGGGTTGTTTCCGATGTGGTGACATGGGTCACAGAGTTAGAGATTGTCCACAGGATGGACAAGGGCGTCGTGACTATCGCCCTCAGACCCAGACTCAGACTGTTAGTGCTCTAGTTCCAGCGACTCACCCAACCCCAGCTCAGGGCACCTCTTATAGCAATGCTGGCGGGTAGTGCCAGAATAGATTCTATGCTTTACTGTCCTGCCAGGACCAGGAGGACTCTCCTGATGTTGTTACTGGTATGCTTCATATATTTCAGTTTGATGTGTATGCTTTGTTGGATCCTGGATCTAGTTTATCATATGTTACACCTTTGATTGTTGTGAATTTTGAAATAAGTCCTGAGATTATTCCTGAGTCTATCCTAGTTTCTACCCCAGTGGGTGATTCGATTGTTGCCTAGAAAGTGTATAAAAAGTGTCCTGTTATGGTTCTTCATAGAGTCTTGTTGGCTGATCTAATTGAGTTAGACATGGTAGATTTTGATATGATTTTGGGTATGGACTGGCTGTATTCTTCTTATGCCTCTATTGATTATCGGACCCGAATGGTCAAGTTTCAGTTTTCGGGTGCATCCGTGTTTGAGTGGTCTGGGAATTTTGTGTCACCCAAGAGTCATTTTATCTCTTACCTCAAAGCTAGAAAGCTTATTTCCAAGGGGTGTATTTACCATTTGGTTAGAGTCAAAGACACTAAGTTTGAGACTTCAACTCTCCAGTCTGTTAATGTCGTCAATGAGTTTTTTGATATCTTTCTGGATGATCTCCCAGGTATACCTCCTGATAGAGAGATAGAGTTCGGGATTGATCTTTTTCTCGATACTCAGCCCATTTCTATTCCTCCTTACCGTATGGCCCCTGCAGAACTTAAGGAGTTAAAAGAGCAACTCAAATATCTACTAGATAAGGGTTTCATAAGGCCTAGTGTTTGTCCTTGGGGTGCTCCTGTGTTGTTTGTGAGAAAGAAAGATGGCTCTTTGCGTATGTGCATTAATTACCGCCAACTGAATAAAGTCACCGTAAAAAATAAGTACCCCTTCCGAGAATAGATAATTTGTTTGACCAATTTCAAGGTGCAAGTTATTTCTCAAAGATAGACCTTCATTTCGGCTATCATCAACTCAAAGTTAGGGAGTGTGACATCCAAAAAAAAATCTTTTCGAACTCGTTATGGCCATTTTGAGTTTCTTGTTATGTCTTTCGAGTTAACTAATGCCCCAGCAGCTTTCATGGACCTCATGAATCGAGTGTTCAGACCATATTTGGATATGTTTGTCATAGTGTTCATCGATGATATACTGGTGTACTCCCGTAGTGAGGATGAACATTTTGATCATCTTCGAACTATTTTGCAAACCCTTAGAGATCATAAGTTGTTTGCCAAGTTCAGTAAGTGGGAGTTTTGGCTAAGGTCAGTTGCTTTTCTGGGTCATATCATTTCTTCCGAGGGTATTAGAGTTGATCCCCAAAAGACCGAAGCTGTTAGAAATTAGCCTAAACCTATTTCTCTGACTGATATCTGAAGTTTCTTGGGTTTAGATGGCTATTACCGTTGTTTTGTTGAGGGTTTCTCCTCTATAGTATCTCCTATGACTCGGTTGACCCAAAAGAAAGTGAAGTTCTTGTGGTCCGAATCTTGTGAGAAGAGTTTTCAGGAGTTGAAGACTTGACTCACTTCAACCCCTGTTTTGACTTTGCCGCCAATATTATGGCAGATGCCCTAAGTAGAGTGTCCATGGGTAGTGTTTTGCATGTGGTAGAAGTTAAGAAAGAGTTGGCTCGTGATGTACATCGTTTGGTTAGATTGGGGGTTAAGTTTTTTGACTCTGCTGAAGGTAGTATACGGGTTCAGAGTAGTTTCGAATCCTCCTTGGTTTCAGAAGTGAAGGAAAAGCAATACTTAGATGCTTGTTTGGTCAGACTGAAGGAGTTAGTCAAGGACCAAAAAGTAGAGGTTTTCTCCCAAAGGGTAGATGTTGTGTTGAGATTGTAGGGTCAATTGTGTGTCCCGAATATTGATGATCTGAGACAGAGGATTATGGCTGAAGCGCATGGGGCGCGATATTCTATTCATCCTGGTGCCACCAAGATGTACCGAGACTTACGAGAAATCTATTGGTGGAGTGGCATGAAAAAAGATATAGCATCATTTGTAGCTAAGTGTGCAACATGCCAACAAGTTAAGGTTGAACACCAAAGACCTGGTGGTATGATGCAAGAGTTTAGTATTCCCACCTGGAAGTGGGAAGAGATAAATATGGACTTCGTGATTGGTTTACCTCCTTCCCGACGCCATCATGATTCTATTTGAGTTGTGGTTGATAGATTGACTAAGTCTGCTCATTTCTTGCATGTTCTTACTTCATATACTGCTGAGGATTACGCTAGATTGTATATCCGAGAGCTATTCAGACTGCATGGAGTTCCCTTGTCTATCATTTCGGATAGGAGTACTCAGTTCACTTCGTAATTTTGGAAAGCTTTTCAGAAGGGTCTTGGTACCCAAGTGCTTTTGAGTTCTGGTTTTCATCCATAGACTGATGGTCAGGCTGAGCGGACCATCCAAACCTCAGAGGATATGTTGAGAGCTTGTGCACTTGACTTTAAGGGAAGTTGGGATGATCACTTACCGTTGATAGAATTTGCTTATAATAACAGCTTTTACTCTAGTATTGGCATGGCTCCTTTTGAAGCCTTGTATGGGAGAAAGTGTAGATTACCCATAGGTTGGTTCGAGGTGGGTGAAGCGGCTGTGAGTAGTCCTGATTCGGTATTCGAGGCTATGGAAAAAGTTAAGTTGATTAAGGAAAGGTTGAATACTGTACAGAGTGGTCAGAAGTCATATGCGGATGTTAGAAGAAGAGGCCTTGAGTTTGAAGTTGGTGACCTAATGTATTTGAAAATTTCACCCATGAGGGGGGTGAAAAGATTCAAAAAGAAGGGGAAGCTTAGTCCCCGTTATGTTAGTCCTTACAAAATTCTTATCCGTGTTGGGAAGGTAGCTTATGAGGTCGAGTTGCCTTCCGAGTTGTCCTATGTTCATCCAATATTCTATGTCTCCATGTTTAGAAAGCATATTAGCGATGCTGTGGTAGTGGATTCGTCTGTGAGTGCTGACATTCAAGAAAATCTTTCTTTTGATGAGATTCCTGTTGAGATTCTTGATTTCAGTGTCGGAAGATTAAGGAACAAAGAAGTTCCCTTGGTCAAGGTGTTGTGGCGAAACCAATCTGTTGAGGGTGCAACTTGGGAAGCTGAGGCGGATATGCGATCCAAGTACCCGCACCTATTTTTCACGAACTCCGATCAATCCGAAGGTATCGTTCTTTCCTAAATCATGCACTTTTGATAAAAGTTGCAGCAGTTCAGCTGTCATTTATTATGTGTTCAGCTGTAGTTTCTAGAATTTATGCATTCTATATTGCATTCGGAGTGAGATACGATGTGGTGATGAGTCTAACGAATGGTTTCAGTTGTATGCTCTATTCCCTATCTAATCTTGGCATATCTAGCTTCATTTGAGGATGAATGTTTCCAATGGGGGGATGATGTAATACCCCGGGAAATTTTTCGTTGAAATTTTGTTCGTAAACGTGTTGGGTTCTATCTTATAAAATGAATTATAAATTTTCTATGTGGAGTGTCTTAAATTATGACCCACCATTGCTTAGAGTATCGAATAAGCTTTCAAACGATATGTGGATCATCCAAAACGGACACCCGAGCGATGAGTTATGAACATTCCGATCGAACCGTGAATAGTAGCAAACAGTAAAACGTGCAGGAAAAAGTACTGAGGCCTGGCATATTTTTTATCCAAATTTAAACGATCATAACTCCTTGAACATAATGATCTGGGTGATCTACTATATATCAACTGAAAGCTATGCGAGTCCTCTTTCTGATGAAATTGGCTTCATCCAATTTTTCTATCGAAGAAAAAAGTTATGGTCGATCTACTTCAGCCTATCAAAAGTGATTTTTTTGGTCAACTTCAAACGATCATAACTCCTCATACACAATGATCTGGGTGAGATACTATATATCAACAGAAAGATAAGAGAGTGTTATTTCTAATGAAATTGGTTTCATCCAATTTGGATATCGAAGTAAAACGTTATGGTTGATCTACTTCAAACTATCAAAACAGTCCACCAAAGGACAGATTCGAAAATTAGTTGATTTTTAAGGGCATTTTGGTCATTATGCCTTCACTTTATGAACAAAAATTATCCATTTATACCTATATTGAGCCATAAAATTCATGTTCTTCCATCAAAAACATTGAGATAACTAAACCCTAGGTCCATTTTGAGCTCCAAATATCTTCCAATTTCACCATAGAAATTCGAATTTGATCCGATAATCGAACTCATCATCTCGAGACCTTCGAGGAGCACCCCTTATTTGCGTGAACAGGATTCCATAATCAAGAGGTCAATTTCAAGGCATGTGGTGGGGTTTTCAACAAGAGCACTCTTTCGTTCTTGTACCCAAAAGTAATTTTCTTTATGAAGACATGATTTTTACTTAATTATTATGATTTTGAAGCATGAACTCATATTCTATGATAATTATTATGAAATTTTGATGTCTATGATTTTGAAAGATGGATTTACATGTGTGGTGATATAAAGCATGAATCTTGAACGATATTTATCATGATTTTGATATTTGGGTCTTGAACCCCATTTGAAATTGTGTCTTTGAGAAAATGTGTGGTATAAGCATGTTGATGTTGAATATTTGAGATGTGTTGAATGATTTGACCTTTTTGTCTTGATGGAGTCGCTTTGAACTCGAATGTAAAATAAATTCACAACTTGTTTGATTTTAATAAATGGGTAGCATGATGGCTCCCGATGTATACTTATATATTGATGAAAGTTGTTTTGTTGCGGATTGTCTTTGAAATGATCTGAGATAAGTTCGGGAGTACTCTTTAGCACCGAGTGGGAGGTATAAAGTGACCTTACTTCCCTAGAACTACGTGCCCCCATAGGACGTAAGCCTGAGGCTGATATATATAGTGATCACGAGTGTTTTTGGATTGATATTGGAAGTCCAACTCCGATGGCAAGGATAGGACGGCTCTCCTCAACGTGGGTTGGACGTTGGACTCCATATGTCTCACATGGTTTATATCGGTTATAGGATCTCCCAGTGTGTGTGTGTTTCCTTGTGTCTATGGTGAACGGTGAAGTGATTTGAAAGTGGAATTGTGAAAGTTATTCTTTCAAAAGATTTAAATGATATTTACATTATGAGAATCAATCTTCTTGATGAACTGAAAGTGATTGACAAATTATATGATGACTCCCATGTGTTATTATACTTATTTCATCCTCTCATGATTATGAAAACTTTCTTCGGGCCATGTGAGTCTTTCATACATCCTGCATATTTCTTATAAATATGTATGATGATGATGTTTATAAAACTGCATACACCCCCATATACTCGGTTCCTTTCCATGGTACTGACCCACATCTTCGGATGTGGGTTGTATTTTCTCGAAATGTAGGTTCAGGTGCTCAGTTCTAGGTTCGATAGTGATTCTTTGGGCATGCTGTTCTACATCTTCTATCGTGGTGAGTCCTCATGTTCCGAGGATGTGATGTCTGATGTTGGTTTCACGGAATTATTTACATTTGATAACTGAGTATGAGTCAGTTGGGGCATCTCTCAATGGCTCGCTGGTTTTATTGATTTTCTTAGAGTCTTGTCAGACTAGTATAGATGTTGGGAGTTAACTAATAAGTCGTATTTTGTTATCTTTCTGAAATTCTTTTATTCTTGGATGATGATTACTCTGTTGATATTTGAGGGTTATTTATGGAAACCCCATTGATTAGTGTTGAACTGAATGAAAATGGCTCAAAGGGTTAGCTTGGGGCTACTCGTAGTCTCAAGCACCGTGTGACGCTCTGGAATCTATTTTTGGGGCGTTACAAACTTGGTATTAAATCCTAAGGTTTTAAGGTGTCATCGGTGTGTAGCGCGCCACATCTATGAGCAAGAGGCTACAAGAAGTTTTGGGAAAAAGTGTGATTCTTTCTTTCAGAAGACTATCTTGCTTAAAGTGTCTCTCTCAGTTATTGATTCATGCTCTCCTCTTTCAGAAATATGCCTCTACATCGAGCAATAAGAAATAATGATGGTCAGCAACCTCAATCCGCTGACCCATTGAATGAAAATGTGTCTCATGCTGAATTTTGGGCAGCCTTTTGATGCGCTGGCCCAAGCTGTTACTACAAATGTTCAGGCCAACCCAGCCTCGGCTCCACAATAGCAGGGAGGTGATTCAGCTACTGGCAGGATCCGTGACTTCATGCGGATGAATCCGCCAATTCTATGGGTCCAAGTCTGATGAGGATCCATGGTTGTTTTTAGAAGAGGTGCAGAAGATTACTCAGGTGATGCATATATCTAAGGAACATAGTGTGGAGTTAGATACGTATAGGTTGAAAGACGTTGCTTATGACTAGGTTGTTGCTTGAAGAAAAGGTAGAGGTGAGGGAGTTGTCCCTATGACTTGGCAAGAGTTCCAGGATGCATTCCTGGATAAGTTTTTCCCTTTAGAGATGAGGGAGGCGAAGGTTGAAAAGTTTATGAACCTGCGACAGGGCTCTATAACTGCTAGGGAGTACTGTCTAAAGTTCAATCAGTTGGCCAAGTATGCTCCTGACTTAGTGGCTGATAATCGGGCTAGTATAAGTAAGTTTGTGACTGGAGTGTCTAGTTATGTGGTTAAGGAGTGTAGATATGCTATGATGAATAGTGAGATAAATCTTTCTAGGCTGATGACTCATGCCCAACAGATTAAGGTAGACAAGATTAAAGAGAGAGATAGAATGAGAGAGAATAAGAGAGCTAGGTCCGAGCAGCATGAACAGGGTCAGACTAGATCACAAGGAGGGAGTCACTCTCAGTATCAGGATCGTTCATCTATGCCAGCACCGTCATCTGCTAGTGCTCTCGTGCCTAGAGGTAGGCAAGAGGAAGGTAACAGGTCATATACAACCAGGTCCCAGTACAGTGCTGGCAGTAAACCAAATCATCCCCTGTGTCCTAAGTGTAGTAGGGATTATTTGGGTAACTGTTGGGGTGAGAAGAGGGGTTGTTTCCGATGTGGTGACATGGGTCACAGAGTTAGAGATTGTCCACAGGATGGATAAGGGCATCGTGACTATCGCCCTCAGACCCAGACTCAGACTGTTAGTGCTCCAGTTCCAGCGACTCGCCCAGCCCCAGCTCAGGGCACCTCTTCTAACAATGCTGGCGGGCAGCGCCAGAATAGATTCTATGCTTTACCATCCCGCTAGGACCAAGAGGACTCTCCCGATGTTGTTACTGGTATGCTTCGTATATTTCTGTTTGATGTGTATGCTTTGTTGGATCCTGGATCTAGTTTATCATATGTTACACCTTTGATTGTTGTGAATTTTAAAATAAGTCCTGAGATTATTCCTGAGCCTATCCTAGTTTCTACCTCAGTGGGTGATTCGATTGTTGCCTAGAAAGTGTATAAAAAGTGTCCTGTTACCGTTCTTCATAGAGTCTTATTGGCTGATGTAATTAAGTTAGACATGGTAGATTTTGATGTAATTCTGGGTATGGACTGGCTGTATTCTTCTTATGCCTCTATTGATTGTCGGACCTGAATGGTCAAGTTTTAGTTTCCAGGTGCATCCGTGTTTGAGTGGTCTGGGAATTTTGTGTCACCCAAGAGTCATTTTATCTCTTACCTCAAAGCTAGAAAGCTTATTTCCAAGGGGTGTATTTACCATTTGATTAGAGTCAAAGACACTATGTCTGAGACTCCAACTATTCAGTCTGTTAACGTCGTCAATGAGTTTTTTGATGTCTTTCCGGATGATCTCCCAGGTATACCTCCTGATAGAGAGATAGAGTTTAGGATTGATATTCTTCCCGAAACTCAACCCATTTTTATTTCTCCTTACCGTATAGCCCTTGCAGAACTTAAGGAGTTAAAAGAGCAACTCAAAAATCTACTAGATAAGGGTTTCATATGGCCCAGTATTTGTCCTTGGGGTGCTCCTGTGTTGTTTGTGAGAAAGAAAGATGGCTCTTTGCGTATGTGCATTGATTACCGCCAACTGAATAAACTCACCGTAAAAAATAAGTACCCTCTTTCGAGAATAGATGATTTGTTTGACCAATTTCAAGGTGCAAGTTATTTCTCAAAGATAGACCATCATTTCGGCTATCATCAACTCAAAGTTAGGGAGTGTGACATCCCAAAAAAAATCTCTCCGAACTCATTATGGCCATTTTGAGTTTCTTGTTATGTCTTTCGGGTTAACTAATGCCCCAGCATCTTTCATGGACCTCATGAATCGAGTGTTCAGACCATATCTTAATATATTTATCATAGTGTTCATCGATGATATACTGGTGTACTCCTGTAGTGAGGATGAACATTCTGATCATATTCAAACTGTCTTGCAAACCCTTAGAGATCACAAGTTGTTTGCCAAGTTCAGTAAGTGTGAGTTTTGGCTAAGGTCAGTTGCTTTTCTAGGTTATATCATTTCTTTCAAGGGTATTAGAGTTGATCCCCAAAAGACAGAAGCTGTTAGAAATTGGCCTAGATCTATTTCTCCTACTGATATCCAAAGTTTCTTAAGTTTAGCTGGCTATTACCGCCGTTTTGTTAAGGGTTTCTCCTCTATAGCATCTCCTATGACTCGGTTAACCCAAAAGAAAGTGAAGTTCTTGTGGTCCGAATCTTGTGAGAAGAGTTTTCAGGAGTTAAAGACTTGACTCACTTCAGCCCCTATTTGACTTTGCCTGATGGTGTTGATGGTTTTGTGGTGTACAGTGATGCTTTGAGAGTTGGGTTGGGTTGTGTATTGATGCAGAAGGGTAAGGTGATAGCTTATGCTTTTAGACAGTTGAAACCCCATGAGAAACATTACCCCACCCATGACCTTGAGTTAGCTGCTGTTGTGTTTGCTTTGAAAATCTAGAGACACTATTTGTATGGTGTCCATGTTGATGTCTTCACTGATCATAAGAGTCTACGGTATGTGTTTACCAGAGAGAATTGAATCTTAGGCAGAGACGATGGTTAGAATTGTTAAAGGACTATGATATGAGTGTGTTGTACCATTCGGGCAAGGCCAATATTGTGGCGGATGCCCTAAGTAGAGTGTCCATGGGTAGTGTTTCACATGTGGTAGAAAGTAAGAAAGAGTTGGCTCGTGATGTACATCATTTGGCTAGATTGGGGGTTAAGTTGTTTGACTCTGCTGAAGGTAGTATACGGGTTCAGAGTAGTTTCGAATCCTCCTTGGTTTCAGAAGTAATGGAAAAGCAATACTTAGATGCTAGTTTGGTCAGACTGAAGGAGTTAGTCAAGGACCAAAAAGTAGAGGTTTTCTCCCAAGGGGGAGATGGTGTGTTGAGATTGCAGGGTAGATTGTGTGTCCCGAATGTTGATGATCTGAGATAGAGGATTATGGCTGAAGCGCATGGGGCGCGATATTCTATTCATCCTTGTGCCACCAAGATTTACCTAGACTTGCGGGAAATCTATTGGTGGAGTGGCATGAAGAAAGATATAGCAGCGTTTGTAGCTAAGTGTGCAATATGCCAATAGGTTAAGGTTGAACACCAAAGACCTGGTGGTATGATGCAAGAGTTTAGTATTCCCACCTGGAAGTGGGAAGAGATAAATATGGACTTCGTGATTGTTTTACCTCCTTCCCTATGCCATGATGATTCCATTTGGGTTGTGGTTGATAGATTGACTAAGTCTGCTCATTTCTTGCCTGTTCATACTTCATATAATGCTGAGGATTACGCTATATTGTATATCCGAGAGCTAGTCAGACTGCATGGAGCTCCCTTGTCTATCATTTCGGATAGGGGTACTCAGTTCACTTCACAATTTTCGAAAGCTTTTCAGAAGGGTCTTGATACCCAAGTGCTTTTGAGTTCTAATTTTCATCCGCAGACCGATGGTCAGGCTGAGCGGACCATCCAAACCTCAGAGGATATGGTGAGAGCTTGTGCACTTGACTTTAAGGGAAGTTGGGATGATCACTTACCGTTGATAGAATTTGCTTATAATAACAGCTTTCACTCTAGTATTGGCATGGCTCCGTTTGAAGCCTTTTATGGGAGGAAGTGTAGATCACCCATAGGTTGGTTCGAGGTGGGTGAAGTGGCTGTGAGTGGTCCTGAATCGATATTCAAGGCTATGGAAAAAGTTAAGTTGATTAGGGAAAGGTTGAAAATTGCGCAGAGTCGTCAGAAGTCATATACGGATGCTAGAAGGAGAGACCTTGAGTTTGAAGTTGGTGACCTAATGTATCTGAAAATTTCACCCATGAGGGGGGTGAAGAGATTCGGAAAGAAGGGGAAGCTTAGTCCCCGTTATGTTGGTCCTTAAAAAATTCTTAGCCGTGTTGGTAAGGTAGCTTATGAGGTCGAGTTGCCTTCCGAGTTGTCCTCTGTTCATCCAATATTCCATGTCTCCATGCTTGGAAAGCATATTAGCGATGTTGTGGTAGTGGATTCCTCTGTGAGTGCTGACATTCAAGAAAATCTTTCTTTTGATGAGATTCCTATTGAGATTCTTGATTTCAGTGTCCGAAGACTAAGGAACAAAGAAGTTCCCTTGGTGAAGGTGTTGTGGCGAAACCAATCTGTTGAGGGTGCAACTTGGGAAACTGAGGCAGATATGCGATCCAAGTACCCACACCTACTTTTCGCGAACTCCGATCAAGCCGAAGGTACCGTTCTTTCCTAAATCATGCACTTTTGATAAAAGTTGCAAAAGTTCAGCTGTCATTTATTATGTGTTCAGCTATAGTTTCTAGAATTTATGCATTCTATGTTGCATTCGGAGTGAGAAACGATGTGGTGATAAGTCTAACGAATGGTTTCAGTCGTATGCTCTATTCCCTATCTAATCTTGGCATGTATAGCGTCATTCGAGGATGAATGTTTCCAAGGAGGGATAATGTAATACCCCAGGAAATTTTTTGTTGAAATTTTGTGCGTAAACGTGTTGGGTTCTATCTTCTAAAATGAATTATAATTTTTTCATGCGGAGTGTCTTAGATTATGACCCACCATTGCGTAGAGTATCGAATAAGATTTCAAACGATATATGGATCATCCAAAACGGACACCCGAGCGACGAGTTATGAACATTCCGATCGAACCGTGAATAGTAAGGAACAGTAAAACGTCCAGGAAAAAGTACTGAGGCCTGGCGAATTTTTGCTCCAACTTTAAACGATCATAACTCCTTGTAAATAATGATCTGGGTGATCTACTATATATCAACGAAAAGCTCTGCGAGTCCTCTTTCCGATGAAATTAGTTTCATCCAATTTTTCTATCGAAGGAAAAAAGTTATGGTAGATCTACTTCAGCCTATCAAAAGTGATTTTTTGGGTCAACTTCAAACGATCATAACTCCTCATACACAATGATCTGGGTGAGATACTATATATCAACGGAAAGATAAGAGAGTCCTATTTCTAATGAAATTGGTTTCATACAATTTGGATATCGAAGTAAAACGTTATGGTTGATCTACTTCAAACTATCAAAACAGTCCACCAAAGGACAGATTCGAGAATTAGTTGATTTTTAAGGGCATTTTGGTCATTATGCCTTCACTTCATGGACAAAAATTATCCATTTATACCTATATTGAGCCATAAAATTCATGTTCTTCCATCAAAAAGATTGAGATAACTAAACCCTAGGTCCATTTTGAGCTCCAAATATCTTCCAATTTCACCGTAGAAATTTAAATTTGATCCGATAATCGAACTCATCATCTCGAGACCTTTGAGGAGCACCCATTATCTGTGTGAACAGGATTCCATAATCAAGAGGTCAATTTCAAGGTATGTGGGGTTTTTTCCAACAAGAGCACTCTTTCATTCTTGTGCCCAAAAGTAATTTTCTTTACAAAGACATGATTTTTACTTGATTATTATGATTTTGAAGCATGAACTCATATTCTATGATAATTATTATGAAATTTTGATGTCTATAATTTTGAAAGATGGATTTACATGTGTGGTGATATAAAGCATGAATCTTGAACGATATTTATCATGATTTTGATATTTGGGTCTTGAACCCCATTTGAAATTGTGTCTTTGAGAAAATGTGTGCTATAAGCACGTTGATGTTGAATATTTGAGATGTGTTGAATGAGTTGATATTTTGGTCTTAATGGAGTCGCTTTGAACTCGAATGTGAAAGAAATCCACAACATGTTTGATTATGATAAATAGGTAGCATGATGGCTCCCGATGTATACTTATTTATTGATGAAAGTTGTTTTGTTGTGGATTGTCTTTGAAATAATCTGATCTAAGTCCGGGATTACTCTTTAGCACCGAGTGGGAGGTATAAAGTGACCTTACTTCCCTAGAACTATGTGCCCCCATAGGACGTGAGCCTGAGGCTGATATATATAGTGATCACTAGTGTTTTTGGATTGATATTGGAAGTCCTACTCCGATGGCAAGGATAGGAAGGCTCTCCCCAACGTGGGTTGGACGTTGGACTCCATGTGGCTCGCATGATTTATGTCGGTTATAGGATCTCCCAGTGTGTGTGTGTTTCCTTGTGTCTATGGTGAACAGTGAAGTGATTTGAAAGTGGAATTGTGAAAGTTATTCTTTCGAAAGATTTAAATGATATTTACATTATGAGAATTGATATTCTTAATGAACTGAAAGTGATTGACAACTTATATGATGACTCACATGTGTTATTATACTTATTTCAACCTCTCATGATTATGATGATTTTCTTTGGGCTATGTGAGTGTTTCATATATCCTGCATATTTCTTATAAATACTTATGATGATGATGTTTATAAAACTGCATAAACCCATATATACTCGGTTCCTTTCCATGGTACTGACCCACATCTTCGGATGTAGGCTGCATTTTCTCGGAATGTAGGTTCAGGTGCTCAGTTCCAGGTTCGACAGTGATTCTTCAGGCACGCTGTTTTACTTCCTCTGTTGTGGTGAGTCCTCATGTTCCGAGGACGTGATGTCTGATGTTGGTTTCACGGAATTGGTTACATTTGATAACTGAGTATGAGTCTGCTGGGGCATGTCTCAATGGCTCATTGGTTTTATTGATTTTCTTAGAGGCTTGTCAGACTAGTATAGATGTTGGGAGTTGACTAATAAGTCGTATTTTGTTATCTTTCTGAAATTCTTTTATTCTTGGATGATGATTACTCTGTTGATATTTGAGGGTTATTTATGGAAACCCCATTGATTCATGTTGAACTGAATAAAAATGGCTCAAAGGGTTAGCTTGGGGCTACTCGTAGCCTCAACCACCGTGTGATGCTCCGGAACCCATTTTCGGGGCGTTACAAACAGGTTATCTATTTGATGCAACGTATGATATAACTATTGTAACAGATGATTTATCTGATGCAACAGATATATTATGTCATACCCCAAATCCCATTGGAGCGAACTTGCACCCGTAGCCGAGGAGGCCCGGGAGAACCCGTTCATAACCTATACTTTCACATTTACATTACTTATGAAAATTAGAAATTTGGGCAGCACTTCGTTGTAAATAGAAGAAAACAGTACCTATATCAGCCCAGCAGACACGCATAAATATATATATAAACAGTAATTGGCTGTCAGAGCCATCACGTCTATCAACTAAACACTCCTATGGTTGTACAATATGTCTACAAAAGCCTCTACATAGATACACAACTGAGTTAGGGTCGGGACAAACTCCCGCCCACAAAAGACTTTTATACAAATACCAAAAATACATATAGACACGACTTGGGATGCCCCGAAACAACTGGAGCTCACCACTAACAACAGAATATCCTGGCTCTTACTGCGGAGGTGTACGACCTGAAGTACCTATTCCTGCAGGCATGAATACGGGTCCACCGTGAGGGACGTCAGTACGGAAATATGTACTGAGTATGTAAGGCAGTGAGTATCAAGATGAGATACAAAAGATCAACAGAACCCAGATACCAGTGAATAAACAGTATGAGTAGACCACACTTAAAAGAGCTGATGGGATACCTGCACATTACTTTCATATCATTACTTCCCGTAATCCTTATCAATACATAACATATGTCATACAATGCCCAACTGATCAGTGGTACTAATACAATACATCAGGGACCACCCCTGGAATAGCATATATACATAAACTTTATAATACAATGGCCAACTGATCAGTGGTACTAATACAATACATCATATCATCAATTTAAAATACAGACATTCCATTTCTTAATTCAATTAATCTTTGAGATTGGTTACTTTGTGGCCACACCTTATGGAACTTGAAACCAGGATACCTCAATAGGAAAAAAATGTAAATAGGTAATCAATATCATGAAAATGAAGTAGATAATCATGGATACCTCATTAAACCATTTCGGAGTCAACAATAGGATATGGACATTTTTTTTGACTAGCCGGACATCTTAAAAGTGAAAACAAGTTCAATTGGTAGTGTCGAAGATCATATGATGTTATTATGTGTCATGTGTCGTAGGACAATGTTGGAAGCTTACTTGAGAGTGTCATGGGTCATTATTCATGCCAAATATTAGATAGAGTATGTCTTACATACCTTGATATAACCACTTCAATACAAGTCCAACTTGACTTCCCGTACTCTTCAAACACTTATCTAAATAAGTCATTTGTGGCAAACTAGTATTAGCAACCAAACCTTACCATTTAGGTATTAACTTCACCAAATAATGTCTAGGAAGTAATCCTTTAACTCATCAATAAGAGTGCTACATACATCCTCTTATACTCTTATTACATTCACATATCATGCATTTTCATGAAATATCCCTCAACATCACTCTTAGCCTTTATTTCCCTTCTTAATCACCATCCAATACCAACATGATCACTAGGCATACATAACCACTAATATAATGATATATCACCACAATTCATCCTCCATAATCCAATACAACAACTTCCATAATTTACTACTAACAATTTATACAAAACAATTCATAACTATGTTTCTGGTTATCTTCCAACATCAAGACAATACTCATAATCCTTTATCAATACTTATTCATGGATAAGAATCAAGAATAAACAATATTCATACCTTAACAATGAACTCTTTCATTTAGAATCCTCCTTACATAACCATGGGGTGCTTCTCGAAGCTTTCGAGATGGTGAACACAACACGGAACCAATTCGAATTTTCTACGGTTGAATCACAAAATATTTGAAGTTGGAATTAGGCTAGGGTTTCACCTTCTATTAATAATTGGATGATATATGATATATATGAGGCTAAGTGTAGGTTTATAAAGACCCATTTTCGTCCAAGAGATAATAGAAAATGACCATTTTGCCCTAAAAATTTAAATATATCCGAATCTGTCCCCAGTGGACAGTTTTGACAGGCTGAAGTAAATCAATCATAACTCTTTCCTCTGGTATCAGATTTGGGTGAAACCAATTGCATTGGAAATATAATTCAAAGGTATTTCATTTTCATATAAAGTATACCACCCATTTCTTCCTGTACAAGGAGTTATAGTCGTTTAAAGTTGACCCAAAAATCTGTCCCACAATTCTGTTTTTTTTTTGATAGGCTGTAGTAAAACGGGTATAGCTCCTTACTCAGACATTGGATTTGGATGAAACCAATTTCATCGGAAAGAAGACTCTCGTAGATTTTCATCGATATATAGCAGCTCACACAGTTCTTTTTGTACAAGGAGTTATGATCGTCTAAATTTTATCCAAAAAAATAATTGCCTAGCTGCAGTAATTTTCCTGCAGATTTACTGTTCACAGGCTTCCCGGCCACCGTTTTGAAATTTCGAATGTGCTCGCTTATATGAAATACTCCTCTGTTTTGGGCAAAATTTATATCGTTGGAAAGCATATTCCAATACCTACACATACAACTATTGACGGGATACTTCCGAACACCATAAACTTAATTTAACCCATACGCAAGCCTTTAGGACTCCATATAATAGCGATAAGTGTACGAAAAAATTTACGGGGTGTTACATTCTCCCCCCCTTAAGAACATTCGTCCTCGAATGTTTGCATAGTTACTCAATTAAGACATTTCCAAGATTACAATTAACATATTCATCATCATAACATACTTGCATAAAAATAAACACTTACTTGTTATTGTTTTTCTTCCGTCTCATGAACTTCCTCCTCATCGTTGAATAGGTAAGGGTACTTAATCTTCATCGCTTCCTCGGATTCCCATGTGATCTCCTCAACTTGTTGATTTCTCCAAAGTACTTTTACCGATGTTATCTCTTTATTCCTTATCTTTTTAATCTAGCGATCAAGAATAGCAATAGGCATTTCTTCAAAAGTGAGATCTTCTGTAACTTGTACATCTTCCATAGTAGTGATGTGCGATGGATCTTCGATGTACTTACGAAGCATCGAAACATGAAATACGGGATGAACTGTTGAGAGCTCTTGAGGTAGCTCTAACTCATAAGCAATTTGTCCAAATCTTTGAATGATCTTGTACGGACCTATGTATCGTGGACTTAACTTTCCTTTCTTGCCAAACCTCATCACTCCTTTCATTGGTGATACTTTCAAGAATACCCAATCGTCGATAGAAAACTCAAGTCCTCTTCTTCTAACATCCGCATAAGATTTGTGTCGACTTTGAGCTGTTTTAAGCCGTTGTTGGATCATTTTAACCTTCTCCATTGCTTGATAAACAAGATCTGGTCCAAACCAGACCACATCACCTGCTTCAAACCATCCTATTGGCAATCTACACTTTCTTCCATACAATGCTTCATATGGTGCCATTTTGATACTTGAATGATAGCTATTATTATAGGCAAACTCGATAAGAGGTAGGTGATCATCCCAGTTGCCTTTGAAATCTAATACACATGCTCGTAGCATATCTTCAAGTGTCTGGATGGTACGTTCCGCTTGTCTGTCCATTTGAGGATGAAAAGTCGTACTTAGATTTACTTGTGTCCCCAAACTCCTTTGAAAAGACTTCCAGAAATTTACGGTAAATTGGGCTCCTCGATCGGATATAATGGAAATTGGAACTCCATGTAACCGAACGATCTCCTTAATATACAACTTCGCATACTCTTCTGCCGTATAAGTTGTCTTAACTGGTAAGAAGTGCGCAGATTTGGTAAGCCTATCAATGATCACCCATATGGAATCAAACTTCCGATATGTACGAGGCAAACCCGTGATGAAATCCATAATGATCTTGTCCCACTTCCAGATTGGAAGATCTATACATTGCATGTAACCACCGGGTTTCTGGTGTTCTACTTTGACTCTTTGACAATTCGGACATTCAGCTACAAATTCGACAATATTCTTCTTCATGTCATTCCACCAATATATTGTTTTCAAATCTTGATACATCTTAGTTGACCCTGGATGGATGGAATACCTTGAACAGTGTGCTTCTGTCATAATTCTCTTTCTTAGCTCAACTACATCAGGTACACATAAACGATTCTGACACTGAAGCACTCCTTCTCGCATAAGCTTAAATGCCTTTGTCGTGCCACTCTGCACATCCTCCTTAAGCTGCAATAAAATTGGATATGCATACTGCTTCTCTTTCACTTCATCTATCAATGAAGATTCCGCTGCATTACGTACAATAACCTCTTCATCTGGAGTTTCGAGAAGTCGAACTCCCAAATTAGCTAGTTGGTGAAGATCCTTAATCATCCCCTGCTTTTCTATAGATGTCATTTTAGACTTACGACTCAGTGCATCCGCTACCACATTCGCTTTCCCTGGATGATACAAGATATCAACATCGTAATCTTTCAACAATTCAAGCCATCTCCACTGCCTCATGTTTAGATCTTTCTGACTGAAGATATATTACAGGCTCTTATGATCGGTATATATATCAACATGAACCCCATATAAGTAGTGGCACCATATCTTCAAAGCAAATACAACTGCAGCTAGCTCAAGATCATGTGTGGGATAATTCCAATCATGTGGTCGCAACTGTCTAGAGCCATAGGCTATTACTGTACCATGTTGCATTAATAAGCATCCTAAGACACTTCTCGAAGCATCACAGTACACTGCATACCCTTCTGTGCCTTCAGGAAGTACCAATACCGGTGTAGAAGTCAACTTGCTCTTCAGATCTTGGAAACTCTTTTCACAGGCATCATTCCATTGAAACTTGGAGGCTTTATGCGTCAACTTAGTCAAGGGTGCAGAAATAGAAGAAAAACCTTCAACAAACCTTCTATAATAACCTGCCAACCCGAGGAAACTACGAATCTCCATAGGCGTCGTGGGTCTTGGTCAATTCTTCACAGCCTCAATCTTCTGAGTGTCAACTTTTATGCCTTCACTGGATACAATATGGCCCAACAATGCCACTGACTTGAGCCAAAACTCACATTCATAAAACTTCGCATACAGCTTACGATCACGAAGAATCTGCAACGCCTGCCTCAAGTGATTAACATGGTCCTCTTCTGATCTAGAGTAGACCAGAATATCATCTATGAAAACTATCACGAACACATCTAGAAACGGCTTAAACAGCATATTCATCAGATCCATAAAAACTGTGGGTGCATTTGTCAGCCCGAATGACATAACCAGGAATTCATAATGACCATACCGTGTTCGGAAAGCTGTGTTGGGTATATCTTTATCCTTGACTCTCACTTGATGATAGCCTGATCTTAAGTCAATCTTGGAAAAACACTGGGCACCCTGCAACTAGTCAAATAAATCATCAATTCGGGGAAGAGGGTATTTATTCTTGATATTCACCTTATTCAATTGTCGATAGTCAATACACATCCTCAGCGAACCATCTTTCTTACGCACAAACAATACTGGTGCTCCCCAAGGGGACATACTAGGCCTGATGAATCCCTTCTCTAGCAAGTCTTTCAGTTGCTCTTTCAATTCTCGCAACTCTGCTGGTGCCATTCTATAAGGAGGAATTGAGATTGGCTGTGTGTCTGGCAACATATCAATACCAAACTCCACTTCTCGTTCAGGAGGTAAACATGGTAGTTCTTCAGGAAATACATCAGGAAATTCATTCACAACTGGAACGGTCTGAAAAGTTGGCGGCTCTACCTCTGTATCCCTTACTCTAACCAAATAGTATATGTACCCCTTGGAAATTATTTTTCTTGCCTTAAAGTAAGAAATAAGTCTACCTCTCGGCGCGCCAACATTACCTTTCCATTCAAGGACTGCCTCATTTGGGAAATGGAAATACACCTTCTTAGAACGGCAATCTACTATAGTATAACAAGACGCTAACCAATCCATGCCCATAATAACATCAAAATCTACCATTTCTAACTCAACAAGATCGGCCATCGTATCACGACCACAAATATTCACAACATAATTTCGATAAACATTCCTAGCTATAAGAGATTCCCCCACTGGCGTTGATACTTCAAATGGCTTGGCTAATAATTCGGGTGTTCTCCCGAACCTTCCTGCAACCAAAGGAGTAGCATACGATAATGTAGAACCAGGATCAATTAACGCATACACGTCAAATGCAAAGATGGACAATGTACCTGTAACCACGTCTGGAGAAGCCTCTAAATTCTGTCGATCTGCTAGGGCATACACACGGTTCTGAGCTCCGCTAGAACTAGCTGCTCCTCTATCACCTCTACCGTAACCCATAGGTTGTGCACCCCTACTCAAAGGAGGCACCGATGATGATGCAACAGCTGATCCGGTAGGTCGCGTTATACCACCTGTGGTCCTACGTGGGCAATCTCTAGCCATATACCCCGGCCTACCGCACCAAAAGCAATTTTTCTTTCCAAGCCGACATTCGCCAAAGTGAAATCTTCTACATATGGGGCACGGGTGTCGTGGAGGTCTCAATTAACTCATACTCCCTTGCCCTTGATACCCCATTATTCGCGAACTCTGATTTTCACTACTTTGCCCGAACTAATTACCTCTGAACCTTTAAAATTGCGGTGGAGCACTAATTGCCGAATAAGAAGATAACGGGCTAGGCAATCTATGAGAGAACGAAGGCCTAAAACCTCCCTGAGATGCCATAAACTGCCCTATAGCTCTGGCCCGCTTAGAATATCCTTTTTTTGATTCCTGGGTTCTTCTTTGCCTCTGATCTTCCATCTTCTGAGCGAAAGCTTGTATCCTCGCTATATCCATGTCCTTGTTCAAAGCAGCAATGGTACAATCTCTAACCAAGTATGGTTCCAATCTATCCACATAGTGATGAACTCTGTCATCCATAGTAGCTACCATATTAGAAGCATATCGAGATAAGGAGTTAAATCGAAGACTATACTCCCTTACACTCATATTACCCTGAGAAGATTTAAGAATTGATCTGCACGGGTCTGACGAGTCTCAAATGGAAGATAATGATCAATAAATGCATCTTTGAACTCTCCCCACGTAGTTGGAGGTGCATCAATACCCCTAGATCGTTTCCAATCCTCGTACCACAATATAGCCTCTCCTTTTAGTCTATATGCTGCTAGCTCAACCATCTCTTTACCGGATATGTGTATAACATCTAGAGCCCTTTGGGTTTGATCGACAAAGTCCTGCGGGTCTTCGTTAATATCTGATCCGGTAAAAGTAGGAGGATCCAGTTTCAGAAAATCCTGTGTTCGAAGGCTAGCTACTCTATCCGCACCACTAGAACCCGTGGTAGGAATAGCTTGCCCTTGAACTTGACCGGCAATTATACGCGTCAAAAGTTGTACTGCATCCCTCAAATCTCGATCAACAGCATTAATAAATGGCCCTTCCGGAGGAGAAGAAGTTCCTGATATATGCTTAGCTTGAGACTCACTTTGTTCAGCTTATGCCGGTGGTGACTTACTAGTACCTTCTCCGGCCACTACATCCACTCGCTTCCACTTATTCTTTCTCCTTGTAACCGGCATCGTTACTATAATAAAAAAAACAATTGGATTAAGCGATCGATTATGACTTTATCTCTAATATGGGCTCTATTGCACGATCTAAGAAATGGAGAGTGGAAACAATCCCTAAATGTCCAATAGCCTCCTGTTTATAGATGTGGTGCACAACACACCGATAAACGAGATTCTACGTAGACACGGCTTTGTAGACTCACTAGGACGAACTTCTCTGATACCACTTCTGTCATACACCAAATCCCATTGGAGCGGACTGGCACCCGTAGACGAGGAGGCCCGGGAGAACCCGTTCATAACCTATACTTTCACATTTACATTACTTATGAAAATTAGAAATTTGGGCAGAACTTCGTTGTAAATAGAAGAAAACAGTACCTGTATCAGCCCAGCCGACACGCATAAATATATATATAAACAGTAATTGGCCGTTAGAGCCATCACGTCTATCAACCAAACACTCCTATGGATGTACAATATGTCTACAAAAGCCTCTACATAGATACACAACTGAGTTAGGGTCGGGACAAACTCCAGCCCACAAAAGACTTTTATACAAATACCAAAAATACATATAGACACGACTTGGGATGCCCCAAAACAACTGGAGCTCACCACTAACAACAGAATGTCCTGGCTCTTACTGCGGAGGTGTATGACCTGAAGTACCTGTTCCTGCAGGCATGAATACGGGTCCCCCGTGAGGAACGTCAGTACGAAAATATGTACTGAGTATGTAAGGCAGTGAGTATCAAGATGAGATACAAAAGATCAACAGAACCCAGATACTAGTGAATAAACAGTATGAGTAGACCACACTTAAAAGAGCTGATGGGATACCTGCACATTACTTTCATATCATTACTTTCCGTAATCCTTATCAATACATAACATATGTCATACAATGCCCAACTGATCAGTGGTACTAATACAATACATCAGGGACCACCCCTGGAATAGCATATATACATAAACTTTATAATACAATGGCCAACTGATCAGTGGTACTAATACAATACATCATATCATCAATTTAAAGTACAGACATTCCATTTCTTAATTCAATTAATCTTCGAGATTGGTTACTTTGTGGTCACACCTTATGGAAATTGAAACCATGATACCTCAATAGGAAAAACATGTAAATAGGTAATCAATATCATGAAAATGAAGTAGAGAATCATGGATACCTCATTAAACCATTTCGGAGTTAACAATAGTATATGGACATTTTTTTTGACTAGTCGGACATCTTAAAAGTGAAAACAAGTTCAATTGGTAGTGTCGAAGATCATATGATGTTATTATGTGTCATGTGTCGTAGGACAATGTTGGAAGCTTACTTGAGAGTGTCATGGGTCATTATTCATGCCAAATATTAGATAGAGTATGTCTTACATACCTTAATATAACCACTTCAATACAAGTCCAACTTGACTTCCCGTACTCTTCGAACACTTATCTACAATAAGTCATTTGTGGCAAACTAGTATTAGCAACCAAACCTTACCATTTAGGTATTAACTTCACCAAATAATGTCTAGGAAGTAATCCTTTAACTCATCAATAAGAGTGCTACATACATCCTCTTATACTCTTATTACATTCACATATCATGCATTTTCATGAAATATCCCTCAACATCACTCTTAGCCTTTATTTCCCTTCTTAATCACCATCCAATACCAACATGATCACTAGGCATACATAACCACTAATATAATGATATATCACCACAATTAATCCTCCATAATCCAATACAACAACTTCCATAATTTACTACTAACAATTTATACAAAACAATCATAACTATGTTTCTGGTTATCTTCCAACATCAAGACAATACTCATAATCCTTTATCAATACTTATTCATGGATAAGAATCAAGAATAAACAATATTCATACCTTAACAATGAACTCTTTCATTTAGAATCCTCCTTACATAACCATGGGGTGCTTCTCGAAGCTTTCGAGATGGTGAACACAACTACGGAACCAATTCGAATTTTCTACGGTTGAATCACAAAATATTTGAAGTTGAAATTAGGCTAGGGTTTCACCTTCTATTAATAATTGGATGATATATGATATATATGAGGCTAAGTGTAGGTTTATAAAGACCCATTTTCGTCCAAGAGGTAATAGAAAATGACCATTTTGCCCTAAAAATTTAAATATATCCGAATCTGTCCCCAGTGGACAGTTTTGACAGGCTGAAGTAAATCGATCATAACTCTTTGCTCCGGTATCGTATTTGGGTGAAACCAATTGCATTGGAATGATAATTCAAAGGGATTGCATTTTCATATAAAGTATACCACCCAGTTCTTCCTGTACAAGGAGTTATAGTAGTTTAAAGTTGACCCAAAAATCTGTCCCACAATTCTGTTTTTTTTTTTTTTGGTAGGCTGTAGTAAAACAGGTATAGATCCTTACTCAGACATTGGATTTGGATGAAACCAATTTCATCGGAAAGAAGACTCTCGGAGATTTTCGTTGATATATAGCAGCTCACACAGTTCTTTTTGTACAAGGAGTTATGATCGTCTAAAATTGATCCAAAAAAATAATCGCCTAGCTGCAGTAATTTTCCTGCAGATTTACTGTTCACAGGCTTCCCGGCCACCGTTTTGAAATTTTGAATGTGCTCGCTTATATGAAATACTCCTCTGTTTTGGGCAAACTTTATATCGTTGGAAAGCTTATTCCAATACCTACACATACAACTATTGACGGGATACTTCCGAACACCATAAACTTAATTTAACCCATACGCAAGCCTTTAGGACTCCATATAATAGCGATAAGTGTACGAAAAAATTTACGGGGTGTTACATATTATCTGTCCAACTCAGTGTAAAAAAAATGGTTCCTGGACATAACTAATTATTAATAATAATAAAACTGAAAAGTCATGACTTATCACAATATTGATTAATTTGATTAAGTCATAACTTTTTACAATAATCAAGAATGTCATTAATAAATGGAGATGAAGAGTTGTGCCTTTAAATCTGCTTTATTAATTTATACAATTAAAAATTCAAAAAAATTGGATGTCATGAAGATAATATATTTTTTAAAATATATATATATATATATACGCAGAACCATCGAAGGACAAGGAGAAGATAGACCAAGAGTCAGCTTCTCAGAAAATAGGATAGGAAATAATAATATACTATCTAGAATATGTA
Source organism: Capsicum baccatum var. pendulum (assembly GCA_030864225.1). Classification (NCBI taxonomy): domain Eukaryota; kingdom Viridiplantae; phylum Streptophyta; class Magnoliopsida; order Solanales; family Solanaceae; genus Capsicum; species Capsicum baccatum. The sequence continues at coordinate 45,095,893 of CM061559.1, read as the reverse complement.
GAAGACAATCTAATAGAGAACAAAATCAAGAGCTTAATGAAATAATAGATGTAGATAAAGAAAGAATAGTAAAATGATTTTAATGCATATGGGATTAATTGTCATAGGAATAAAAGGATTAACAAGAAAAAACTTAGGAGCAAAAGTATTAATAACAATTTATGATGATAGATGGTCAGATATTAAAAAATCCATAATAGGATTAACAAAAGTAGATATGACTAATAATGGTGGCATTTTTTATATTAGTCCAGACTTCCTAATGAATTTAAAAGAATTTGGAAAAAATATTAAAATAGGAATCCAAACTAAAGGATACGAGGAGATGAATAATGGAAATAATTTATTGATGTGCATAGGTTTTATAGGTAAGTTAACTCTAAGTAGTAACACAAAATTTAAATTAAAAGTAGACGATGTAGTTGAGATAATGGGAAATAAAGGAATAAGCCTTATTAAACCAATAAAAATAGACCCAGAAATGTATGCGGGTTTAGAATGGAATCTCAATAAATTTACAAAACCAAAAACGTTTACACCAGACTCTCACTTACTATACACTACAAGTAAGGGAGAAACCTCAGTAAGATTTACAGACTATAATTATACAACAAAAAGAAATCTAGACGATGATGAAACAGAAAGTAAGATAGAAACAGAAAGTGAATTTATGAATATAGAAGTCTTACAAGAAGGATATGAAGTGGATATAGCTATAGAAAAAGCAGAAAAATTGGCAGAAGAATATAGGAATATAACTTTTAAATGTAAAGGATGCCAAAAAGACGACATGAAAATAGACGAATGTATAGAACATTTCAAAACTTGCCTAAAACGAAAAGATAATTTAGGATATAGAAGTAATGAATCTTTCTACAATACGATTGAAGAAGATACAATCTCAATACTAAGTTCTACCATTAGTTACAAAGAATTAGCAGAGCTTGAACCAGCTAGCTCTTTAAGTGCTAGTCCCTTTCAACAAACGAATCAGAACGTACAACCAATAGATTATAGTACCGGCAATGTACCTAGAAGACCAGCAATAAGGGTAAACCAAGATACAGAAATTAAAGGTGAATACATAAAACCAGCAGGAAAAAGAATGCCTATAGAAGAACCAATTAAATTACAAGAAGGAGGTAGCAAAGGTAAAATTCTAAATATAGCAGCACATGACCCTCAAATGTGGGATACCGTAATAGATTTATGGAAAGGAATCGTTGCAGCCGATTATTTAAGACATTATACAGAAACAGACGTAGAAACAATGTACAAATATTTAGAAACTTTTTTAGGAGAATCTGCTAAAGCTACATGGGAGAGTTTTAAGACAAACTGTCCACACGACTTTCAAATATTGTTAAGTATGGGTCCAAATCCCTATAATTTTACAAATAAAATGCATATGTTACTAACCGGAAAAGATCCAAATAGTGGGTTAATAGCTTTACAAAAGGAAGCCTTAATTAAGTTAGAACAACTCAGTATTTCTCACTGGGTATACATAAAAAAGTTTTTACAGGATTATTTCTACTATTGTACTGTTAGTGGAAATACTTTCAATGAAGACCTAGGTAAAAAATTATTTAACAAATTACCTGGAGCCTTAGGAAGAGAAATAGAAGATAGATGGTATAAAAGAGACGGAGTTAGAAATAGAAGATAGATGGTATAAAAGAGACGGAGTGGCAGCAAACCCTAATTTTAAATGGACAATAGGACATAGAACTCAACACATAATGGATATCTTAACTGAAAAATGTACAAACATACAAATACAGAAACAATTAAAGAAAAATGAAATGAATTTCTGTAAATCAGTTATCTACACAACCCAGAATTACGATCAAAAACAGCATAGGAAATATAAGAGGAAAAATAATCAGAAAAATTATAGTCGAAAGAAATATTTCCTAAGAAAATCAAAAGCTAAAAAACCTTGGCTAAACAGAGATAGACATGTAAGAAAATATAGAAATGATAGAAATTATAAAAATAAATTAGAATGTTATACTTGTGGTAGCATAGATCATCTAGCTAATGTATGCCCAAAAAGAAATAATAATAGAACAAGAAATTCACAATTAATAGAAGATTTCCAAGAAACACTATTAAATGTCGATGAATATATGTCAGACACAGAAAGTATCTATTCTATAATAAGTGTTGATATAACTGATAAGGATAACTTAAAATCCGATTCTTCTGAATCAGAAGAAGATAATTTAGTTAATGAATTGGGCCAAGAAATAGACGATTTAGATTTAAAAAACCTGACAATAAATAACCTAATGAATGTTAGTTTGGAATGTGAACATGATTTCCAAAGAAATAAAGATTTAGACAGTAATAGATGTAGTATATGTAGCTGGTATCCAAGTAAGGAAAATAGAGCAAAATGCAAGAAATGTTACCTAGAAGCATGTATAAATTGTATAGAAAATACTTTAAAAATAAAGGTTGAATCACAAACAAGTAATGGACAGAAATATACACATAATCAAATCCTAAACTTAAGAGTATCTACTCTCGAGACTCGATTAAATGATTTAGAACAAAGATTAACTACCCTAGAGAAAGAGAAAACATGGAAGAAATTAAAAACTATATGTTACTAAATGCAGAGGGACAAGAATGCCTCGAGAATATAGAAAAAGAATATACACTAATAAGCATAGAAACCCAATTCTACAACTTCAGGAAAGGAATAGACAAAATAGGAATAATAAATAGTCCAAAAGACTTGGATAATATAATATCCATACTAGATGAAATGGAAATAATAGGGGAAAAACCATTAGCTCATTGGGATGCCAATGAATTAATGTGTAAATTAGACATAATTAATCCTGAATATACTATCAAGACAGCTCCTATAGAAGCAAATAATGAAGACACCAATGAATTTGATATACAGATTAAGGAACTTTTAAAATTAGGAGTTATAAGAAGATCTACATCTAGACATAGATCAGCAGCCTTTATGGTAAGAAATCATAGTGAACAAGTAAGAGGAAAGGCTAGAATGGTAATTAATTACAAAAGACTAAATGATAATACCAAGACAGATGCGTATAAACTACCAGACAAAAGCGAACTAATAAATAGAATCCAAAATAAACGAATTTATAGTAAATTCGATTGTAAATCCGGATATTGGCAGGTCAAGATGCATCCAGAAAGCATCGAGTGGACTGCATTCACATGTCCAGGAGGACATTTTGAATGGTTAGTCATGCCTTTCGGATTAAAGACTGCTCCGCCCATTTTCCAACGAAAAATGGATAATATTTTCGGAGAATATAAGCATTTCATACTTGTATATGTAGATGATATTTTAGTATTTAGCCAAACTATACAAGAACATTTAGGACATCTACAAATGGTATTTAGATTATTTATTAAACATGGCATAATAGTAAGCAAGAAAAAGATGGAGTTATGTAAAACCTATATCAACTTTTTAGGAATAACCCTTGGTAATGGTAAAATAAAACTACAACCCCATATAGCAAAAAAGGTTCTCGATATGCCAGACAAACTAGAGACAATAAAAGATTTACAAAAAATTTTGGGATTAGTGAATTACGCAAGAAATTTTACTAAAGATTTAGGAAAAATAGCTGGACCATTATATGCTAAAACTGGTAGTAAAGGACAAAAGAACTTTAATATAGAAGATATTAAATTAGTTCAAACTATTAAAGAAAGAATCAAAAATATACCAGACCTAAAAATTCCCTTAGAATCTGATTATTTAATCATTCAGACAGATGGCAGTGACCTAGGATGGGGAGCTATTTTAAAAGCAAGACCCAATAAATATAGTAATAAGAATGAAGAGCAAATATGTGGATACCAAAGCGGTGCTTATAAGGAAAAGGGAAATATGAGCGCCATAGATTTAGAGGTACTTGCAATTATATACGGCCTAAATAGCTTCAAACTATATATACTCAATAAAGAAGAAATACTGGTAAGAACAGATTGTGAAGCAATAGTCAAATTTCATCAAAAAATTAATGATAAGAATAGTAGCAGACGAAGATGGTTAAATTTTACAGATACCATATCTGTTTACAAAAATATAGTATTTGAACATATTAAAGGGAAAGAAAATGCATTGGCAGATCAACTAAGTAGACTACAGCTAGGACTAAACAAATAAGCTTAATGTTACTTATTTGTTTTCAGAATGAGACCAACAAGACAACCTCCCGCTGACAAAGGAAAGGGGGTGGCCTCTTCTTCAGATGCGTACCAACAGACAATGTTAGGTAATTTACATTTTAGACCTTTAGACGCTTTAGAGACACAGGAACGAATTCAATTCGGTCCATTTAACTTAGTTGCATTCCCAGAAAGCAATATGTCATTTAGAGTTAGACCAGATTACGTTTTAGATAGAACCCAGAAATGTTTAGTAGACAATTTATGGATTTCTTATAATAAACAAAGCCGTAATCATTTCATGGCTTCTATGAATGCATTATGCCAGTATATTTCAGAAAAGAATAAGCCCCGTTTTAAATATTACGTAGTAATACATGGTAAAACCAATGGAATTTTTCAAACTTGGTTAGAAGTGTTAGACTCCATACAAGGCATTAAAACTCCTCTGTTTAAAGGTTTTAACGATTTTACTGAAGCTACAAACCATGCCAGAGGATACCTAGGACCAAATTACTATATTTCTCCTTCCCTCAGACAAAACCCAGACCAGATTCCACAATATAATATACAGAAAGATACGGGGAAAATAATTTTTTGTGACCATTGCTCTTCCAAGACGGAAAACTTCAAATCATTGAATACTCAAAAAGAGTCCCTTATCATGGAGAACAATCGATTAATTAAACAGATTCAGATACTAGAAAACAGACTCAGACAGCAGCACTCTACAAATAAGACGAATGCTCAGACACAGACTGTGCCAGAACAGAGTTCTCCATCTCCTCAAAAAATGGATGAGAAGGGTGTGCATTTCCCTCTAAATGCTAAGAAATCCACTGTACCGGATGTGGGTACAGCTAGTCCGGCTCAAACGGTAGCCGGTAAAGACAAACCAAATCCGTTGATGGCTGTCACTTTGCCAAAAAGTGAAGATGAAGGATGTTCTTCATCAAAAACTAAATTAACAAAATCAGAAAATAAGCTTAGAAAGACGCTAATAGCTAAGAGAAAAAATCAGACAATAGAAACCATAATTAAAAAGACGCTAGATAAATTTTTTAGTAGCCAGACTCAAGACAAATACGTAAATGAACAAGTTATAGCACAACCCAGTAATTCAGATAGGATTATTCCAGAACAGCTTATTAATTCAAATGAAGTTACGCCAGAACAAGACAATAATTCAGACGAAGACAACGAAGACAATTTTAATTTCCAAGATGCACAGGACCCGTATGAGGATGACGACTCAGGAATGAGTTTTGATTCTATCGCCCTGCACAACTTGGACACTTAAAGACAAACATTGTATTATAAGTGGGGATGCCCACTTTATGTCTTGTAAATATATATGTCAAGTGGGGATGCCCACTTTATGTCCTGTAAGTGCTTCCTTTATCACTACTTTCTGAAAAGAAAGAAAAACTGTGAAGCACGTGTCCGGATAAGTTCGAAAGAAGTCAAAAAATGCATGTGACGATGGGGCCCAATGCGCACCCGGCTTGCATTATTGAAACTTTCTTTCTTATCCTTATCAAGAAGTGTCGGCCCACTCTGTGATGGCCACGTAGTATGTTTTACACCACTCCTTTCTGAAATATTTGCCTATAAAAGGCGAGCAATTTCAGAAGCAAAGTAGAGTAGAAATCACCCAACTCCAAACCAACTCAAATGTATAAACCCCTTCTCCAAAAAACCTGGTCCAACCTGGCTTTCCTTGTATAAACTTTGTAACAATTAACTTGTTTTCAATAAAAGCTTCAAGGTTTCTGTCCGCGCTTTAGGGGGTTCCCGAAAGGGAAACCTCTCCTATAGTTACTTCATGTAAGTTCTTCCTTATATATTTTCCCCACAAAAATAAGTATTGTTAAAATAGTATTGTTATAATTTTTACATTATCCATGTTTTTAAATATATCTGCATATCATATCATTCATCATGTAAATTAAAATTTCCTTTTAAAATTCTTACCCTTAGTATATGGTTAGCCTCTTAATTTCTTGACAGCAACGATGGATTAACCTGTAAATTCCTAGGAATTCTGGTCTTGATAGTCCGCCAAGTCTGCAGAATAAGACATAGGACGAATGTTAGTTGCCAGGTAACAATATTCCGGGGTGTGGTTAAAGAAGAATGATGTTAAGAACATAGATCAGGAGGAAGAGATGAACAGGGTAACGCAAAAAAAAAAAAAAAAAAAAGAGTAAAAATCTGGGGAAAATATATAGTATAAGAGCTTTCAAAATGAAGAAACTATGAGAGAGAGGGAGTACTGAGTAGGATTTACAAATCTGATAAGCACACAAAAATTTCCACTTTAGTTGGTCAGTACCTTTAACTATTGTACCTTTAATTATCGAAACATTTTCAACTATCGAAACATTTCCACTTTGGTATCAGAGCGAGAAGGTTTTGGGAACACTACCTAATATCTCGCAAAAAATAATAATTATAAAGTTTATATGAAACAACATAGATCTTTTTACGACATAAGGAGCAGCTATTTTTTCTTATATTACGAATATAAAAAAAATTCGCGGCATAAAAAGTAGAAAAATTCATCTAGAAGAAAGTTTAGAAAAATTAAAAACAACTTGTAGACAAAATCAAAAAATTAATAGATCTAGACGAGCTTTTGAACTAGCAAGTACTATACATTGGGAAATACAAGGTTGTGAAAGTGACCTCGAACATAGCGCTAGAATAGTAGAGTGGATCAGAATACGAATTAGAAATCGAGCCTATCAATTAGGATAGTAGATGCCAATAAGATACATTCATTATATTAGAGAAGTACAACGTCAATATTATAGGGAAGTAACTTATAAACGAGAAATCACTAAAATACGAAATCAATTTATAGAAAGATTAGAAAAACTAGTTAAAGAAATAAAAACGTTAGAATTAGATATTAAAAAATATAGAAAAACAGAAAATTACGAAATAGTTGCTATAGGAATAAATCGGTACAAAAACTTTTTAATTAATGAACGATTTAATTTAATAGAAACTATAGGAGAACTAGACGTAGATTTAACTTGGTCAAAAAATAGATTAAAATACCAAACGAAACTAAGTAAGACATACCTTAACCTAAACCACCTAGGATAAAAGATAGCTTCGTTAAAACGCTAAAAGATAGCTTCGTTAAAACGCTTAGATTATTTAGATCTCAGATTTCACCCAGAGAAAAAATATAGAATATTAAAAGATAACTCTACTATAAGGTGTAACTTTAACCAAGGAGAACATATTTTACATTCCGAAGATAAACAATATAATACAATAATAGACCTTTTAATAAACTCCAGTGAAAAAACACAAGAAAAAAGATAACAATATAATCAAGACTCTAGAACAGATAGAAGTTACTCAAAATAAACATAATAAAACCTTGGAAAAAATAGAACAGAATTTAGATTATTTAAAATCACAAGAACTAGAAATAGACAGAAAAATCCAGTATCTAAACCATAAATTCAATTTAGAACAAATACCTACAAAAATAGAAATCGAAAGACTAATAAAGACATTTATAGAAAAACCTAAAGAGTTAGAATTAAAGACAACCCAATTAATATCTACGCTGGTACAACAGGTCGACACTATAACTAGGGAAATTAAAGATTTACAAGAAATAGTAAAAAGATTAGAAGAAATCTCTCTTTCATGAGTAAAGAAGATATAAATTACCTAAAGGCACTAGAAAAATCAAGAATCCATCATAGTGAACCAGAAGGATTATTTAGATACATACCTTCAAGTGCAACAGATAAAACTTTGCTAAAACAAAATAATACCATAATAGAACTATTAATAGACTTACATAGAAAAATAGATTGTTTAATTAGAAACAAGGAAATAGCTACAACTCCAAAGGAACCAGAACTACCCGAATTACATAAAAAGATAGATATTTTAATAAAAGATAAAGAAACCAAAGAAAAACAAAATCCTATTTCAGAAATAGACAAACTTGTAAATCAGTTAAAACAAATTGAAATAACTCCTCAAAACGAACGTAAGAAAATAATAAGAAAGCCGCAAAAATGGACCTTTTATCAAATCGACGCAGAACCATCGAAGGACGAGGAGAAGATAGACCAAGAGTCAGCTTCTCAGAAAATAGGATAGGAAATAATAATATACTATCTAGAATATGTAGAAGACAATCTAATAGAGAACAAAATCAAGAGCATATCTAGATAATCCTTCTGGTTCACTATGATGGATTCTTGATTTTTCTAGTGCCTTTAGGTAATTTATATCTTCTTCACTCATGAAAGATATATATATATATATATATATATATATATATATATATATATATATATATATATATATATATATATATATATATATATATATATATATATATATATATTATATGTTGCAACAGATATATTATCTTATGCAATAGGTTATCTATTTGTTGCAAATCATGATATATCTGTTGTAACAGATGATTTATCTGATGCAACAGATATATTATCTGTTGTCCAACTCAGTGTAAAATAAATGGTTTCTGGAAAGAACTAATTATTAATAATAATAAAGCTGAAAAGTCATGACTTATCATAATATTGATTAATTTAATTAAGTCATAACTTTTTACAGTAATCAAGAATGTCATTAATAAATGGAGGTGAACAGTTGTGTCTTTAAATCTGCTTTATTAATTTATATAATTAAAAAGTTAAAAAATTTGTATGTCATGAAGATAACATATTTTTAAGAAACTATATATATAGTATATGTTGCAACAGATATATTATCTTATGTAACAGCTTATCTATTTGTTGCAACGGATGATATATCTGTTGTAATAATAATAAAGCCGAAAAGTCATGACTTATCATAATATTGATTAATTTAATTAAGTCATAACTTTTTACAGTAATCAAGAATATCATTAATAAATGGAGGTGAACAGTTGTGCCTTTAAATCTGCTTTATTAATTTATATAATTAAAAAGTCAAAAAATTTGGATGTCATGAAGATAATATATTTTTTAAAATATATATATATATATATATATATATATATATATATATATATTATATGTTGCAACAGATATATTATCTTATGTAACAAGTTATCTATTTGTTGCAACGGATGATATATCTGTTGTAACTGATAATTTATCTGATGCAACAAATATATTATCTGTTGTCCAACTCGGTGTAAAAAAAATGATTCCTGGAAAGAACTAATTATTAATAATAATAAAGCTGAAAAGTCATGACTTATCATAATATTGATTAATTTAATTATGTCATAACTTTTTACAGTAATCAAGAATGTCATTAATAAATGGAGGTGAACAGTTGTGCCTTTAAATCTGCTTTATTAATTTATATAATTATAAAGTCTGAAAATTTGGATATCATGAAGATAATATATTTTTTAAAAATATATATATATTATATGTTGCAACAGATATATTATCTTATGTAACAGGTTATCTATTTGTTGCAACAGATGATATATCTATTGTAACAGATAATTTATCTGATACAATAGAATATTATCCGTTGTCCAACTCGGTGTAAAAAAAACGGTTCCTAGAAAGAACTAATTATTAATAATAATAAAGCTGAAAAGTCATGACTTATCATAATATTGATTAATTTAATTAAGTCATAACTTTTTACAGTAATCAAGAATGTCATTAATAAATGGAGGTGAACAGATGCAATTTTTTGCCAAACTCATTCAAGTTCAATCCTCTATAAATAGGTCCCTCCTTACTCAATCTTTCGTTCTACTACATACTATTTATTCCTCGCTCTTGTTACGCCTACAACTACTTTCTCTTCAAGGAGTTGATAGCCTTTTCCTGTTTCTAGTAAGTTTTTATCTTAATTTTTGTATAAATATACGTTGTATTACATTACATTTGAATTCTTTCTTTTCTTTACTTTTGTGTTTACGTGTGTGTTTTGTCAACTTATGTGTTTTTTAGATATGGTTGATCCTGTGTGGGATGTCGCTATTTTACGAGACGTCGTGAGGAAACTGTAGAAGAAGGTTCATGACCTGCATTGGGAGTTGGCCGCCGTCAGAGTAAGGATGCTGCGGGAGATCCGCAGGCTCCGGAGGGCGCTGCTGCTGCCCTTTGAAGATTGGCCGGCTGGCCATACAAATAATAATGATGTTAATAATGATGATAATAATAATTAAGCTTTTTTTTTTGTTATCTATCTATTTTTTTTGTTTGTTTTATAAAAAATTATGTTTGATGCACGACTTTTTATTTCTTATTTAATTTTCGTGCTGTCTATTTCTATTTCTTAACGAACGACATGTCTACAATTAAGGAATAATTTGACTCCAGTATCAATAGCAAGAACATATGAGTTATCTGTTAGTTTAGTTTTTGTGTGTGACAGGAGTTGTATCTGAATTTTGTTGTTCGAAACATATTAGTAATCTGATAAAACAGATTATTTATCTGTTGAAACAGATTACTAATCTGGTGCAACAGAATACCCATCTATATGATTCATATTACGGGAACCTAAAACCCTTAAACATGAATCCATCCAACATGAGTCTACTGTTACAACAGAACATTTATCTGTTGCCGCAGATAATGAATCTGTTTAAACAGATTGCTCTTATATTGTATTCATGTTCGCGTGCAAGCTATTGTTGAAAAAACAACACACTAGCAGTTACCCAGATTCAACTAAAAAGCATAATCTGACTTACCTAAGTCTCCTCTCAAGTAAATTCCAAAGTTGAAGGTGATTTACGAAACAAAATTTGACATAAGAATTTGGTCAAAGAACAGCAGTTGGGGTAACAACAACAACAACAATGGTCAACAAGAAGAATATGAAGATGATAATGAAGTATAAGATGATGATAATGAATCAGAAGATGATGAATAAAGCAACAGCAATAATAAACAACAAATATCGCAAAGAGAGAGAAAATAACAACGGATGAGGAGAGAGAAAAAGGCGTCTTTTTTCCCTTCGTTCCCCGTTATATATTAACTAACATTTGGATCAAAGTGTAAATTTAAAAACTTATGGGTCATTTTTAAATTTTTCCAACTTTCTTAATCCATAATAAAGTAATTGTCACCTCCACCTAATAATTAAGACTTCTATCACCTATACCTCATTTTAAACTCTTTTGTCACCTGTGGCCCAAACCCCCTAGTAGCTTACATGTTGAATACTTAAAATCTGCATTTTGTACTAGAAAAAACTTGAAAGAATTGTTAGAAAACAAACCAATTTTGCAAACAAAGGATTTTTCAACTTATATGGAACGCATTAAAATAAATTTGTTAAAAAAGAAGAATGTTGGCATATTCTGGGGATTTGAGATAACCAAACTTGTTTTAGATTAAAATTTGCTATCAAGTTCTAAAAAAGAAACTATGTTCTTGTGAAAATTCTACCCTTTAATTATACTAATCACACATCTAAGCCAAGTGAAATCAATATCTAAAATAAAAGGATGGAGAGGGTAACGAATAAATTTGCCATCAATTTTAATAAGCTTATATAAGTTCAAACACAAGCAATCAAGACACAAATTTCAAACAACAACGTGCAAAATATAAATTAATGAAAGATAATCTACCATGTGTATACAAAGAAAAATAAAGCTTGGAGGAAGGGAAGAAGCACTAGACTGCTAGCGGATTTGCCTTAAGAGTATGAAATATGATTCCTTGCTCGGATGAAGGATAACGTCGAGTCTTATTTTGAAACTCCATTAGCGAGAGTTTTGAATTAAGACTTTATTTACTCTGAAATGTATATGTAAAGCAAAAGAGAAATAAAGATTAGATACGAAAGTAATATAGCTGGTGGAATCAATTATCAGATGTATGTTTATTTGACACTCACATGATCACCTCAAAATCTTTAATGAACCAAAACTGAAAGGATCCAAAATAGTAGATCAAAGCATTCAATAGATTCTCAAAATATGAAACTCTTAGGTGGATCAATATGGACAATTGCATGCACATGAACTAATAAATCTCATCATAAAACTTCAAACTATTATATCTTAACAAGAGGCTAAAGGTTAAAGAATGTAAACAAAGTCTACCCCTACATAACATTTGTCAAGATATTTCCCGAAGGAGATGATTTTTAAGGCATACCAAATGTATCAAGCATAGCAATTATTGAAGAGCCAACTAAATTTTGAGATGCCACCCATTCAAGACTTCTCAGTGAATGTTCTTGAACATATATAATTAGATTAGTACTACTAGAATCTTACCCAAACTCAAAAATATCGGCGGCAAAATAGAGAATTTCTAATACCATGGTCTCACTATACTTGAACTAAAAAAGTACATATTTGTATTCTGTCTAGCAAGAAGGGGAGCCTTGGAGTAACTGGTAAAGTTATTATCATATGACCAGGAGGTCATGAGTTCAAGCCTTGGAAACAGCCTCTAGCAGAAATGAATGGTAAGGTTGCGTACGATACACCCTTGTGGTGGGGCCCTTCCCCAAACACCGCGCATAGCGGTAGTTTTAGTGCACCGGGCTGTCCTTTTTTTAATTCTGTCTAGCAAACAATAAACTAACACGTAGTCATATTTTATCTTAAGTGGACATCTAAATTGAGATTTCTAAGTTAACAAAATGTATTCAGTATTCTAAAGCACCACAATAGGCATATCGTAAAAGAAGAAATATTGTTATAAACAAGTGTCCTAGAAATATCAAACAAACACAAAACCATGAAAGACCAACAAAAAACATAGGGAACAACTAATTTAATTAGTGAACAAACCAAAGCCGATCATAGCTTCAAAATACTAAATCATAAGCATATTTTAAGGAAGTGTTAGAGTCAGAGGGACAGAATGAGGAAAACACTGACCTATTTTGGTGCAGTGAACGTGAGGCGCATGTCTCGGATCTACTCCTTACTCCCATAACCAATCAAACCTCAGATTGAGTAATGTAAATCAACACAAAATTGACCAAGGAAAAAGTTAAAAATCGGGAAGACTTTTAATTACTCCAAAAATACTAACAACTGAAGTTTAAAGCTTTCTTAATGAAGAGGGAAACTAATAGCTAATTCGAAAAGTTTTTGAGTAAAGAGGTGGCTGAAAAGCTTTTTCAAGACCAAAGAGATGACCAAAACAGAAAGGAATTCCGCTCAGTCGAGAAACAAAATAGAGTAAAGCAAACAAGTATATTTTTTAGCGTGAAAAGGAGTAATAGCTTTCTGAGTTGTAGGAGCAATGGCTGCCAAAAAATGTCCTAAAATGGATTATGATCGCAAGTATCTATACAGAGAAATTAAAATTCTTCAACTTTTGAGAAAACTTCTTGAATTCAAAATTGAAATTCTTGAAAGGCTCGATTGCAGGTGATAATGATGAAATCCAAAAATAAAAACATGGATTTTTTCCCTTTCAGTTGACGTGAAGGAAGAAAGAAACGGTTTTGAGGTGGAGGATTTGGACCCGTCGTTTGAAAAGGTAATGACCTCAAAATTCAGAGGTTTTTCGATTTTCTCCGCTTCTCCTAGATGACAGCGATACATAAGAGCTATTGTAGCTTTGATTTGAGAAGACAAAAGGTTATGGAGAGAGATGAGTGAAGTGACGGGGTAAGAAAAGAGAAAAAAGTGAAGGGGAAAGGCTAAGACCATCGAAATTCGCCATTATCCAGTGGTGTGGGGGTTGGTCGATGTTTGCTGAGAGTGAGAGAGAAGTGGGTTGATGCTTTGGTAGAAGTAGACCATAGAAGTGAAGGAGTATTAGGCATTAAGGGACTGATTTAGGCTGCATTTGTTTTTTCTAAGATTCACAGGTCTGAATCTGAATGCACATCTGAATGATTAAGATGTTGTCTCTGGATTTGAAATTGAATGATTAAAATTGTTTGTTTTTCAACAATGTACTAAAAAAGTTTATTTGTGTATATAATAAAATAAAAAATATAATTCAAATAAAAAGCTAATTATATATCAAAAAAGTATGTAATTTAATACAACAAAATTATTATTTGATTGAAAACAATATTTATGTTTGTTAGTGATAATAAAGATGATTTATAATGATGGTTGCAGTGACAATGATTGATGTTAGTGATTAGTAATATTGGTGGTGATAGTTTTGATGGTTGGTGATAACGCCCAAACTACAGCTCTCGTAAGAGTGTAAGCGGCCGCTGTCAAATATAGAACCCAACTGGGTTGGGTGTCGAATCTCACAGGGAATACTTGGTCACTAAGTTTTACAACTATTAGTAAACTGTTGGTTGAAAATTCCACTGAAAGGGGGGATTTGATTATGCGTGAATTGATAATATCAAAGTAACGAATGAATGCTTTATTTAGTAAGATTTAATCACAGAGAATAATAAGTTAGGGTTATGTCCACCTTATGAGTTCTACGTATCTGAGTAATGCGGAATTTAGACATGCATGCACTTATAGAGGTTTGTATTCTAATGGTAAATCCTAGTGTCTCTCGACCATCCAGGATTATTTCACTTTAACTCTCTCGAGCTTAAAGTGTATAACTAACGGTACAAACACTCCAAGAGGTTAATCTGGTTAAGGCATTAACGTGTAAACAGGGGTTGGTAGCCCTATTTCCTTGTCACACTCTCTTTTCCAAACATGTAACTTTTCTCTCGAACAAGTTAATGCTATAATGGCGTATTCTATATGTTTACAACCACAAGAATTTAATTAAAACAAAGAGAGTAATGATATAAGTAGCATGCGCATCAAGAATTCACAAACTCATAGTAATAGATAGTATATCAAAAGGCTTCCATAACCCTAACAGAGAAGTTTAGCTACTCATGAATGTAAAGGAAAGCAACGAAGACATCATCATCATACCAAAACGATAACAATCTCACGATGGGTATGTATTGGCGTCACTATGAGAATGACGTGATTTCCTCTCTAGCCGTTCATGTAGCGTTTTTCTCTGTCTAAAGTTACAGAAATTGTAACGTGAATAATACTCAAGTCGAATGAATAAGAAGCGAATGAATGAAAAACAATGCTTTCTGAAAAATTCAGCAAATAAGGTTTTTATAACATCCTTGTCCTAGTCCTACTAGGTTACTGCTGCACCCCTAAGTATTAAGAAATACTGGTTTTGCCCGGGATAGATTCTCCATGCATCACTTTCAGTCCACAAGCTTCCAAAAGTTGCCTTCCTTCTTACGTGAAGTTTTCCTTTGCTGCCCAAAGGTCCACAAAGTGCTGAAATCTTCATCATTAATATCTGAAAACGTGCTAATCACATTGGTTAGCTTACTTACAGGAAAATGGACTAAAAGTGCAGGAATTATATATTTTATCCTCAAAACTTAGCCTAGCATATGGGTAAATCATGGTGCTTAGGCGTGTAAATACGCCCAACATCAACACCCCACACTTAAAGCTTTGTTCGTCCTCGAACAAAATATTACGTCCATGCAATCATCTACTTAGAATTTCACAGTAACATCACAAAATGTTCAACAAGACACGCACGACAATCATTAACAAAGAGTAGTTTTCTTAATCACTACTAGAAACAGTTCACCCTCCAACATAGACTCGTGACAATGGTTAATTCGTATCCACAAGTTAAGCCACAGAGAATCATATAACACTACCCAAAACTCATCAACCATGTGTGTCTCACACAAGATATCACCCATAATCACTCACAAGTTTTGCATTTTACAAAACATTGGTACAAGATTCTCCTTGCTCTCTCTCTCACACAGAATTCATATGTTGCAACTGATGACCATAGGCTTGCCCTTAGTGTAATGCTTTACTAATATCAGAATGCTAAGCTTAGGATCAAATAGGTCTTTACAGGGTTGTAATGTAGGCTAAGGGACAGGTAGCACTATTTAGGCCAGAAATAGTGACTATGTTCCCTAAGTGCTTTAATACACTACGTTATGTCATTAACACTTTCTTTTAAACAACCCCTCTACTTTCCTTTCATCTACCACCCCTCTTCACCTATTTTTTTATTCAATTATAAACAGAACTAACTTTTTATATTTTTTTTCTTTTTTCTATTTTTTTTTATTTAATTTATTTATTTATTATTTTTTTTCTTTTTTTTTTTAAGAAAACACCTCTATGATAGCCACTCTTGTTCACAACAATTTCAAGTACCAACCCAATTTCCTCTTATTTTGTCACCTGACTCTACGATTTAAAGCGCTTAGGAATTTTGATCAAGTTATGGTCTTGAAAAAAATGGATTAGGCTACATATGAGGCTGTCAAAGAAAATAGCTAAAGGCTCAAAGGGGGTTAACTAGGATAATGTACACAGGTAGGTAAAGAGAAGGTAAACAATCACAGGCTGCCAAAGAAATACCTAAATCATCTCCTAAACTCACACTCTTTATTTTGCTTTACACACACACCAGGCAAGTTCTAGCATCTGTCACAACACAGAATATACTATAACCTCACACACACAAGGCACATGGTCAACTTTATTGGGAGCAGTATAGGCTCTTGACCCAACAGATGAATGAATTAAACCACACAATTATCACACAGTGAGTCACACTTGGAGCCTAAACGTATCAATAGTCATGATTTTATCACAAACTCTTGTTATACTACCATGCCGTCTATCAGAACAATTTCATGCAAACTCTAAAAAAAAAATTTAACTAACTAATTACGACCAATTAACTACGACTAATTAAAACAAACAAACATAAACAAATGTAGGCAAAGAAGTACAGCATACAAATACCAGCACCCCACACTTAGACGGTACACACTGCCCTCAGTGGAAAATAAATAAGGAAGACCTGATTAGTCGGACTCCTCCTCTATGTCTGGGGTCATACCCCCTGCATCGGAATCATCATCAGAGTCGTCGTCATCAGATTTTTCCTCCATGTCTGAGTCTGGCATTCGGCGATCATCATCAGTCGACACGTCATCATCGAGAGGTTCCTCAAAATGTACCCCTACTCCGCACATAGCCCGCGCATGCTCATTCATCGGGTAGTCATAATCCAACTGCTGGAGCTCTGCATCAGTTGGAACACGTCCCCCACTCATCATGGTAAACCTTGTCATGCCATATAAATGGCGGAAGAAGCTTTCGTCGCAAGCATGTCTTTCTGCAGTGGTCAGGTTGACACCATGCATAGTTTCAGAATCTTTAACCTTTGTCAGATCAACCTTCTTCGGGTTGTGCGGAAGCTTATGATCTGCAGGTTCCTCTTCAATGTCTTCCTTCCTTAATATCGCAGTCAAAAAATTGCCAAAGATGAAGTGGGACCTTTTGTGAAACCTAGCCTTACGCATTGATGATCGTATAACCGCACCAATGTTGATGGGGATATTAGTCATCAGAGCGTACACCAAGCATACTCTATCACGTGTGATCTTTGTGTACTGTGTCCCAGGAATGAGGCAAGAGTTGACTATCCTCAACCATATACGAGCTTCTCTATTTAGGGAAGCATACGGGAAGGTATTGTGTCGACCGGTATCCTTGTGACGATTCCAATGTGCCATTGATCTAGTTTCGCACAGTGTGTGTCTGATTGCCCTGTATGGAGGTCTTTGTTGAAGCTCCTTGAGTGGTGATGGATCAACAGATGGAAGACCCAGAAAAGTGTTGAAAAACTCCGCATTCAGTTGCAAGACTTGGCCCCGAATCTTCACTTCACTTCCAGTAGTCTTTGGGGACCAATTTGCATAAAACTCTCGCGTTAGATCAAATTTGCATTCTCCCATATCTCAAAATGAAATCATGATTCAGCGCCATGATTTTAGCCAAAATGCGAGGTTCTCTCTTCGCTAGACTCTCCTTTTGTATCAACTCCACGTGAACATATTTTTTCACTTTGTTGTTCTTGTACCACTCCTTTCCTTCCTCCTCTAGGACCCACTTTATCCCAAACATGCGTTGAGGTATTTGCAGCGAAGAGGATTCAGCTTGCTCTTTTCTTCCCCTTTTCTGACCTTTCTGTAAGGTGGACACTTTTGGTGCCATTCTACCTGAGATTAAAATAGATTCATTTTAGCTTAACTCGGAAGATTTAGTCGACAAACAAATAATAGTGGCACCACCCCACACTTAATTTGTTGATACAAACTAATTAAGTGAGTGATGTCGATTACTCAGACTTCATCGACATACATATAGGCGATATGTTCCAACAATATGTTCAGCACAGTCATACTTTCATGTCATCTTAACTATCCTTTCCAACTCTATTTCATGTAGTCTTTACTACACTTTCATGTTTGGATTAATGCACTTTTTGAACAAGACTACTACATAGAGATCGTATCAAGTTATGGCATCGAAATAATCACAACATTATCTGCTTGTATTCGATCATGATTTTTATCTCGATGAATGAGTCATTCAAACATTCAAGCTTTCAGTTTTAAAGACTATGCAATTAACTTCATCATGTCGATTCCGCAAAAGTATGACAGTGTATCAAAATCATATACAAGTTGGAAACAAGTCAAGAACACCCACACGTATTCTTTCACTCAACTAGATGTATCATAACAAATCAACCACATTCCAATCATCAACACCACTTTAAAAGCTAAAATACCATTATAAGCATAGTATTGTAACAACTATGGAATATAAAAAAAAACTTACTTGGTGATGGACTCGGAAGATGATCTTGCAAGGTTAGATGAGCAAAAAGAAAAGTTTTGAGAGATTTGGGAAGGGTAGGCGGCGCTTAGGTTGAGCAAACAATGAGATTTTGTTCTAAGATTAAGGTTCTATTTATAGACCAAGGCTTGGGTCGGTCTTGACTCATGTGAAATCGGGTTAGGAGACCAAAAAGTAAGGTTAGGCGGCGCCTAATGCTTTGCCTAGTTGAGCATAGGCGGCGCCTATGCTATGTCCTAGTTGGGCATAGGCGGCGCCTATGCTATGGCATTTTAGATTCAGAGAGCTTAGGCAATGGTATAGATGGATCCTTTAGCTTTGCCTAGTTGAGCATAGGCGGCGCCTATGCTATGGCATTGTCGATTCAGAGAGCTTAGGCCATAGCATAGGCCTTGCCTTGTCCGTTTCCTAGATATACATAGGCTTTGCCTTGTTCGTTGCCTAGATTCGCATAGGCATTGCCTTGTCTATTGCCTTTGCCTCCTCATTCCTAACTTACCACCTTTAACATGGAATACTTCCAAATCAAAATTTGAGACCAATCTCCTCCTTTACATGTCTTGCACCTACACTTACTCTAAAACAACAAAAACGATTAGAACGATGGGTTGCCTCCCACCAAGCACCTTAGTTTTGGTCGTGGCTCGACTCTTCTTTTTGGATTTTTATTTAACAAAACATCCTCCTAGTAAAACAAAACGATTAAAAACAATAGGTTGTCTCCCATGTAGCGCTTGATTTATCGTCGCGGCACGACATAGTTATCTCGATTACTTAGACTTCGTCGAGATAGATGGTGGCCATGCATTTTATCGAGTCAAGAGGACCGATATATGGCTTCACTCGTTGGCCATTCACCTTAAAGACACCACCATTATTGTCTTCTGACTCTACTACTCCAGACGAGTAGACTTGGCTAATTCTGAACGGACCCGACCATTTAGACTTCAACTTACCTGGAAATAGCTTCAGTCTGGGGTTGAAAAGAAGTACCATATCACCCTTCTAAAAATTTCGTTAGATAATCTGATGATCATGATACTTTTTCATCCGTTCTTTGTAGAGGTCTGCTCTTTCATACGCATGAAGACGGAATTCGTCCATCTCATTCAGTTGCTCCAATCTCAGATTAATAGCATCATCCCAATTCAAATTAAGCCGCTTCAACGCCCACCATGCTTTATGTTCGAGCTCAATTGGCAAGTGACAGGCTTTCCCATAAACTAGTTGGTACAGGGACATACCAATTGGTGTCTTGAACGCAGTCCTATAAGCCCATAAGGCATCATCCAGCTTCTGAGACCAATCTTTCCTACTAGCATTTACAGTCTTAGCAAGGATCAGCTTGATCTCCCGATTAGAAACCTCTACCTGCCCACTAGTTTGTGGGTGGTAAGGTGTGTCTACCTTATGTTGCTTGACCCCATATTTCACCAACACGGCTCTGAATAGCTTGTTGCAAAAGCGTGATCCTCCATCGCTTATGATGGTACGTGGTACCCCAAAATGAGAGAAGATATTTCTCTTCAAGAATGCTACAACACGCTTACCTTCATTATCAACCAGCGCTACAGCTTCGACCCATTTGGATACATAATCCATATCCACTAGGATATATTTCATCCCAAACGAACTCACAAATGGGCCCATGAAATCAATACCCCACATATCAAATAGCTCTACTTCAAGAACCTTAGACATGGGCATCTCATGATGCTTTGAAATCGCGCCTTGCCTCTGACACTGATCACATATTCTCACAAAATCATAGGCATCCTTAAATACTGAAGGCCAATAATAGCTGCTTCTAGCTATCCGATTACCTGCATGGTAACCCCCAACTTGGGAAGCATGACTTGCTTCCAATAT
The DNA here is from genome assembly GCA_030864225.1 of Capsicum baccatum var. pendulum. NCBI lineage: Eukaryota > Viridiplantae > Streptophyta > Magnoliopsida > Solanales > Solanaceae > Capsicum > Capsicum baccatum. The sequence goes on along the minus strand of CM061559.1, from coordinate 45,075,201 downwards.
GCTCGGCACCTCCATTGAGATATGCATCGCCTAATAACACCATCCGCACATCGTCGAAAAAGATATGGTTCATCCCATAAGTGGTGTTTCACATCATGCATGAACTTCCTCCTTTGATGAAAAGAGAGATTCTCAGGCATCACATTACTTACCACGTAGTTCGCAAAGTCTGCGTACCACAGTAACTCTTCCACCATCGTGGCTAGGATCTCTTCATCGGGAAATGCATCATCAATCTCAAGATCAGGCTGCGCTATGTGCTCATTCTCCAGTCTAGAGAGATGATCAGCTACTTGGTTTTCGCAACCTTTTCTATCTTTTACCTCGAAATCAAATTCTTGCATCAATAACACCTATCGAATTAGCCTCATCTTTGCATCCTTATTTGCCATTAAATATCTCAGGGCAGCATGATCTGTATGAACCACCACTTTGGTTTCCAGCAAGTAAGCACGGAACTTTTCAAAAGCATAAACGACCGCTAGAAGCTCTTGTTCCGTGACAGTATAGTTCTTCTGGGCTCCATTCAAGGCCTTGCTCGCATAGTAGATTGGATGAAATAACCTTTCTCTTCTCTGGCCAAGTACAGCACCCAAAGCTACCCCGCTTGCATCACACATAACTTCAAACGGTAGAGACCAATCAGGCGATACGATGATAGGAGCTTCAACTAGCTTCCCTTTGAGGCATTCAAATGCCTTCAAGCAATCTTCACCGAAATCAAACTTTGTATCATTCTCCAAAAGTTTGCATAACGGACTAGCAATCTTGGAGAAGTCTTTAATAAACCTTTGATAAAAAAACTGCATGACCGAGGAAACTACGAACTCCCTTTACAGAAATCGGAGGTGGTAATTTCTCGATAACTTCAATCTTCGCTCGATCGACCGCAATTCCTTTTTCAAAAACTTTGTGCCCAAGAACAATACCTTCCTTAACCATAAAGTGGCACTTCTCCCAGTTTAGCACCAAGTTGAATTCAACACATCTCTGCAACGCCATACTTAGATTCGCCAAGCATGATTCAAACGACTCACCTACAACTGAAAAATCGTCCATGAACACCTCCAAGGTGTCTTCAACTATATCAGAAAAAATGGAAATCATACAATGCTAAAAAGTGGCAGGTGCATTACATAGCCCAAATGGCATACGTTTGAAGGCAAACGTACCATATGGGCATGTAAACGTTGTCTTCTCTTGATCTTCGGAAGCAATACAAATCTGATTATAGCCGGAATAACCATCTAAGAAACAAAACCATCCTTTCCCTGCCAATCGATCAAGCATTTGGTCCATGAATGACATTGGGAAGTGATCCTTAAGCGTCCATGAATTCAGCTTCCGGTAGTCCATGCACACTCTCCACCTTGTGATAGGTCGGAGTGGAATTAGCTCATTCTTTTCGTTTGCAACTACCGTCATGCCCCCTTTCTTGGGCACACACTGTACTGAACTCACCTATTTACTGTCGGATATTGGATACACTACCCCTGCATCTAACCACTTAATAATTTCTTTCTTCACCCCCTCTTGCATAGGTGGATTCAAACGTCTTTGATGCTCAATAGTGGGTATGCAATTTTCTTCAAGCTGAATCTTGAGCATACATATCCCAGGCGGAATACCAATAATATCAGTGATAGTCCAACTGATGGCTCTCTTGTATCTCCTCAGAACAGAGATGAGAGCTGTAACTTGTTGCTCACCCAAATCAGCCGCAACAATAACCAAAAGTGTGTTTCCACTTCCCAAGAACGCATACATAAGATGACTGGGCAGCTCCTTCAATTCTAACATTGGTGGCTCTTCAATGGATGGTTTAGCTGGTGGTGTAGGTCAATTTTTGAGATCAAGGTCCAGATTTTTGGAAGCATGAGAATACGACCCTATTCCTGTTAGAGCATAAATAGTTTCTCCATAATCTTCAACATCTTCACGCTCAAAATTCATTAGCACAGTAGCCAATGGATCAACAATAAGATGCTTCTCTACAGATAATTCTTTCTCATCTTCGTAGTACACATCAGCTACAGAGAACACATTCATATCATTGGGCTGCTTCATTGATTTGCATACATTAAAACGGACCACTTCGTCATTCATCCAAAATAAAAGCTCATTAGCTCTTAAATCAATAAGCACACTTCCTGTTGCAAGGAAAGGACACCCCAAGATTATGAGAACTTCAGAGTCCACCTCACAATCCAAAATAACAAAGTCTGCAGGAAAAATGAAGGAAGAGACCTTCACTAATACATCATATAAGATACCAACAGGTCATTTTACCGACCTATCTGCCATCACGAGCCGCATATTGGTTGGTGTAGGATCGCCCAACCCTAACTTTCGGTAAATAGATAGTGGCATCAAATTGATGCTAGCCCCCAAGTCTCATAATGCCTTGGAAAAATCCAAAGATCCAACAGTGCAAGGAATAGTGAAAGCACCAGGATCTGCCTTTTTCTGAACTAACGATCTTGTCGCGATTGCACTGCAATGATGAACATTGTCTGCCAACTCATAACTTGCTGCCAGTTTCTTTGTCAAAAGGTCCTTCATGAATTTTGCATACCCAGGCATATGTTCCAGTGCCTCCACCAAAGGAACATTAATAGTTAGCTGCTTCAACATAGTCATAAATTTACTGAACCTAGTATCATCAGCTTTCTTCTTCAGTCTCTGAGAAAAAGGTGGTGGTGGAAGGGGAATAGTTTTCTCCACCACTTCCTTTTTATCTTGCTTCCGATTGTCGATCTTTTCAGGTTGTAGACGTCTAGGGGTGATGTCATGCACACTCACCTCAGCTTCTTCAGCATCAACAACATCATCTGCTATATCATCAACCACCTGCTTATCTTTGGAAGGATTCTCCAATACCTTACCACTTCTGGTAGTAATAGCTATACATGATCCGTCATTCCTTGGATTTTGCACACTATCACTAGGTAAAGTGTCAGCCTTTCTTTGATTAAATGCCGCTGAAAGTTGACTCAATTGTTGTTCCAGCTATTTTATTGAAGTGGAATGTGAGTCAACCAATTGATTTATTGATGACAAATCATTCTTTACCTCATTTACTCCCGTATTGGTTGCCTTCACTCCTTTCAACAGCTTAGCCATCATATCTTCCATGGACATCTTCCCAGAGCCAGACGCCACGGCCTCACGATTTCCAGGAGGAACATACAAACCACTCCTGTCAGTCTTATTCTTCCAACTACCTTGATCACGATCCTTGTTTCCAGATTTATCATAATAGTTCCGACCTTGGTTTCCTTGGGCATTGCCTCGGGAACCCCCCTGATTATTCAAGTAGTTAGCTTCTTCCTCAGAATCAGATTCATCTCTTCCCTGTGACACAACAGCTTTGACTTTTTTGGTCTTCCCTGATAATAAATGCTTGGTAAGAAGATCCATCTGGGTTTTCATGTGCGCCATATCTTGATCACGTTCCTCCTCTCGTCGCCTTTGTTCTACAGTCATGCCAATGGATACAGTAGAGCTTGCTACCTCAGAATCCCTGGTATGCCAAGATCTACTCTGCTTTGTCATACGATCTAGCATATCACTTTCCTGAATAAAAGTAAGGTCCATGAATGACCCTCCTGCAGCATTATCAACCACTGGCTTAGTCACCGAATTACAAAGACCTGTATAATATCTCCATCAAGTGGACATTGGTCATATGATGATTTGGGCACCGCATAAGCTTCTTTTTTAACATCTCCCATGTTTCGTGGAGAGCTTCAGTTGGAAGCTTTCGAAAATTGTTGATCTCATCTCTCAACTGCGCTCTCTTGGATGGCGGAAAGAATCTTTCTAGGAAAGCGACTTTCAATTGCCTCCAATTAGTAATAGAATCAGGATTTAGCCCGTTCAACCATAGAGTTGCCTCTCCAGATAGAGACAATGGAAATAAGTGCAGCCGAATTGCATTTTATCCAACTCCGGGATTGTCAAACGACTTGCATATTGAGATAAAATTGATCAGATGCATATTCGGATAATCGCCTGCAAGTCCACCAAATAATCCCTTGAGCTGTAATAGCTGAATCATGGTGCTAGTGATATTGAACTTGGCTCCAGGTGCCAAGGGCGGAGGAATAATATCCCATGTGGCACCAGCCCCATCTAGGTCGTCATCATCATCGTCAAAAGGAATCTGCACAGCTCGGCGTTCAGGTCTAAATCTAGCTTGACGATCTCTTCTGTTCACAGGTGTCGTTACCTCTTCAACATGCCTCGGGTTTAGTAACTCCTCATCACCCAGGTCCTCATCGTCTGGATTTTTTGCTCGCTCTGGGTTATCAATTTTCTGTTGGTGCACTTGAGCAGCAGCCAATGCAGCTAATCTAGCTTGCTCCTATTGAGCAGCCCTTCTTTCAATGTCTCGTTGCACCTCCATCCTGCCAATAAGTTGCGGTTCAGGGTTTATGGATAATAATGGCTGACCCGAACTTCGAGTATTTGTCATGCACTGAACAAAACCTAAATAAAACAAAAACAACAGACGAAAAGTAAAATTAGAGAATCATTGACCAAAGGGTCTAGTAACTATCACAAACTTAATTGACAACCGTATTCCCCGGCAACGGCACCAAAATTTGATAACGCCCAAACTACAGCTCTCGTAAGAGTGTAAGCGGCCGCTGTCAAATATAGAACCCAACTGGGTTGGGTGTCGAATCCCACAGGGAATACTTGGTCACTAAGTGTTGCAACTATTAGTAGACTGTTGGTCTAAATTCCACTAAAAGGGGGGATTTGATTATGCGTGAATTGATAATATCAAAGTAACGAATGAATGCTTTATTTAGTAAGATCTAATCACAGAGAATAATAAGTTAGGGTTATGTCCACCTTATGAGTTCTACGTATCTATTAACTATGAGTAATGCGGAATTTAGACATGCATGCACTTATAGAGGTTCGTATTCTAATGGTAAATCCTAGTGTCTCTCGATCATCCAGGATTATTTCACTTTAACTCTCTCGAGCTTAAAGTGTATAACTAACGGTACAAACTCTCCAAGAGGTTAATCCGGTTAAGGCATTAATGTGTAAACAGGGGTTGGTAGCCCTATTTCCTTGTCACACTCTCTTTTCCAAACATGTAACTTTTCTCTCGAACAAGTTAATGCTATAATGGTGTATTCTATATGTTTGCAACCACAAGAATTTAATTAAAACAAAGAGAGTAATGATATAAGTAGCATGCGCATCAAGAATTCACAAACTCATAGTAATAGATAGTATATCAAAAGGCTTCCATAACCCTAACAGAGAAGTTTAGCTACTCATGAATGTAAAGAAAAGCAACGAAGACATCATCATCATACCAAAACGATAACAATCTCACGATGGGTATGTATTGGCGTCACTATGAGAATGACGTGATTTCCTCTCTAGCCATTCTTGTAGCGTTTTTCTTTGTCTAAAGTTACAAAAATTGTAACGTGAATAATACTCAAGTCGAATGAATAAGAAGCGAATGAATGAAAAACAATGCTTTCTGAAAAATTTAGCAAATAAGGTTTTTATAACATCCTTGTCCTAGTCCTACTAGGTTACTGCTGCACCCCTAAGTATTAAGAAATAGTGGTTTTGCCCGGGACAGATTCTCCATGCATCACTTTCAGTCCACAAGATAACAAAAGTTGTCTTCCTTCTTACGTGAAGTTTTCCTTTGCTGCTCAAAGGTCCACAAAGTGCTGAAATCTTCATCATTAATACTTGAAAACATGCTAATCACATTGGTTAGCTTACTTACAGGAAAATGGACTAAAAGTGCAGGAATTATATATTTTATCCTCAAAACTTAGCCTAGCATATGGGTAAATCATGGTGCTTAGGCGTGTAAATACGCCCAACATCAGTTGGTATTGTAGTGATTGTTATGATGGTGGCGGTTGATAGTAGTGGTGGTGGTTGTGATGTGACATTGCTTGATGTTAGTAGTTGGAGGTGTTGATTGTGATGGCTGAAAAAGGAATATGTGATGGTTTGACAATGTGTTGGTACTAGTTGGAGATGTTGTTAGTTGTGATGGTGGAGATGGTTGTTAGTAAAGATAAATTATAGCGATGGTAGGGGTTGAAGTGATAGTAGAGGTGGTGTTACTAGTGACAATGGTGGTGGCGGCCAAAGAATGTGTGGAGGTTATGATGTATTAGTGGTAGTTAGCGGTGGTGCTAATTGTGATAGATAAGTTGGTCGATAGTAGGGATTGACCGGTAATGGTTGATGATGGTGGTGCTGTTGACGGTGATGGTGGCGGTAAATATAAGTAGAGTAATAGAGGTAGTAGCTGTGGTAGCGGTTGATAATAGTGGTTGGTAGTGATATTTGTTGTTGATAGTGGTTGTGATGGTGGAGGTGGTTAGTGGTGGTGGTGGTGGTTGACAATAGTGGCGGTGGAAGAGGTGGTTAGTGATGGTGATTGATGATTATGAATAGAGTGATGGTGAATATTATCTAACACCAAAATTCCTCTTCAGACCTGTTAAAACTTAATTCTACATCTGAATGATTAAGACCTGTTCAGACTTATTAAGAGCTTAAATCTTAATAAAAAATAAATGCATTTAATGATCTGAAGACTGAACTATTCAGATTCAGACCTCCATTAAGTACAAACAAATGAGCCCTTAGTTAGGAGTGAATTTGGGTCGGGTCAGGTTTTAGCTTTGGTTGGGAAGGATGGTTAGGTTGATTAGGTTTAGGTAAATTAGATATAAAATTGGCCCAAGTGTTGAAGCATCTTGGGGACTTTACCTTTTTCGTTTAGGTGTACGCGCTTCGCGGTGTTTAGGTATACGCGTTTTCTGCGTATACCTCACTTTATTGAGTTCAAACGTTATACTAAATAGGATATTTGTTTAAATAATAAAGATGAATACAATAATTAAATTCAACATCTTTTGGAGAATTTATTTAATTAAACCTAACATTTACCAAAAAAAATTCTCAAAGCCAATGGACATTCATTTTCCACCTGTAAACTGCAACAAAACAATACGATAAAAGAGACATCAAAACAATATAATTAAATCTAGCTTTTACACAAAATTTTCTCAAAGCCTTCTGACACTCATCTAGCACCTGTAAACTATAACAAAATAATACGACAATAGAGATATCAATATAATACAACTAAACTTTACCTTTACACAAAGATATAAAAATAATACAATTAAGCCTAATCTTTACCTAAAAAAATTCCTCAAAGTCGACCGACATTCATCTACAACATGTAAATTCATCTACGACCTTTAAACTACAACAAAATAATACAATATTAATCACAAAACTTCAGTTTTGATGGAAATAATTCTTGTATGAGCGAAAATTTTGACACTAAAGAATGACTTGAATGAAAACAAAGATGATATATATATATATATATATATTACTTTTTATAGATTTTTATTAAGTTCTAATAGTAGTAATATTATAATATTATTTTATTTTATTATTGTGGAGTCTGCTTTTCCTTGGGGTTAATGATCTGATAATTCTTTGGGAATTGATTAAATTTGTGCCGCTTATTGTAATATTGCTAGGTAGAGTTGATCATTTATAGGGATGTCATTCATGAGAGGGTTATTTCCTTAAGTTGACTAATTTCTTTACGTATTTCTTTTAATTCTTTTTCTATGTTATTTATACTAAGAAAATTTATATCCTTATTTTTTATTACTTTAATTTTTCTTTCTAGTTCTATTTGTTGATTTTTTAGGAAATCAAAGTTCTGTTTTATTTTATCTAACAGTTTCTTTTGTTTAATTTGCAGGTTTTTCAATACTTCTAGAGTCTTTAGTATTTTACTGTCTTCTCTTTGTACTGCTTCTCCTAGATTTATTATGAGATCTGTAATAGTATTTAATTGAGAATCTTCCTCATGCAAAATATGTTCTCTGTTACCAAAATTACATTTAATTAATGAATCATCTTTTATTCGTCTGTGTCTCTTTTCTGCTTTTAATTGCAAATCTAGATATTCTATTTTCTTGAAGAAATCTATTGTAATGTTCTTATCCTAGCCAAAAAATCTCTCTGTTGCATTCTTCTCTAATTGATTTTATTCTAATATTTCAATAATTTATACAATATCTAATCTGTACTAATTTATTTTTTAGCAGGATTAAATGGTCTACACAACCTAAAAGTTTTTCGTGATCAGAAAATGTAATTACTTCTGGTAAATCTACTGATTCTACTACTCTTATTTCTTCTATTAAATTTTGTTCTTTTTTTAGAATTTTGTTTAAATGTTCTAAGTTTTTATATAAGTAATTGTATGGTCTTTGAACTTGTCTAGCAAACGGATGTGTTTTCATGTACTTTTACTTATTTTTATTCTAACGGAGTATTTACTATGTTACAGCGTTTATTTAGATAACTTATCCTTCAATTGTAATATTCTATGTCGCTTCTAATTCTATGTAATTCTCATGTTATTTCACTTGAGTATTCTTGAATGATTCTAATTGTGATGTTTCTGGAGTTGCTAATAATTTCAAATAGTTACTCAAGACTATTTCTAGTTCTATTTTGTCTGCCCTGCTCTTTATTTCTTCATTTAAATACCAATATCTTAGTCTTAAATTATTAGCAAAAGGATGTCTTTTCATTAAATATTGTTTCTAGACTTAAGGTGATTTATCAATTCATACTCTAGGCCAGATATTATAGTGATTAGATTATCTAGTTTTCTCAAATCTTCTTCTGTACTATTTAATTAGTCTTTTATATTCTAAGTATAAACTATACAAATTATTCTCGATTTCTTTCAACGATCTTGTATTTCTATGAGGTGTTCTCATTAGGCCAAATAAAAAGGATACTTTACCCTTAGTTCGTCTGTAATGTAAAATATTTGGGTTTTGACTTCAGATAATCTATTATCTACTTGGTGTAGTTCTGTCCAAACATCTTCTCTTGATTCGGGAGAGATCTCAAATAATCTGATAAGTAACTGTCTTTATTTTATTAAGATGTGATACAAGTTTATATATTCTTTCTTTATATTTCTATTATACCAGTAATATTCTGAAGTTAATATTATTAGTTTTTCGTAGGGTCTTGATTTTCTTTTCTCAATTCTTGATATCATATATAATAAAATCTCCTAGAATCTTAGGGCTCTGATACCAATAAAAAACAAATATTAATAAACAGAGATAACAATAACAAATAGATAATAATAAAAAGAGTAGACAAAATTGGAACAAGAAACAAATAATTAAAGCAGATAAGCAGGTATGAGAAATAAAAATTGAGATAAATCGGATGTTTTATAATATGGTGTAAATCCTACTCAGTACTCCATTATTCGTTGTCCTTAGCCTAGTGTAAGCGGACAAGTTATAAAGACCAAAGTATATTTTCTCCCAACAAAATAAATTATTTTTTGCATTTTGATATTTTGATTTTTTTTTATTTACACCCTGTTCATCTCTTTCTCTTCAATTTTAGGTATTTAGCAATGGCTTCTTTAATCACACTCTGGGATGACACAACAGTCCTTTCAAATCGTTATTGGACTTTTTAAATTCTGTAAGAATTTATAGATTAATCTATCGTTCTTGCTAAACACTGAGAGAATAACCATATACTAAGGGTATATTTATAAGTAATTACACATTTTTACAAGATCGAAAAACTGGCGGTAATCCACATGGCTATCCAAATCTATAATAAAAAATGCATTACTTCTACAAGATCGAAAAGCTGGCGATAATCCGCACGACTATTAGATTTATAATATTTAACACATATCTTGAAGAAAATATGAACTTGATATAATTCAACATAATTTACAAACTAGGAAGAAAAATACAATGATCTTATGTAACGACTACTTACATGTCTTAAGGAAGAAGTGAGGTTTCCCTTTCGGGAGTCCCCTGAAAGCTAACAGCTACCGGAATGAAGAAATAAAAGATTAATATACACTACACACACTCCTTTTTTTTTAACAAACTAAGAAACTTTATGAACTTTAGAAGACTATTTTTCTCACTCTTGATTTTTCTCTCACTTCTCTCTAGCTATATGTCTTTAAGTCATCCATAAGGTGGTATTTATCGGAATTTGTGGACTTCAAATCCTTACTTCAATATGCTTGATCAAAAACTTTGGCAAGTTGAGTAGGCCCCATGGTCACATAGCTGTGTTTTCACTTTAACTTCCCTCCGTCCATTTGTTTCCTATTTATTCATATGTTATATCATTACATACGTCTCATATTTTATCTTTTTGTAGATATCGTCATTACTTACGTATTCAAATTGTGTAACACTTCTGAGTCAAAATCCATTCCTGAATCATCGTCTGCATTTGGGTCTTGGGCGGACTATTTTTCTCACTCTTGATTTTTCTCTCACTTCTCTTTAGCTATATGTCTTTAAGACATCCGTAAGGTGGTATTTATAGGCATTTGTGAACTTCAAATCCTTACTTCAATGTGCTTGATAAAAACTTTGGCAAGTTGAGTGGGCCCCATGGTCACATGGCTATGTTTCCACTTTAACTCCCCCCATCCATTTGTTTCCTATTTATTCATCTGTTATATCATTATATACGTCTCATATTTTGTCTTTTTGTAGATATCGTCATTGCTTACGTATTCAAATTATGTAATGATTCTGAGTCAAAATCCATTCCTGAATCATCATCTGCATTTGGGTCATGAGCGAATTGATCCATGACCGAATGTAGTCTCGATCATACTCGTCACTGTCTCCATCTGATAGTCTCAGTCTTGTTCCCATTCTGGGTAATCTTATTTCTTCTCTTGAAATTCTGGATCTTGGCTCCGGCAGTTCTGGATTCATTGCTATTTCTTTGGGCAGTTGTTCTACTAACAATTTTTTTATTGAATCTACTACTATTTTTTCTATATTTCTTCTTTTTATTTTTCTTTTTTCTTAAGAAAAAAACTTTCTTAGTCTTGGAAGAGCTTCCTTCATCTGTTGTCAAGGTACCTGTGGTCTTGAAACTGGTTGGGAGTATTCTCCCTACATTTTTGGGCAAAGTATCAGCCGTCAACAGATTTGATGAGTCTTTACCAGATACCGTTTGAGCTGGACCAGTTGTATCATTACCCTATACATTAGGTCTTTCTGCATTCATTGGGGAATGCACACCCATTAACGAATTTAAGAAGTCTTTACCAGCTACCGTTTGAGATGGACTAGCTGTATCTTTACCCGATACAGTAGGTCTTTCCATTTTTGAATAAGTTGGAGAACTTTTTGGGATTATTTGAGTCTCAAATTTTTTTTGAGTCTGTTGTAATAATTCATAATGAAAAATCTTTATACGATCTTATAAAATACTTATATGTTCCGACATTTGTCCCTTTCTTTATAAGATTTTCATTGTCTTGTCTTAAAATTTCATTGGCGTGATTTAGTCTTTTAAAAGCTTCAGTCATGGAGGAACGATGATCACAAAATATAATTTTATCTGTCTTTTTTAATATAATACTAGGGAACTACTTTTATATCTGGTCTAAGAGCTGGAGTAATATAATAATTTGGCCCTAGATTTTTGCGGGCATAATATACTGCCTTTGTTAGATTATTAAAGTCTTTATAGAGAGAGGTTGTATAGTCTTTTACCGAATCCATTACCTCTATCCATGTCTGAAATACTCTTTGTGTCTTTTCCCTAAGAACAACATAAAATTTAGATCTGTAAGTGCTGTTTTTTTCAGAAAAATAATAGCTTAAAGCATTTAGAACTGAAATGAAATATCTAGTGTCTCTGGGTGTCTTGTTGTAAGAAATCCATATATTATCGATAAGGCAGAACTGTGGTTTGTCCACCCTTACATCTGTTCTAAGTTTGAAAGTTAAATTGGATGGCTCATAACTAATGAGATTGTGAGGTCCGAAGATCATCCTTTCAAATTTTGGATGTTCCAACATTATTAGTGGCCTGTAATGAGTATTGCTTAGTAGTTTCTTTAAGTAGTCTTGAGAGGGTGAGGCTTCTGTCTTTCCTTTGTCTTTGCCTGTATACATACTGAAACAAAAATTGTTAGTTGTTTTCTTTTATTAGTCTACTTAGTTGATCTGCTAGGTTGTTATATTTTCCTTTAATATGTTCTAAAACAATGTTGTAAATGAAACTGGCATCAAGGAAATTTAACCACCTCCTTTTACTACTATTCTTCTCTTTTATTTTTTGATAGAATTTTACTATAGCCTCTCAGTCTGTTCTTACTAATATTTCAGGCTTATTTAATATATAAAGTTTAAAACTATTTAAATCGTAAATTACTGCTAGTGTTTCTGCATCTATGCTATTTAGATTTCCTGTTTCTTTATATTTTCCACTTGCATAAGCACAAAGTTTTTCTTCTTTCTTCTCGCTGTATTTATTGGGTTTTGCCTTTAATATTGCTTCCCATCCTTGAAGGCTTTCATCTATCTCGACTATTAAATAGTCCATTTCTAATGGTAATGTTAAGTCTGGGATATCTTATATTATGTGCTTAAGTTGTTGGATTAATTTTATGTCTTTCGCATTAAAAGTCTTTTGTCCTGTTGATCCTGTTTTAGAATATAACGGTTCTGCTACTTTTTCTAAATCTTTAATAAAGATCTAGCATAATTTAACAGTCCTAAAATTTTTTATAAATCTTTAGTCTTGTCTAATCTATCTAGCATTTCTAAGACTTTTTTAGCTATGTGCGGTTGTATTTTTATTCGTCCATCTCCAATAACTACTACCAAAAAAGTAATACTATTTTGACATAATTTCATTTTCTTTCTACTTATTATTATTATTATTCTATTATCTACAAATAATTTAAAAACTTGTTGTAAATGTCCTAAATGTTCTCTCATATTATTACTACAGACTAGAATATCATCTACATAAACCAATACAAAATTTTTATAGTCTCCAAAAATACTATTCATTTTTCTTTGGAAAATTGGAGGAGATGTCTTTAGTCCGAACGGCATAACCAGTCACTCAAAATGTCCTTCTAGACATGTAAAGGTAGTCCATTTTACACTCTCTTCATGCATCTTAATCTGCCAATATCCGAATTTACAATCAAATTTGCTAAATATTTTTCTTCTTTGTATTCTGTTTATTAATTCTGTTTTGTCTAGTAACTTATACCCATCCATTACAGTATTATCATTTAGCTCTTGTAATTTATTACCATTTTAGCTTTTCCTCTCACTATTTCACTATGGTTTCTTACTATGAAAGTTGTTGATCAATGTCTTGATTTGGATCTTCTAATTATCCCTAATTCAAGTAGCTCTTTTATTTGTATTTCAAAGTCTTTAAGGTCTTCATTTGTAGCTTCTATAGATGTTGTTTTATAGTATATTCTGAATTAATTATTTCTAATTTGCAGGTAATTCAATTGGAGTCCCAATGTTGCAAGGGTTTTTCTCCAATTATCTCTAGTTTGTCTAGGATTTGTATTATTTTATCTAGGTCTTTCTGGTCTTTGATTACCCCTATCTATTGTATACCTTTCCTAAAATTGTATAATTTTGTATCTGATTCTATTAATGTGTAATCTTTTTCTAGTTTTTCTACTGTTAATAAATCTTGTAATTCCTCATACATTATTACATTTTTATTATCATTACAAGTACAATTTTCTCCTTATCACACTCTAGAGTTTTTTCTGATTTAATTTGATCATTTGAGCTTTCATTCTTTCTTTTATCTTATCTTTAAGGAAACGATATTTAGTTAGCAGGGGTTGTGCCTGTACTGGTGAGTGGGTGATATTGCTAGTGAATATTACCCAATTTTTTGTAGCAAAACATCTGTCATTATTTTGCATCATAAAATATAATCCTAAGACAAAGTCTGCTTTTATGTTTAAATCTCTAACTAGTATTTCACTGAGTGTATATGATGGTTGGTAGAATTTTTCACAAGTATTAATAAAACTTACCTTTGCTTTTGGTATATAGTCTGTATAGGTATTATAGGTCCCGTCCATTTGCATGGATTGTTGAGGTTTTGATAATTTTTTAATTAATTTTATGGTAAAATTCTACTATTTAAAGTGTTTTGTATACATCTTGAAGCAACTACAGGTAATGTTTTGAACTCATAGTCTTGAAATTTTATTCTTGCTAAAACTTTGACTGTACTTATCTTCTTTTCTTCATTACATACCATTCTTTCAAATGATATCTTCATTGATTTTTTCTGTTTAACTTCATTATTTTCAATAGATGTATTTAATAATTCTATGTATTTAATAATTCTATCTCTACTAAATCTTCTTCTCTAATTATCTCTTTACTATATACTCTTATCTCTAATCTTTTTAGTCTTTCTTCTAATTCCAATATCTTGTCTTCTGTTGTTCTGGCTATTGGTTCCTTCGTGTAGAAATTATTTAAATTATTTGTTGATTTTGGAATCTCTAGGATTTCTGAGGTTTTTCCTATGCATTTTATGCATCCTTCCTTATAACATTTCCTACATTTTGCCCTTTTGTTTTTACTTGGAAATCATTTACAAAAACAACACTGGTTACTGTCTAATCCTTTTCCTTCCTCAAATTCATGTTCACATTCTTCTATGAAATTTACTAAATCATGATAGTCTGAGTTCGTCTTTTCTAATCCTATTTTATTTATAAACTCCTTTTCTCCAGAATCTGAAGAATCAGATTTATCTTTTTCTTCTTCAAACACTTCCATACTCCTGATGGAGTATATACTTTCATTATCTGACATATATTCATTTATATTTATCAGATTTTCATTTACATCTTCTATTAATTGTGCATTCCTAGATCTACTATTATTTTTTTAGACAAGTATTTGCTAACTGCTCTATACTCCCGCAGGTAAAGCATTCTAATCTATTTTTGTAGGTTCTACCGGTGTTATATTTTCTTAGATGTTTATTCTTATCTAGGTATGGCTTTCTTGTGTTTGATCTTCTTAAGTAATATTTCTTCCTAGGGCAATAGTCTTTTCTATATGCCTTTTTATATTTTTTCTTTTTATAATCTTGGTCATAATGTTGTGTAGTATATATGTTTTTACAAAAATTTGTATCACTTCTTTTTAATTATTTTTGTATCTGTATATTTCTATATTTTTCTTGTAATATATCCATTACATGTTGTATTCTTTGTCCTATTGACCATTGGTTGTTTGGGTTTTGTATTACTCATTCTCTTTTGGACCATTTTTCTTCTCTCTCTCTTCCTAGAGCCCTTGGTAATTTTTTAAATAATCTGGCTCCTAGAGTTTGATCAAACGAGTTTTCACTAATTGTACAATAATAAAAGTGATTATTTAGAAATTCCTTAATCCTTGACCAATTATTAATACTTAGTTGTTCTAAATTTATTAGGACTTTTTGCTGCAATACTACTAATCCACTACTGGGATCTTCTCCTGTTAGTAGAGTATGTACTTTGTTTCAAAATTGTATGGATTTGAACCTAGTTCTATTAATTCCTGAAAATCTTGTGGGAATAATGTCTTATATGTTTTCTAAAGTGATTAGTACTTTCTCCTAAAAATGTTTCTAAATATCTATACATAATTTCTGCATCTGGTTCTTGATTCCCCTGTATATGTTGTATGTAGTCTACTATAACTATATTTTTTCATATGTCTATTACATTATTCCATGCCTGAGGATCATGAGCTGATAAGTTTAAATTTTTTTCTTTATTACCACCTTCTTATAATCTAATGGGTTCTTCTATTGGCATTCTTTTTCCTCTAGGCTTTATGTTTTGTTCAACTTGAGTGTCTAGGTTTATTCTAAATATCCTATATCTTGGTAAATTTTCTGTTGTTATATTTACTCTTTGCATTCCAATTGTTCTCTGGAAAGGGCTTACAGTACTTGCCGCACTTTTCATAAATTCTTTTATACTTTCATCTATAC
The DNA here is from genome assembly GCA_030864225.1 of Capsicum baccatum var. pendulum. Classification (NCBI taxonomy): domain Eukaryota; kingdom Viridiplantae; phylum Streptophyta; class Magnoliopsida; order Solanales; family Solanaceae; genus Capsicum; species Capsicum baccatum. Next base: position 45,059,286 of record CM061559.1, on the reverse strand, counting down.
TATAAATCGATTATGAGTCTTCGTATTTTTGTTTCTTTTTATGTGTATAACCATAATTATCTGTTCTTAGCTCACAATTTAGAAAATGTTTTTTAGCTTTGGCGAGATTAAGATTTTCCATTTTATAGCCTATACATTTGAACTTTCTGTCGTTATTTATTTCGTATAGGGCTTCTGCTTTTATTATAGCTTTATTCACTTCAAAGCCTTCTTCTAATATTTCTATATTCATAAAATTAGTATTTTCACACTCTTCAATTTCTTCATCAGTTTCTTTTTCATTTGTATATTGGTAGTCTGTGAATCTTACTAAAGTTTCTCCTTTAGCGTTTAAATACATTAAATGATCGGTTCGCTTTAGTATTTCTTTCTTAGTAAATTTTTTTAAGTTTCATTCTAGTCCTGCATAGTCTTCGGAATTTATCTTTAGGGGTTTCATTAATTTAATACCTTTATTTCCCATTAAACTTACTACATCATCTATTCTTAGTCTAAATTTTGTACTACTATTAGTGGCGAGTTTTCGACTAGAATGGAACTTCGAAAAATTTACTAAGAAAGAAATACTAAAGCCAACCGATAGATTTCCCATTTTACAGCCTATACATTAGAACTTTCTATCATTATTTATTTCGTACAGGGCTTCTTCTTTTATTATAGCTTTATTCACTTCAAAGCCTTCTTCTAATATTTCTATATTCATAAAATTAGTATTTTCAAACTCTTCAATTTCTTCATCAGTTTGAGATGAGCATCAATCATATTTTCACAATAAGTAAACCAGATTCTTCTCTAATTTAACATGCATCGCAATATTTATAGAAGTATTTTCTTAATAGATTCCTATTTTAGGAGTATGTTTCAATCCTATTTTCGCAGTATTTCTCTAATTGAACAGTACAAAGGAAAATATTAATTGATTCTCCTCCCATATATTTTAAGAGTCTCATATATTTTAGGAGTATAATTAATATAATAAAAGTAATTAAATAATAAATTAGCGAAAATAGTGAAAAGACAGTTTTGTCTAAAGGTGAGTCTTTTAATGAAGGGCCAAAAGTTTAAATCACTTTTTTAAGGGTGTTCACACTTTTAATATATTATAAATATAGATATAGATTATTTTAAGCTTTTAATTTAATAACTAGCACAGTATATACTAATAAGATACCGAAAATAAATTACTAGTGCTTATAACTTTCCGCTAACGATTTAACATAAATATTAGTTATAAAATATTGATTTATAACTAAGTTAAAAAGTAGAAAACTTGAAATAATGCGACGACAACAGGCAAATTTAAAAAAAATGAGGCGTAGACTAATAATATTAACTTTGATACTAAATTGTTTAATTTTATTAGTAATTATAAAATGTTTAATTTTTTTAAGCTTCTAATTTAATAACTAGTATAGCATATACTAATAAGATACCGAAAATAAATTACTAATGTTTATAACTTTCCGCTAATAATTTAACATGAATATTAGTTATAAAAATATTGATGTATAACTAATTTAATAAGTAGAAAACTTGAAATAATGCGACAACAACAGGCAAATTAAAAAAAATAAGGCATAGACTAATAATATTAATTTTGAGACTAAATTGCTGAATTTTATTGACAATGTAAAATAATGGTGCATGATTTATTCCTAACTAAAAGCTCAAATAAATGTAATCTGAAGAAAGAAGGGTCAAAATTGGATGTCAACAAAGAATAGGAAGTAGAAGAAGTTAGTTGAATGATAAATAATGATAAAAATAAAGTGTATGCTTTATTACTAACTAAAAGCTCAAATAAATGTAATTTGAAGAAAGAAGGGCCAAAATTGTATGTCAACATATGATGTTAATTTAGTTTGCTTCAAGTTTAATCAAGATTGTCCCTTTATCACTGCATTCACGTTTTGTATTCTATTAGGTATTTCATATACTAATTTATTGTAATAGGTTTTCTTATATGGATATAATGAGCGAATGAATGCAGTTTGTTTTAAATTCTAGTTTCACATTAGAGTGATATGATTTGATGCATTGATATGATTATTATTTTCAATCAAGATTGTCGCTTTATTACTGCATTCACGTTGTGTATTCTACTAGGTATTTCATCTACTAATTTAGTGTAATGGGTCTTCTTATATGGATATAATGAGTGAATGAATGCAGTTTATTTTAAATTCTAGTTTCACATTAGAGTGATATGATTTGATGCGTTGATATGGTTATTATTTTCAATCAAGATTATCCCTTTATCTATGAATTCACATTTTGTATTCTATTAGGTATTTCATTTACTAATTTATTGTAATAGGTTTCCTTTTTTTTAAAAGCAAATTCACTAAGTTAGATGCCCAAGGCTAGTTTTTATATATATATATTAAAAGCAAAACTCAAAAGAAAAAGTACAAGCAATGGGGGCTATACCTTGCCTTACTAATCCTATTGAGGCATAACAAAACCTCTTCTAATTAACATGCATGTAAAAAATAAGAAGAAGAAAGAACTAAATATTCTATGATCATCACAGAGTTAATAACCAACTCTATGATGATATTACAAATGATAATACTTATGTAGTGAAAGATTAAAATAAGCAAAAGTGTGGAGTCAGGTCCGTGTTTCTTTAAAAATTGAAAATCTTTAAGAAGATGTAGTCCTATAAAGATTCGATTTTTCACCTTGTCTTCTTCCTCCAACCAATCTAAAATATCTTCATAGTTCATCAATTTTTCTTGGTCTATTGAATCTTGTTGATATAATTGAACCTTGTTTCCTTCTGCTTTGCCACCCTCATTGGTAATTGTCTTAGAATAGCCTCTTCAGGCACTTTACCATCCCAACTAAGTTTTCTTTCATGAATTTTCTTTTTCTTGATTCCTTTACTTTGTTGCCTTGGTGAAAAATCTCCATCCCTAGCCACTTTAGCAAAGCATTCATCCAATACTTCATCCTCATCTTCTTCGTCAAATATGTCAACCCCTAAATCACCCTCAAATGCTTCCATTGGATCTTCTACCAAATCTCCTATCTCATACCTCTTGGCTTGGAACCCTTTGGTAGGATTATCCATAAGATTCAAATGTGCATTTGTTTGAGCCACAAGTTGTTCCGTGGCTAAAGATGGAAGAACTATTGCATAACTTGGCACAATTCTGATGTTGTTGGACTCAACTTGCTACATGTTGGAGGAGATGAGGCCTGCTTCTCCTCCTCAGCCATATCTGCCCAACTCTTTATATTTGTACCACTTTTTTGGCCACTCTTGGCTTCAACCTTGTTGTTTGAACGCGACGGAGTTAATACCACTACCCCATCCACATCTTGTTCATTCCCCTTGAACAATAATTTATGTCCAAAGTTATCTCGTTGCTCACCAATTAACTCCATAGATGGAGAAGGGATCTCACACGTCGAAGCATCTAATTTAGCCACCAACGGCTTCAAGACAGATACGGGACAAATCAAGTTAGCAACGTGTTGTTACATTAGCATATTTGTCACTTCTGGAAGTGCAATTTGACATTTAGGACTGCCTGAATCAGATTGGTGCTCATTTTTATCTAAAAGAGCCTCAAAGGTTTTAGGATCCACAACATCCTTTGCTGCAACGCATTGTTTCTTTGCCATATTATGTTCTTTACTAATTTGAGGACTAACAGATTATTTGCGTGAAAACATTGTCCAACCCTTATCTCTAACATCATCTCTAGTATTTTTCAACTCCATATCCTTCTTAGAAACCATAAAACTCTTAGTCCCGGCACTTGTATCCACAACACTAGGCAGATTTTGAAGAGCTTTCTTTTCAGCTTGCATTTTTTTTTATAAGTTTTCGAACACCCTAGCCAAAGTTTAACCTACTGGAATGTCCCCTATGTTAACTCTATTTTGTTGTTTCTTCTGAATATTTAGATAATACGTGCATCTCCTTGCAATTTTTCAACTGAAGCTCCCCCAATCTCCATTGTCACATCATCTTTTTTTTGAAGCACTATTTTTTTCAATTAACAATCGATACTTCTTTTCACGTGACCCTGGTATTTACAATGGGTGCAATATTGAGGTAAATTATCAATCAACACCTCGTGAAACTCCTTAAAAATTCTACCCGTAACTTTGTCCATACTTTGAAGTCGAATACGATCCAGATGTTTGTCCACTAAGTCAAGGATGACTCTAACCCTAGCCGTGCTCGGTCTTGATCTCACTTGTGTGGCCTTGTCCACAGCAATAGGTTTTCCAACTGCTGAAACAATGGAAGCAAAGACCTCTTAGCAAACAAATTCGTTGACAAGTTTGGAAACAAAATCCATACTGCCGCACGTGAAGTCTCCTCCTTAGGGTTGAATCAAATAGTCCATGAAAAAAATCCTAATCTAATGATTTTGGTCGTTGTGCATGAAACAATTCACACCTCGTGATAATGCAGCCACAAAATCATCATATTGATCCACACAAATAAGAAGTTGTGTTTGAGCAAGCAACCTGACTAGACAATGTCCCTTAATGTCGAGAAACTTAGCCAAAATCAATCTTAAAATTGACAAACCTGGTAATCCCATGGATAATTTAACCACTATGGCTTGATGAAGTCCATCCTATCTGGCGAAAGCTTGTCGTTCATCCAGTGTAAATTTTAACGTTGGGATTCCATGAACAACTTCAATAGGTATTAAACTAGTTTGTTAAAGACTAATAGTTGATTGTGTTTGATTTAACTTATCAACGCAATTAGAGTTTGTATTGGTGTTTGTAGGTTTGTTTGTAGGGTTTTGGAGAAACTCTCCCACAGTCAAAGGCTGGGGAGAGACAGTGGCAATCATAGCTTAATAGATTTTCTTATATAGATATAATGAGTGAATGAATGTAGTTTGTTTTAAATTCTAGTTTCACATTAGAGTGATATGGCTATTATTTTAGTGTATTGGTTGCGGAGTGCATTGGTCGTGATCTTATGATTTAATTTAATATTTTGGGCCTAAATCAAATGATTTAAGGCTTAAAGTAATTTATTATTACGTGAGAAGAACGAAACAGGGGTACGAACTTGTTTCTACATTCACTGCATAAAGAAAAGAAAGGAGGGAACAAATCCATTTGTAAGGAAGAGAGACGAGTTGAGGATTAACTCAAGCCTCACCGCAAAAAAATGAAAAAAAAGGGAAAGAGGGAAAAAATTATTTGTCCCATTTTAGTAGAAAATAAATGCTTCAACGGTTAATCTCTAACGAGGGCATGGATAATACATATCTCGACAAAGTTCGCAACTTCGTGTTTCATTAAAAGACAAGCAATAAAATATCAAGGTCTCATTACGCGCCTTGACCCAAATAATTTTCTTAAAAAATAATCTTTGGTTTAACCAAATGAGTAGACTCAATATTTAGGTGTGATATCTTGATTGATGTATGATGATGCTGAGGTCGCCACTAGGCATCTTAGTTAAGACTAACAAAAGTGTAACAAATTAAAGTGAACCATAGGTAAAACAATTTATCCAAGATTAATTTAAGTCAAGTCTAAGTTGATAAAAGTGACTGTCACAACCCGAGCAGAGACCTTGACTGCGATGGCATCCCGAACCATTGAGGCACGGGCGCCCCTTATCTATCTGACAATCATGCACAATATTCAAACAATAAAAAGAAATACGGAAGTTTTAACATACGAAAACATGGTCAATACAAAAGGAACTCTTGACACTCAAACATCTGAATCAGTCTGCGAAATCTCTAACAATTACAAAAATCAACATCCGTCTAAAAGAAAAACTGGGACAAGGCCCCCAGTCAGACCATAAATCAAATTAATAGCAATGTTCCATAAACCCGACCTTTCAGAATAAGGGAGGCTCATCAACTGCCAATCTCATACACACCACCTACTGCTTAGCGAGACCTCGGATTGAGCCTCAGATCCTAAAATATAGAGGTCAATACAATTGTACTAGTACGAAGAGCAATCCAAAAAATATATATTTTTAAATAATATAAGTGAGAGAATTTCATAAAACACATTTCATCTTAAAATAGTTGAAAATACATGGGCATAATCTGAATCTTTCAAAACACATTCTGCAAATCATGACTCTACACTTTCTTCTCTTCTAAGCTAGATGGTACATTCTACAATCTGTAATTCCACGGGCTATATGTAATCCGCCTTTGACTTAGTGGCCAAGCCCCCAATCCAAGTTTTCCGCAAAGGTTGGAGTATCTGCTTATCTACTATGCCATAAAGTCTTCACCAGTATACAATCTCTCTTTCGGGTAACATGAACTCATGTCGACAAATCACGGTTTTAGGCAATGAGTCATCTGACTTGTTCCTTCTTCGGGTAACCATCTAACTCTCTTAAGCCCAATTTTATACTCTTTAAAACATATCTTCATCTTATAATCGTTTATCTCTTATCCTATTTTTGGGCATATCCTACTAGGGTATCGTCATACCCTGACTTGTAAGTTATATCTCACTCTACTGCCCTCTTATCGATTCAAAAGATATTATTGACCACCCAAAAGATCTACTAATTAACAAGAGTTCATATTTTAAAATTGTTGAAAATCATGCACTTCTCTCTTCAACACTTTATCTACGAGGGTCACCTTTCTTATCAAGTTTTAAGCCATTCTCATGGGAAAACATGACCATTTACAAAACAAGTAAAAACAACCTCTCATTTCCTCATAAAACAGTATAATTGTATATATTAATTCATCAACAGACCCAAGCTTTTAGCAATTCGCATAATCAATTCACAACATGTATAACTCAAGGGATTTCATAGTAAAAAAAGGGAATTACAGATCTCATGCTCTCACATAACTTCACAATTCAGATATCACATGATCACACGAATATAATTTGAGTTTTAAACACGAATTTACAATTTCTACAATACTTCATCAAATCATAGGATTTCCAATACATACTTATCAAGATCTTGAAACCAATTTCACATGTACATGTATATGCTCTTTAAATCAAGTTTAAAAATAGTAAATCCATGCCCATGAGGTTTAGGATAGTCCACATACCTTAGATTACTTATTTTGAAGAATAGGACTTGAATCTTGACTCGTTTCTTGGAAATCTTAAACTTAAAGACGGATTCTTGATCTTTGGGGGGAGGAGTTAAGGTTTAGTTTTTTAGGGAATTTGAGTAACTTTTGGCATAATATGCCCTAATCACGACTTAATTTTGTGTTCTGGCTGAGTTAAGACGAGGGAAAAGGACTAAAATACCCTCTTGAACCTAAGAAATATATTAAAATGAACTGGGCACCCAATGCGTTAGGCGACGTGACGCATCGGGCACCAGTACGACAGGTATCACGATGCGTCGATATCGCATTGAGTTACTGTTTCTGAAATCCAAACATGTCCCTTCCCTCATCCGAAAAATCTGAAACTGCCCTGAGACATTCATTTTACACCTCCAAATATGAATCAACTCAATAATCTATGTCTCGGGGTCGGAAAGGTCGATTTAGAACTCATTGAACTTTAGGAGTTTAAAATATGAATTAAGTCCTTTTTAACACTTAGGAAAATTTCAGGTTGTTAGCTTTTTAAGCTTACTACTAAATGTGGTAACAATTCAAGAATGCTACGAGGTGTTACATTATCCTTCTCTTGGGTTCATTCATCCTCGAATGATGGCTCGAAACACAGATAAGCACGACTTCAAGCACACTAAGGAAAACATAAAGAGAGTAGTATATGATTTGAACCTTCTATGTCATCATCCACGGTCTCAAAGAGGTTTGGGTGTCTAGTTCCCATGTAATTTTCTGACTCCCAAGTAGCGTCCTCAGCTTTTTTTATTCTTCCACAACACCTTAACGAAAACTATCTCCTTACTCCTTAATTTTAGAACTTTGCGATCCATAATGGCAATGGGCTCTTCTTCATATGACAAGGAGTCTTTCACATTGACCTCCTCTCTAGGCAATACTAGTGAATGATCTCCTATGCATTTTTTCAACATGGACACATGGAATACTGGGTGCACGAAAACTAGACTCGCAGGTAACTCTAACTCATAAGCAACCCCGCCAACTCTTCTTACAATCTAATATGGTCCTATATAACGAGGACTAAGCTTCCCTTTCTTCCCAAATTGCATGACTCCCTTCATAGGGGAGACTTTTAAGAAGACCCAATCATCCACCTCAAATTCTAAATATCTCTTTCTCACATCGGCATAAGATTTCTGGCGACTCTGAGCAGCCTTAAGTTATTCCTCATTATCTTCACTTTTTCCATATCCTGATGACAAGGTTGGGCACAAACAACTGGGTTTCACCCGCTTCGTACCATCCAATTGGCGATTTACATCTCCCATAAAGCACCTCAAAAAGAGCCATCTGAATACTAGAATGGTAGATATTGTTGTAGGAGAATTCTATCAACGGAAAATGGTCCACCCAACTACCTTTAAAGTCAATCACATAGGCCCTCAACATATCCTCAAGGGCCTGAATGGTGCGTTCGGCTTTCCCATCAGTCTGAGGGTGGAAGGCAGTACTTAGGTTCACTTAGGTGCCTAAACCCCGTTGAAAGGACCTCCAAAACTACGAAGAAAATTACATACCTCAGTCAGATATAATGGACACAGGAGCACCATTCAAATGGACTATCTCTCAAATGTATAGCTTGGAATAGTCATCCCCCACATAGTTGATTCGTACAGGAAGAAAATGAGCGGACTTGGTCAACTTATCCACGATCACCCAAATGGAGTCATATTGGTTTAGGGACTTCGAAATCCCCATAATGAAGTCCATATTAATCATCTCCCACTTTAGCATAGGCAAGGCTATCTCTTGGGAAGTGCCACCTGGCCTCAAATGATCTACCTTAACTTGTTGATAATTCATACACTTAGAAACAAAATTAATATCTCTTTTCAGATTATTCCACCAATAGATGTTCTTAAGGTCCTGATACATTTTCGTAGATCCTGGGTGAACCACATACCTTAAAGTGTGAGCTTTATCAAAACTTTTCTCTCGCAAACCATTCATGTTCGGTACACAAAGCCTACCCTAATATCTCAGAATCTCGTCTCCTCTAATTTCAAATGTCATCACCTTTTGTTAACCAATATCTTTCTTAATCTACATCAAGATGGGATCCTCAGCCTGTTTCTCCTTAACTTCAGCACATAAAGAGGATTTATCTATCTCATGAACAATTAATTCTCCATCTTCGAAATCCAGAAGTCGAACTCCCAAATTTATAAGCCGATGAATATCCCTCACGATCTCCTTCTTTCCTTTCTCAACATGAGAAAGACTGCCCATTGACAACCTACTAAGAGTGTCAACCACCACATTGGCCTTGCCCAAATGATAGTGCAGGCTTATGTCATAATCCTTCAATAATTCTAACCAATGCCTCTGCCTGAGATTCAGCTCTTTCTATAAAAAAAACATACTACAAACTTTTGTGATCAGTAAATATATCTACATGCACCCCATAAGGATAATACCGCCAGATCTTAAGTGCAAACACCACAGCTGCTAACTCTAAGTCATGAGTGGGATAATTCGTTTCACGCACGTTCAACTGCCTAGATGCATAATCTACCACTTTACCATGCTGCATAAGCACGCACCCCAGTCCCCAGGGGATGCATCATAGTAAATAATGAAGCCATTTGTACCCTCAGGAAGGGTCCAAATCAATGCAGTAGTCAACTTGTCTTTCAATTTCTCAAACCTATTCTCACAAGATTTTGACCACAAGAATTTTGCCTTTTTCTGAGTCAATTTGGTAAAGGGAGCAGCTATGGAGGAAAAGCTCTCTACAAAGATCCTGTAATACCCTACCAAACCCAGGAAGCTTTGGATATTAGTTAGAGTCATGGGTCTAGGCCATTTTCTTACAACCTCAATCTTTTGGGGGTCAACCTTAATCCCTTCACTAGACATAATGTGCCCTAGAAAAGCAATGACGCTAAGCCAGAATTCATATTTTGAAAACTTTGCATATAATTCATGATCTTTGAGGGTCTGGAGAATGATTCGGAGGTGATCATCATGATCCTCTTCATTCTTAAAATAAACCAAGATGTCGTTAATAAAGACTATGATGACCAAATCTAGAAACTAATAAAAAAACTATTCATTAGGTCCATAAAAGTTGCGGGGGCATTAGTCATCCCGAAGGACATAACTAAGAATTCATAATGGCCATATCGGGTTTGGAAAGCAGTTTTGAGAATGTTAGCCTTCCTAACCTTCAACTGATGATACCCCAAATGAAGATCTATTTTGGAGAAACATGTAGCACCTTGGAGTTGATCAGATAAATCATCGATTTTGGGAAGAGGATATTTATTTTTACCAGTGAACTATTGAGCTGACGGTAGTCTATACACATATGGAGAGAGTCGTTTTTTTTAAGCACAAAGAGTACAGATGTGCCCCAAGAAGAAACACTAGGGTGGATAAAACCCTTATCAAGAAGGTCTTTTAACTGCTCTTTCAACTCTTTCAGTTCTGCAGGAGCCATTCTGTATGGCGGAATAGAAATAGGACAAGTGTCCAGCAATAAGTCAATGCCAAAATCTATCTCCCTGCCAGGTGGTATCCCTGGGAGATCATCAGGAAAAACTTTTGGGAATTCATTAACTACAGTGATAGACTGGAGGAAAGGACTTTCAGTACCAAAATCTTTGACTTGAATAAGATAATACAAATAACCCTTGAATATCATTCTACGAGCCCTAAGATAAGATATGAATTTCCCCTTAGGTGCTAAAGAATACCTTTCCCATTCTGGTTTATTTGGAAAGGAAAAAGTAACTTTTCAGTGTCTGTAGTCTAGCATGGCATAACACGAATGGAGCCAATCCTTTTCCAAAATGGCATCAGAATCAATCATATCAAGCTCTACAAGATCTACCACAGTATCACGATTATAGAAAAACACAACACAATTCCTATACACATTCTAGCAATAATAGAGTCACCAACAGGGGTTGAAATAGAGAAAGGTTCCGGAATAATTTCAGGCTTAAAACCAAAACTGACGACTACATTCGAGGTCACATAAGACAAGGTATATCCTGGATCAAGAAACTCATACACATTACGGGAGAAAATTTGTAATGTACTCGTCATAACATCTGGCGAAGCCTCAGCATCCTAGCGGTTAGATAAAGCATATAACTGGTTGCAACCATCACCGGTAGCTGAAGTAGCGCCCTTAGGAGGAGGGGTTGTGGACGCAGTTTGGGACTTAGCTCCCCCAAAATTTTCTTTTGTCGAGGGACAGTCCCTCTTGATATGGCCTGGCTGGCCAAAGGCATAGAACACAAGATTACCAAATTGGCACGGCCTCGAATGATCCTTTCCACATTTTCCATAACGCGGGTATGGTCGATAAGTCTGAGCTACACATCCCTGAGACTGAGTGCCTAGGGCTCTAGGCCTGTCACCTGACTGGAACCGCTGTTCACCCAAAATCCAAGGCACAGGTGCACTTGCTGAAGACAAAGCATTACTCCAAAACTTCTTTTTAGACCACCTATTTTCCCAATTACCACCTTGATACGGACTGTTATTCTGGTCTATAGATCTGGCTTTCTTGGTTTGCCTGTGTTTCTCCCTGGCCTCTGCCACCCTTTTCTTCTGCTCTTCAACCTATTGCATATCAATAAAAAATCTAGAGAAATCCATATCTCAATTCAGCATCGCTCCTTTGCATTCCATCACCAGATCATTCGAGAGACCGAACGCAAACTTCCTCATGCGAGCTCTCATATTACCTACCAATTTTGGAGCATACCTAGACAACTGAGTGAACTTTAATGTATACTCCTTGACACTTATTTTTCCTTACTTCAAATTCATAAATTCCTCAGCCTTTGACTCCCTGTCCAGAAAAGCTTCCACAAATTCATCCCACACAGAAGGCTCAGCGTTACTACCCTTCGAGTCTTCCAATTCATTATACCACTGGTTGGCTACATACTTCAACTGATAGGCTGCCGACTCAACCCCTTCAACCTCATTTGCATACATAACCTGGAAAATTTTCTCTAGTTCTTCAATAAACCCTCGGGTATCCTCCTCAATTTTCGTACCAATAAACATAGGCGGGTTTAGTCTCATCAATTAACCAACCCGCGTAATCTCAGGTGAACCAAACACAGACCCTACATCTTTAGACCGACTGGTTTGAAAGGCCATCAGCTGAGCTATCATATGGATAGACTGTCGAAACTCGGTATTCGTAACTTCTCTCTGAGGAGGCTGGGGATGGTTAACACCGGTTTGTGGAGCCTAAAGTGGATTATCCAAAACGGGAGAAACTCACGGAGCATCAACAAACTCTGGGGAATGAGCTTTATTACGAGTCCGCATGCCATGCGTGGGACGAACATCCTCAGCTTGGGTGTTTCGTTCATTAGTTCTATGGGGAGGCATAATCAATTTTCTGAAATACAGGGAATCATTGGTTAGAGGACATTCAGACTCTACAACACGGACTAAATCATGAAAGAAAGAGAGAGACGTTTCTAAGCACCTTATTTACTAGTTCAACAATACTAGAATTATGTTTGAGATGGCAAAAGAACATTGTTACAAAAAAGTGTACAAAATCAAAGAAGGATATTTTTATAAATAAACATATAGAAATTATGTAAGATATATTATTTCTAATACATCAAACCAAACAATGTATAAGAAACACTATCAGCATAACTAATACAAGCATTACTAATGCAAGTATTGCTAATACACTATATTCTACATTGTTCTTATACGCTCTACCAAACGACCCCTTAAGGTGGATCAATATGGACAATTGCATGCACATGAACTAATAAATCTCATCATAAATCTTCAAACTATTATATCTTAACAAGAGGCTAAAGGTTAAAGAATGTAAACAAAGTCTACCCCTACATGACATTTGTCAAGATATTTCCCGAAGGAGATGATTTTTAAGGCATACCAAATGTATCAAGCATAACAATTATTGAAGAGCCAACTAAATTATGAGATGCCATCCATTCAAGACTTCTCACTGAATGTTCTTAAACATATATAATTAGATTAGTACTACTAGAATCTTACCCAAACTCAAAAATATCGGCGGCAAAATAGAGAATTTCTATACCATGGTCACACTATACTTGAACTAACAAAGTACATATTTCTTGTATAGTATTCTGTCTAGCAAACCATACACAAACATGTTGTCATATTTTATCTTAAGTAGACATCTAAATTGGGATTTCGAAGTAAACAAAATGTTTTCAATACTCTAAAGCACCACAATAGGCATATAGTAAAAGAAGAAATATTGTTATAAATAAGTGTCCTAGAAATATCAAACAAACACAAAACCATGAAAGACCAACAAAAAATATAGGGAACAACTAATTTAGTATTAGTGAACAACCAAAGCCGATCATAGCTTCAAAATACTAAATCATAAGCATATTTTAAGGAAGTATTAGAGTCAGAAGGACAAAATGAGAAAAACACTAACCTATTTCGGTGCAGTGAACGTGAGGCGCATGTCTCGGATCTACTCCTTACTCCCATAACCATTCAAACCTCAGACTGAGTAATGTAAATCAACACAAAATCGACCAAGGCAAAAGTTAAAAATTGGGGAGACTTTTAATTACTCCAAAAATACTAACAACTAAAGTTTAAAGCTTTCCTAATGAAGAGGAAAACTAACAGCTAAATCGAAAAGTTTTGGAGTAAAGAGGTGTCTGAAAAGTTTTTCAAGACCAAAGAGATGACCAAAACAGAAAGGAATTTCGCTCGGTCGAGAAACAAAATAGAGTGAAGTAAACAAGTATATTTTTTAGCGTGAAAAAGAGTAACAACTTCCTGAGTTGTAGGAGCAATGGCTGCCAAAAAATGTCCTTAAATGGATTATGAACGCAAGTATCTATAGAGAGAAATTAGAATTCTTCAACTTTTGAGAAAACTTCTTGAATTCAAAATTTAAATTCTTGAAAGGCTCGATTGCAGGTGATAATGATGAAATCCAAAAATAAAATGATGGATTTTTTCACTTTCTGTTGATGTGAAGGAAGAAAGAAATGATTTTGAGGTGAAGGATTTGGAACCGTCGATTTAAAGAGGTAATGACCTCAAAATTCAGAGGTCTTTTGATTTTCTCCACTTCTCAGAGATGACAGTGATAGATAAGAGCTTTTGTAGCTTTGATTTGAGAAGACAAAAGGTTATGAAGAGAGATGACTGAAGTGACGGGGTGAGAAAAGATAAAAAAAGTTAAGGGGAAAGGCTAAGACCATCGAAATTTGCCATTATCCAGTGGTCAGGGTTTGGTTGGTATTTACAGAGAATGAGAGAGAAGAGAGTTGATGTTTTAGTTGAAGTGGAACGATAGAAGTAAAGGAGTATTAGGCATTAGGGGACTGGTTTAGTTAGGAGTGAATTTGGGTCGGGTCAGGTTTTAGCTTTGGTTGGGTTGGATGGTTAGGCTAATTAGGTTTAGGTAAAGTAGATATAAAATTGGCCCAAGTGCTGAAGCATCTTGGGGGTTTTACCTTTTTCTAAATTAACTAGATTAGGTGTACGCACTTCGCGCGTATATCTCACTTTATTAAGTTCAAACATTATATTAAATAGGATATTTATTTAAATAATAAATATGAATACAATAATTAAATTCGACATCTTTTGGAGAATTTATTTAATTAAACCTAACATTTACCAAAAAAATTCTCAAAGCCGATAGACATTCATTTACCACCTATAAACTGCAACAAAAGAATATGATGATAGAGACATCAAAATAATAGAATTAAATTTAACTTTTAGATAAAATTTTCTCAAAGTCTTCTGACACTCATCTACCACCTGTAAACTATAACAAAATAATACGACAATAGAGATATCAAAATAATACAGCTAAAATTTACCTTTACACAAGAAGAATTCTCAAAATAGAGCTATAAAAATAATACAATTAAACCTAATCTTTACCTAAAAAAATCCTCAAAGTTGACCGACATTCATTTACCATATATAAATTCATCTACGACCTTTAAATTATAACAAAATAATACAATAGTTATCACAAAACTAATAGAAAGGTGTGGAGGTCGAGGATAAGGGTAGAAGGCTAGTGTTAGTGTGTGGGTTATAGCAAGCAGTCAGGAGAGTTCTTGTGTAGCCGGGTTAGTAATCATAGGACAGTGTACATAGATGTCTTTGGTATATGAGTGTATCTTACAACTAGGAGGGTATCCTATTTCTTATTTCTTAGTTCCTATTTTTCTTATTCCGTGTTGCTCTTATTTTCCGTATTTCATATGTCTGTGATTTTTATTTTATTATTTTTTATTCTTTATTTCGGTTATGTCATTCATCCCCTTGTTTACTATCATTTATCTTGAGCCGAGGGTCAATCGAAAATAGTCTCTCTACTTCTTCGGAGGTAGCGGTATGGACTACGTACATCTTATCCTCCACAGATCCCACGCTGTGAGAATACACTAGGTTTGTTGTTGTTGTTGTTGTTGTTATCACAAAACTTCAGTTTTGATGAAAATAATTCTTGTATGAGCGAAAATTTTGACAAATGAAAACAAAGAAGATATATAAATAAATATATATATATATATATATATATATATATACATACATACACACACACGTGCTGAATTCTATTATATTGACAAAAAAAAGCGTAGAAGTTGAGGGTTAGAAAATTAAGCATCCATCAATCTAGACATGCAACCGAATCAAGTTAGATGAACATCAATTATATTTTCACAATAAGTAAACTAGTTTCTTCTCTAGTTTAACGTGCATCTCAATATTTATAGAAGTATTTTCTTGATAAAGTCTTATTTTAGGAGTATTTTTCTATCCTATTTTCGCAAGAAAAATATTAATTGATTCTCCTTCCATATATTTTAAGAGTCTCATATATTTTAGGAGTTTAGTTAATATAATAAAAGTAATTAAATAATAAATTGGAGAAAATAGTGAAAAGACAGTTTTGTTTAAAGGGGAGTCTTTTAATGAAGGACAAAAAGTTCAAATCACTTTTCTAAGGGTCTTCACACTTTTAATATATTATAGATATAGATTCTTTTAAGCGTTTAATTTAATAACTAACCCAGTATATACTAATAAGATACCGAAAATAAATTACTAGTGTTTATAACTTTTCGATAACGATTTAACATAAATATTAGTTATAAAATATTGATTTATAACTAATTTAATAAGTAGAAAACTTTAAATAATGCGACGACAACAGTCAATTTTTTATAAAAATGAGGCGTAGACTAATAATATTAACTTTGATACTAAATTGTTTAATTTTATTAGTAATTATAAAATGTTTAATTTTTTTAAGCTTCTAATTTGATAACTAGTATAGTATACACTAATAAGATAACAAAAATAAATTACTAGTGTTTATAACTTTCCGCTAATGATTTAACATGAATATTAGTTATTAAAATATTGATGTATAACTAATTTAATAAGTAGAAAACTTGAAATAATGTGACGACAACAGGCAAATTAAAAAAAATAAAAGGTAGACTAATAATATTAATTTTGAGACTAAATTGCTTAATTTTATTAGTAATTATAAAATATGATAATGTAAAATAATGGTGTATGATTTATTACTAATGAAAAGCTCAAATAAATATAACCTGAAGAAAGAAGGGTCAAAATTGGATGTTGATAACGCTCAACTTACACGTTAATTTGAGTGCAAGGCGGTCGTTGTCAATCTATTAACCCAACAAGAGTCGGGATCGAATTCACGAGGAACAATGTAAGTGGCGATTGAGTAGGTTCGGAATAAGAGTTACTAACTAAATTCAAACCTATAGTACAAAATGGTTTGGGGGTTTTCAATTGTGTCAAATGCGAATGCAAATCTTGGGCTTCTAAGGGACTAATTCGAGACAAAGAACAATTAGAGTGTAATCAATTAGAACAGATCTTGGGATTATACTTTCCTAGGGGTAAGAGGTGCGTGGAAACATGATAATTCGATGGAAATTCTAATCATTGATGATATGGTAGGTTAGGTTTAATGTCCTTGAAGCTAGTTTTTCAACAAAACCATAAGAATTTAACTCATTGTCTCTTTCGAGCACCTAACAAGTGCGTCAATCAAAACCAACAAATACCTCAATCAAGACTTTCCTATTTTTAGGATGGTACCTATGGTATAGTTAACTTCACAACCACCCTTATGTCTAAGATAGTGATAGATTAGCAAACTATAGACATAATTGTCTATCGTTGTTTTGGTCTCCACATCCCTCTTTCAAGGATGATATGGATTCCTAAAGTTTACCCAAAACTCTTCTTTCGAAGATGGCCTTGAGATTTCTAGAGTTTGGAGTTTTCACCCATCATTCCTATTTGGGTATTTGGGGCTTTCACCCATCAAATCCTAAACAATTTAATCAAGCAATAATAGAACCCATCATTAACAAACTCAAATTTACACAAAAATATCACAACCCACACACAATTGCGCCCGAATCAAGCATAATCCCAAGAGGTAGATCAAGCAACTCATAAAGATAATAAACACAAATACACCAATATTTCCATCAAAGTTATTCATAAGAGAATAAAGAGAGGGCAAACAACACTTTAGAATCCAATGAATCTTCAATGGGGGAAGCTAAATCTACACTTAAAAGTCACTCTAACGTCTTGTTAGCTCAAAATTAGTACAAGTCTTGCTCCAAGATCCAAGAAATTACAAAAACCCTAAACTAAGGATGGGAGATAGGTGAAGGAATGATTATAAAAAATGAGGGTTTTAGTCTTCTTTTGTTGGGCAAATTTGGGACAGCTTCTTGCATTTACAGTTTTGCCCTTAGGTTGAAATCCCACTAGGCCGCGATCGCGGTGTCTTTAACGCGATGGCAGTACAGTGACCGCAGGAGACTCCACATGATCGCGGCATTTTGAATTGTTTGACTCGATGCGATCGCGGGCGACATCCTGCGATCGCGATAATTGAGGTCATGTTCTGCTCCAGGTCTTCAACTGCACTTTTTGCTTTCTTTTGTTCCTTTTGCAGCTCCAATCCACATCTTTTCATCTCATCACCTTTGCTCCTGCAAAATGTGGATATTAGTTCATTCAATCACAATTATATATCATTTATTCATTCAAAACAAGGTAAGGTGCACAAATGATGAGTGTTAATAAGTGGTAAGATCACCACTCATCAGATGTCAAAGAAAAAGAAGAAGAAGTTCTTTGAATGATAAATAATGATAAAAATAAAGTGTATGATTTATTACTAACTAAAAGCTCAAATAAATGTAATTTGAAGAAAGAAGGACCAAAATTGTATGTCAACACATGATGTTAATTTAGTTTGCTTCAAGTTTAATCAAGATTGTCCCTTATCACTGCATTCATGTTTTGTATTCTATTAGGTATTTCATCTACTAATTTATTTTAATAGGTCTTCCTTATATGGATATAATGAGTAAATGAATGCAGTTTGTTATAATTTCTAGTTTCACATTAGAGTGATATGATTTGATGCATTGATATGGTTATTATTTTCAATCAAGATTGTCCCTTTATCACTGCATTCACATTTTATATTCTATTAGGTATTTCATCTACTTAATTTATTGTAATAGGGTTTCTTATCTGGATATATTGAGTGAATGAATGTAGTTTGTTTTAAATTCTAGTTTCACATTAAAGTGACATGATTTGATGCATTGATATGGTTATTATTTTAGTGTATTGGTTGCGGGGTGCATTGGTCGTGATCTTGTGATTTAATTTAATATTTTGGGCCTAAATCAAATAATTTAAGGCTCAAAGTAATTTATTATTACGTGAGAAGAGCGAAATAGGGGTACGAACTTGTTTCTACATTCCACTGCATAAGAAAGAAAAGAAATGAAAAGAGAGGACAAATTCATTTGTAAGAAAGAGAGACGAGTTGCGGATTAATTGTCCCATTTTAGTAAAAAATAAAGGAAAAGAGGGAAAAAATTAATTGTCCCAGTTTAGTAGAAAATAAATGCATCAACGGTTAATCTCTAACGTGGTAATGGATAATACATATCTCGACAGAGGTCACAACTTTGTGTTTTATTAAAAGACAAGCAATAAAATAACAAGGTCTCATTACGCGCCTAGACCCAAATAATTTTCTTAAAAAATAATCTTTGGTTTAACCAAATGAGTAGACTCAATATTTAGGTGTGATATCTTGATTGATGTATAATGATGCTGAGGTCGCCACTAGGCGTCATAGTTAAGACTAACAAAAACGTAACAAATTAAAGTGAATCAGAGGTAAAACAATTTATCCAAGATTAATTTAAGTCAAGTCTAAGTTAATAAAAGTGATTGTGCTAGAATCATGGGATTTGGGATGCCTCACATCTTCCTTTGGTTTAATAGAAGGGAAAGGGACACTCTATAGCACTTTTTAAAATAAATAGCCCAAGTTTGATATCATTCCAAAAAGTGGTCAGTCGGGTATACTATTTTCACTTTATAGTCATTTCCTAATTTGAGTCATTTTGACCCACGTAGTTCAGATACAGTCCATATATAATACTGATACAATCCATATACAATATTGATACAGTTTTAAACTTGGGTCATTTGGCCCGTTTAAAAATATTCTAGTTTGTTTTTGCTATAAATTTTTTAATTAAAAAATATTTTGCTTTTTTTATTATTTAGAAATAATAATTAAATTTAATTATATAAAAATGATATAATTGTTATATAGAATATGTATATATATAAGATATATGCATATGTATAAATTATATATAAAAATATATAGAAATTGCATAAAATGTGTAAAAAGGGTACAATTACTGTATAAAATGTGTATCAAAATTGTATAATTTTCGTATGAAATATTTATATGTATAAGATATGTATAGAAACTGTATAGAAGGCGTATAGAAACGGTATAGAACAGGCTAGCAATTTGAGATGGCTAGAAAGTGGAATTTAAATTTCATGGTCATTTTTGTGGAAATACTTTAATTTGAAGTGTCGTTTCTATTCTTTCCCCTTAATAGAATTCCTTACCAGTCTATTTTTTTAACAAACTACTAAAAGAGTCATTTTCTTTTGACCGAAAATTCAACAAGATGATATTGAACATCATGACTCGATTTCAAGTGACGACTACATAAATAAATAAAAAAAAAAAATAATTTCTTTTCAAAATCATCACTTCAACCTCCGACCCCGTAAAAAGGGTGACATATCTGGTAACTCTGCTAGAATAGCTAAAAATTGATCTTTATTGTATTGACTTTCATTATTTTCTTGGATATTTTGTATATGTTGTCCTAATGTGTTACTTGCACGCTCATTTATCACTTTTTTATTATTTAATTTTATTATAAATTGCTTTCTTTTGCGTACCCTGTTGAGTCTTCTGTAATACGGTTACGAAAACTATCCCTGCATATCTTGTTCTGTCAAGGTAAAGCCACATGAACCCTAGTTCCTAGTGAAGGATTTATAGTGTTACATATATTTAGGGTGGGGAGCACCCATGCACAAAGCCAGAAAGCACTGCTCCTAGCTAATTTGCTACTCCCCGACTCTAGTTGTCGCTCATTTTGCAACTAGGCTAGATACCTTTCTCCATTAAGTTTAACCTTAGTAGAACCGAAACACTGACATGGCATCCTAGTGAATTCTACCTTATTTGAATCATGTGCATTTAACTTAGGGGGACGCAATACAATGGTCGGGGTTGTATAGGACAGGTACCCTCTTGAGACAAACATGTGTATTTTGTGTACTATTTATAACATTGTATGAAAGATTTGATGATTGTTGATCGGCTTTAACAAACTAGCCAAATAGAGAGAGAGAGAAAGATTATTCTGATTTTATGTCCATGTTTGTAAATTTTAAACTTGTTGTATCGTGTTTTTTTCCATATCGGGGGGGGGGGGGGGGGGGCAATGAAGGAATGGGCAAGTTTGGAAAAAATGCACAAACAAAAGGATTTTCTTATTTTAGAAATTCTTATTCACCTTTTGAAAGGAAAAATTCCAATAAAAAAGAATTTTTATATTTTCAAAGCTTTTTTTACTTCAAATCTAGACGAACAAGGTATACCAGATTCCCACCTTGATAAGACACGTAGGCGGTAGTCCTCAAAGTTGGTGATCTTTCAAAAATAAAAAAGAGTTTTGAACCTCATTTTTAGAAAATAGAAGCTTTTTATTCCTTATTCAACTTTTTTTCTTTAAAAAATAAAGAGTTCTTTTTACTCCTTATTCAAAATTCCAAAAAATGAAAAGACAAAAAAAATATTTGTTTCAAGGCGCTCTTTCAAAAAAAAAAATCAGGTAACTATTTGTAGGAATTTCAAACTTGGAAGAACTTCAAAAATATTTTTTTCTTTTACTTTCTCTTTAGAAAATTGAGATCCAAAAAATAATTTTTGAGTCTATTATAATTTTTGATTGTTCCAAGTTCAAAAAGAGAAAATTTATTCAAAAGAGTTGTTGGTGACTTTATGTTGGAACTTCTCAAACTACAGGATGTAGTTCATTTTCAACATGATATGTGGGAAGCCCATTTTGAATTTGATTGAATTATTTCAAGAAAGGAATGAAAAACAGATTAGTGAAAGAAAGAAAAAAGAACGGCGAAGAAAAAAAAAGAGTGAAAGAAAAAGACAATTGAAAAGGAAAGAGAGAGAATGAGTGAAATAAGAGCATGAGAAGTTCTTTAACGCTAACACACTTGTCTTTGATTTGTGATGTTTCATTTAAGATAGGTGATTAGTTTGTTGGATTACATCAGCGACTAATCCTTACAAGCTCAATCCAAAGACGACTAGATCATGACTAATAGTGATAAGATGGTGGAACTGACATGCTCTGAACTTCGGGCCATGTCGTATGGACACCTCAAGCTCATCTCAATCGGAGTTCACTCCGATAATCCAACTTAATCATCGACAATCATTCACAAGCATCGGGTAGATCCCGACCATGTAATAAGATTAGCGAAAATATAAGACTAATAGTCAATGCTAGACAACATCTACCATTTCATTAATAACAATGGTCTAGCCAATATGTCCAAAGTCTACAGTCATCCACAAAACCTCTAAACAAACAAGTCAAAGATATGTCGGGACATGCCCCGACAATAGCTAAGTATGAAACCTATACAAGTCTATGACTAAAGTAAAACGACTATAAAAGGTAGGTCTTTCGGAGAATGGAAGCTCACCACTTCAAGGTCAATGCACGAATCCACTCGAACATCTAATCACTACGTAGAAGAAGAAGGAGATGCTTTGACTCCTACGTCGCAGGGGGACGTAGTGTCCAGAGATGGTTAGCGGTTGGAGCACTAGCATGTAACTCAAGAATAAGGATAAAATGATATCATCATTCAACAACAAGTAAATATATCATGTTCAATCATATACACACATTTATCCTTACATATAGATATATCACATGCCAATCAAGCTATCAAGACTTAATAACATTTTCAAATACTTCAATCATATGACACAAAGTAGAGGACTCCGACATTCCACTAAGGTTCATATCATCCTTATTAGGCATAAGACTTTAACCACATTCACATATCATTAGACAAGGTACTTCACCCATGGTTATACTTCATCAAGCAAATGGCTTATAACCACGTAGTATCTATTGAAACAAGGGCTCTATCCATATACCACAATCACTTAGGCGTGGAACTCTAATCACATATTTAACCTGGCATGGAACTCTAATCACATATTTACCCAGGCATGGAACTCTAATCACGTAATCACATATTTGATCGGGCATGGAACTCTAATCACATAATCACATATTTAACCGGGCATGGAACTCTAATCACATATTTAACCGGTCATGAAACTCTAATCACATATTTGACCGGGCATAGAACTTTAATCACATGCTTACACATTCAAGCGGGCATGGAACTCTAATCGCATGCTTACACATTCAAGTGGGCATGGAACTCCAATCGCATGCTTACACATTCAAGTGGGCATGGAACTCTAATCACATGCTTACACATTCAAGTGGGCATGGAACTCTAATCGCATGCTTACATATTCAATGAGGTATTTTAACCTCAAGAGATATCTTCAAGCAAGGGAATCCAACTACAAGCTATTAGATGAGATACTTTGACCACAAGTAATTAGACGAAGGGACATTACCCACAAGTTATTGGACGAGAGGACATTACCCACAACTCATTGGATGAGGGGATATTACCTACAAGTCATTTCATAAGGCAAGGGACTCTAGCCACAAGCCATCGCATCGCCATCATTAGTCGACATTTAAACTCTTGACCCATTAGTTCATGTATGTTCATTCATACAATTCATATCATATTTAAGGGCTTTAGCTCAATTAGCCAATTCAACATTATACATGACCACATGGTCCCCATGGAAGCCTTCATTGATCAACCATTTCAATAGGTCGATGCCTTTATTCAATTCATAATACAATTCAATTTATGGTCCTTAAGATCCACACAATCTATTCACATGTCATTAACAACATCATATCAAACTTTCACCACACTTGGTTCCATACACAATTCAAGTTCATACTTAGGGAATTGTCGCACCCCTTTTTTCGCACTTCAAAAAGATTCGTTTTAAAGTTCGAAAGGGTTTTATTATTTAAGTGACAAGAAATGAAAATTTGTTTCGGAAAAGGATTATTAACATTTTTATTCGGAGTCGCCACTTGGCATAATCTGGTGTACCAAATCACCATTGGAAAATCCTTTTCAAAACCATTTGACTCTTTAAACTAGTTTGCGAGCAGAGATTCCAGCTAAGGAATTCTGTTGACCGAGGGAAAGGTGTTAGGCACCCCTCGATCCCGTGGTTTAACCACGATCGCTTGGTAGAGTGTATAGACTATTTTTTGACACTAAGAAATGTATAAACCACACAAAAGCACGCAAAATAATCAAACAATAAACAAAACAAAACAATCCAAAATGTAAAGTCCAGTCCAATTATACAGTCCAAAAATAAAAAAATACGAAAATATAAATCTTATTCTAAACTAAATCTAGACGAAGCTCCAATGCCTTACCCGATGCCGCGGACCTTCATCACGATCATTTTCCGGCAACATGATACATCGAGGCATTCCCCGATGAATAAATACAATGTGTCTCGAGGCATTCCCCGACCGAATGAATACATTTGAATTAAATAAGCTAACTAAAAAAACACGTTCAAAAACACACATTCAAATATTCAAAGGATTCGATTAACATATCACACCTAAATTTTGCCTACACGAACCTATATTGCCTATCCATTTCAACATATCACAAATCTATCACATTCATGCTTATTCCGAATTAAACAAAAGACAACAAAACGAAAATTAACCTACATTCACCTTTTATCAATTTCTCGATTCTACCCCCGCTAGCTTCGTTTTTACCAATTGCACCAAAATTACTCCAATTTATTTCATATATCATCGAAAACACACCGTGAGCACAAAAATCATGACATCATAACGTCAACAAAACTCACCAACTATGATCACATCACACATAATCACAACAATTAAACACATTTGAGACAATAACAAAAATATAGAGTTGAGGGATGGACCTTAAACCGCTCTTTGACCAATATTATTTGACGAGATAAAGAAAACCTGCCTCCAAAAATCTCGACTTAAGCTCCAACGACAAATCTTCAAAGGATCAAATTTGCTGATAATAAAACCCAAGATCGAAACTCTCAAACCAGAACCCCAACGACGAAATAAACCGAAATCGATGGCAAAAATTAAAACCCACAAACTGCTTACGATGAATCAATCGAGACGAGTAAAACCTAAATCTCAAAATCGGATGGAAGAACAATGAACGAGACCATAATCGTGATAGAACCCAAACTCGATATTCAAGAAATTGCTATCCAAAGTTGACTGCGACGAACCAACTGACCCGAATCCAAATGCAGTAACCAACGTTGATTGATTTTGGAACCGCTTTCGGATGAACAAAAGGGGATAACGTTACTGCTATTCACCTGGGCATCGTGAATCGATCCAAAAAAAAAAACCTTCAAAAAACAAACAAAACAAACACAATACTACCTCCTAAATCGATAAATTCGAACAAAATTAAAACCCAAAATAAAACCCCTAAGACAAGATTCCCAAAATCCAAAACCGAATTAGAGAAAAAAAATGGTATATGTCTCCCCCCTCTATCCGTGTTCTGTGTATGTCAGGTTTTGGGGTGTCTATGGCGTGAGTTTTGTGGAAGAAGAAAAAATGGACCCTATTGTTGTTGTGAGGAAAAAATCAAAAAAATCTGGTTCTTGGTATTCTTTTTTCTTTAATGTGTATCAATGGAATATGTCTCTGCATATGGTCCCTTTGTGTGTGTATATATGTTGTGAGGTGAGGGTGGGGTAGTGAGGTAAGGTAGGTGGGGTTACGTGGAGTAGGGGGTAGGGTGTGATGTGGTTTATTTTGATTGGATGGGTTGTTAGGATAAGATGTAGGGGTTAGGATAGGATAGAATTTGTTAGGGAGTTTGTTATTTTTTGTATTTTGTGAGGGTATAATAACATGGATGATGGTACACGGTAGGATAAAAAAAAGGGGTAAAAGTGAATAAAAAATTGAACTTTAAGAGGACGAAATCACATGTCTACATCATGCCCCCTTTGGATGTAAACACATGGTGTTTTCATACAAAGCAGTAGACAACGAGGTGGAATTTTGTCCTGACCTTTATTTAAAAGCACGGAGCAAGAGAAGGAGGAAAACCAGGTCTTGACTTAGGACATCCTACCCACCCCAGTTATGAGGGGATCAAGTGACAAGTATCCCAAAGGATTGGAAAGAGGTGGACTATACCGAGTTGGAGAGTCGAGTGAGGTTCCATCGAGGTTTCGGTCCACGGATCTGTCATTACATCAAAAAATAAAAATTACAAGTTAAAACATAAATAAAATTACAAAATCCTATTTATACAACTTTTGTTGGCTCATGACTCGACTTTCATCACCCTATTCTTTAGGTGGGCTCCTGACTTGCAATTTCTTTCAACTTGTTGCTTGGCTTTCAATTACTTCGCTTATGCTTGACTTTTCGCTTCTTCACCCTATTCTCCAGGCGGGCTCCTGACTTGCTATTCCATCACTTTGTTGCTTGACTTTTCATTTCTTCACTCTGTTCTCCAGGCGGGCTCCTGACTTGCTATTTCATCACCCTGTTCTTCAGGCGGGCTCCTGAAACCCAAAATTAAAACTAGAACGAAAATTATACCAAACAAGAAATATAATGAAGTAGTATTTTATTTTTTGAAAGCGTTGTCCCATTTTCCATGAGGGTCCTGAACAGAAAGTAAAATCCCATTTTTTAGGAGGGTCCTAAATTGAAAGTAAATTTTCGTTTTTCAGGAGGGTCTTGAACATAAAGTAAAATTCCATTTTTCAGGAGGGTCCTGAACAGAAAGTAAAATCTCATTTTTTCAAGAGGGTCCTGAACATAAAGTAAAATTCCATTTTTTCCAGGAGGGTCCTGAACAGAAAGTAAAATCCCATTTTTATTTCGGGAGGGTCCTGAACAAAAAGTAAAATCCCATTTTTCAGGAGGGTCCTGAACAGAAAGTAAAATCTCATTTTTCAGGAGGGTCCTGAACATAAAGTAAAATTCCATTTTCTAGGAGGGTCCTGAAAATAAAGTAAAATCTCATTTTTCAGGAGGGTCCTAAACATAAAGTAAAATCTTATTTTTCAAGAGGGTCCTGAACATAAAGTAAAATCCCATTTTCCAGGAGGGTCCTGAAAATAAAGTAAAATCCCATTTTTCAGGAGGGTCCTGAACATAAAGAAAAATCTCATTTTTGAGGAGAGTCCTGAACATAAAGTAAAATCCCATTTTTCAGGAGGCTCCTGAAAATAAAGTAAAATCCCATTTTCCAGGAGGGTCCTGAAAATAAAATAAAATCCCATTTTTCAGGAGGGTCCTGAACATAAAGTAAAATCTCATTTTTCAGGAAGGTCCTGAACATAAAGTAAAATCCCATTTTTCAGGAGGGTCCTGAAAATAAAGTAAAATCCCATTTTTCAGGAGGGTCCTGAACAGAAAGTAAAATCCACGGATGTACATTTCCAATGCTAGCTGAATTAAGTGAAGCGAATTTCCCCCTATTTCAACAAAGAACATTTGTCAGTTAAAAACTTAGTGGTGGCTTGCAGCTCTTGGCTTCTCATGTATATACCCCAGCACTCGTTCCTTTCATCTTTGTTCCAAATCGCTGACACCTGCCCTGTCTTGCCGCATCATTGACCTGGATCCAGATTGAGGGAAATGAGTTCTGACTCAAACGATGGGTTTCCATTTTACCATGCCCCTGAGGTGCACTCTTTTCCCAAATCTGAATGCTTCCACGAATCCAATAGCCTGTCGGTTGATAGACTTCCTTTGCTTCGTGTTGAACTACGATCATATTTCTTTCCTGTGCTGTTCCTTGGCTTTTCCTTGTATAATTGGAAAGACTGGTATTAAATTTTGAAATCCTTTCTCGCTTGTTTTGACACAGACTTGACTTAAAATGTAAAGAAATAATGGTGACTTTTATTTTGATAAATGATATAAAGGGACAAAAAGCATGAATATGTAAATGAAAGAAAAGGGCAATGTCCCATATTCAAAAAGAAAACTCATCTGAATACGACAACCAACTCCAATGAGTATGACATGCATTTTGGATTGAGCTGCCTGATCTTCCTATCCAAACTCCCCATTTGTTGTTGAGTCCGTGCCTTTGCCGCTGAGCCGCTTCTTCAAATCCATTGGACTCATACATCACATCCGATTGACGACATCTTAAAAGACTTTTGCCAACAAATCTCTTTCTTTTCACTTTTCACTTTTATTTTGAACTCTCCATCGCCTTATTGTGCCCGTGAGGGTTTTCACCAATAAGACTCTCTCATTTTTATTTCTCTCCACTCACCATCGCCTTATGGTGCCTGCAAGGGTTTTCACCAATAAGACTCTCTCATTTTTATTTCTCTCAACTCACCATCGCCTTATGATGCCCACGGGGGTTTTCACCAATAAGACTCTCTCATTTTTATTTCTCTCCACTCACCATCGCATTATGGTGCCTGCAAGGGTTTTCACCAATAAGACTCTCTCATTTTTATTTCTCTCCTGATTTCTTATGCTGAGGGAGACAAGTGGTACCTCACAATGTATCATCATATCCATTGCATGCCTAACCTTAACATCATCAAAAATTGATCTGAAAGACTTTCTTTGGTTGTAACTTGGCTTTTGGTTAAGGTTAGAAAAAATGGTAAGGGGCTCAAACAATACTTGAAGTGGGGGGTGGGACTTACAACTTTTGGAATCGACTCAAATAACACATTAACTTATGCCCTAGCTTTGTTGACTGGGTGAATCTTAGATCTTTATTTGGTTGGACCGAGCCCGAAATAGGGTAGCCTACTTATCTCACTCCCGAGAGAGGAGAATCAGGTCCGACGTAGTTCCATCAGCTTGTTCTTTGTTTTGATTTGATTGATTTTTTTTATTATTATTATTATTTATTTTTATTTTCAAACTCTTTCTTTTATTCTTATTTTCTTGACATTTATCTTTGACTCTATTTTGATTCCAAAAGAGGGATATGAAAGAAAAATAAAACAAAGCTCAAACGGGTAAACAAAGGATGACACAATGTTTGGATAGAAGAATAAAATGCCTTCATCATATCAATCTTCAAAAATGTAAGTACTAAACATGCAATAAACTCAACAAAGGATCAAATATCATATATAGTATCTTTTGACCGCATCAGCATTGATAGCTATTTCTGCCATTTTGCCTTCAATATCTGTCAAATATTAGGCTCCATTGGGCAACACTTTCTTCACAACGAAGGGACCTTGCCATTTAGGGGAGAACTTGCCTTTTCCTTCAACCTTGTGAGAAAGGATACGTCTCAATACCAATGGACCAACTTCAAAATTCCTGGGATGGACCTTTTTGTTATACGCTCGAGCCATCCGTCCCTGATACAACTGGCCATGACACACAGACGTTAGCCTTTTTTCCTCAATCAAACTCAAATATTCCAGTTGGGTTTTTACCCATTCGTCATCATCAATCTCTGCTTCTACAATGACTTGAAGAGAGGGAATTTCAACTTCTGCAGGGATGACTACTTTTGTCCCATACACCAATAAATATGGAGTTGCCCCTGTTGAAGTACGAACAGTGGTGTGATAACCTAGCAATGCAAACGGCAACTTTTCATGCCACTATCTAGACCCTTGTACCATTTTTCGCAGTATCTTTTTTATATTCTTATTAGCGGCTTCTACAGCACCATTGGCCTTTGGGCGATATGGAGTAGAATTTTGATGTGAGATCTTAAACTGTTGACATACTTCTTGCATCAAATGACTATTGAGATTGGCAGCATTGTCTGTAATGATCATCTTAGGAATTCCAAATCTACAAATGATATTGGCATGAACAAAGTCTACCACAGCCTTCTTTGTCACCGACTTGAAAGTTACTGCTTCTACCCACTTTGTGAAGTAGTCAATGGCTACCAAAATGAATCTATGCCCATTCGATGCCTTCGGCTCAATCAGTCCAATCACATCCATTCCCTAAGCCACGAACGGCCATGGAGCGGCCATTGCATACAACTCAACAGGAGGAGAACATATCAGATCACCGTGTACCTGACATTGATGACACTTTCGAAAAAATTGAATAGAATCCCTTTCCATAGTAAGCCAGTAATAACCTGCTCGAAGAATCTTCTTTGACAAGACATGACCGTTCATGTGTGACCCGCATACTCCAGAGTGTATTTCAACCATGATTTCTGAGGCTTGTTTTGCATCTACACACCTTAAGAGTCCCAAATCTGGGGTTCTCTTATACAAAATTCCCCCACTTAAGAAAAATTCACTAGCCAAACGCCTAATAGTCCTCTTTTGATCATTGGTGGCATATGCTGGGAATTCTCCTGACTGAATGTACTGCTTGATATCCAAGAACCAAGGTTCTCCATCGAGCTCTTCTTCAACCGCATTACAGTAAGCATGCTTATCACGACTCTGTATATGCACTGGATCGATGTAGGCTTTGTCGGGATGTTGGAGCATTGAAGACAAAGTGGCTAAAGCATCAACAATTTCATTACGAATCCTTGGAATATGCCTAAATTTTACTAACACAAACCGTTGACATAGATCCTGCAAGCATTGTCGATACGGGATGAATACATTTGAATTAAATAAGCTAACTAAAAAAACACGTTCAAAAACACACATTCAAATATTCAAAGGATTCGATCAACATATCACACCTAAATTTTGCCTACTCGAACCTATATTGCCTATCCATTTCAACATATCACAAATCTATCACATTCATGCTTATTCCAAATTAAATAAAAGACAACAAAACGAAAATTAACCCACATTCACCTTTTATCAATTTCTTGATTCCACCCCCGCTAGCTTTGTTTTTACCAATTGCACCAAAATTACTCCAATTCGTTTCATATATCATCGAAAACACACCGTAAGCACAAAAATCATGACATCATAACGTCAACAAAACTCACCAACTACGATCACATCACACATAATCACAACAATTAAACACATTTGAGACAATAACAAGAATATAGAGTTAAAGGATGGACCTTAAACCGCTCTTTGACCAATATTATTCGACGAGATAAAGAAAACCCACCTCCGACAACCTCGACTTAAGCTCCAACGACAAATCTTCAAAGGATCGAATTTGTTGATAATAAAACCCAAGATCAAAACTCTCAAACTAGAACCCCAACGACGAAATGAACCGAAATCGATGGCAGAAATTGAAACCCCCAAACTGCTTATGATGAATTAATCGAGACGAGTAGAACCTAAATCTCAAAATCGACTGGAAGAACAATGAACGAGACCATAATTGTGATAGAACCCAAACTCGATATTCAAGAAATTGCTACCCGAAGTTGACTGCGACGAACCAACTAACCCGGATCCAAATGCAGTAACCAACGTTGATTGATTTTGGAACCACTTTTGGATGAACAAAAGGGGATAACGCTATTGATGTTCACCTGGGCATCATGAATCGATCCGAAAAAAAAACCTTCAAACAACCAACAAAACAAACACAATACTACCTCCTAAATCGATAAATTCGAACAGAATTAAAACCCAAAACAAAACCCCTGAGACAAGATTCCCAAAATCCAAAACCGAATTAGAGAAAAAAAATGGTATATGCCTCCCCCCTCTATCCGTGTTCTGTGTATGTCAGGTTTTGGGGTGTCTATGGCGTGAGTTTTGTGGAAGAAGAAAAAATGGACCCTATTGTTGTTGTGAGGAAGAAACCAAAAAAAATCTGGTTCTTGGTATTCTTTTTTCTTTAATGTGCATCAATGGAATATGTCTCTGCATATGGTCCCTTTGTGTGTGTATATATGTTGTGAGGTGAGGGTGGGGTAGTGAGGTAAGGTAGGTGGGGTCACATGGGGTAGGGGGTAGGGTGTGATGTGGTTTATTTTGATTGGATGGGTTGTTAGGATAAGATGTAGGGGTTAGGATAGGATAGAATTTGTTAGGGAGTTTGTTATTTTTTGTATTTTGTGAGCATATAATAACATGGATGAAGGTACACGGTAGGATAAAAAAAAGGGGTAAAAGTGAATAAAAAATTGAACTTTAAGAGGACGAAATCACATGTCTACAGGAATTGAACCCCCTTCTTAGTCATCAAACTAATATGATCAAAGAATAACAAGTTACATGGTTAACCACACCAACACAATACCAATTGACAAATATTCATACAAAAAGGGTTATTGCCCTATTTAAGCCACAAGCTAACGCGTTACATTTTTAACAAGGCTCTTATCAACCCTTTCCAAGAATTAATGATTATTATAACTCAATACATGGCCAAAAAGGCCTTAACCAACCATATACAAGTATTTATATTCATTTAGACATTATCATGACTCATTCATGTTCATTAGACCTTTTACCTAGATACACATTTGGCCTTCACAGGACCCTTTGACCACTCATCATGTTAATAGGCCAAATGCTTTGATACAACACATCTTTCATTACATTTACGGTCATCAAAACCCACATAATCATTCACATTACATTAGCAAGCTTAGACCACATTCTCACCACATTTGGGTTCAACACCCAAAACAAGTTCATTTTCATGTTTAGGGCCTTAACACCTTATTAGCCATTATCTCAACAATATTATCAATTACACAATACATGACTCATAATACCATTTTACTTTATCATTCATCAACCATTTATACTCCTTAGGCCATTTCTCTAGCTCAACACATCACCAATATTTTACTAGATAACTCACTTAGATATTTTCACAAACACTTTGTGTACATACCTTCAACAAGGCCATTTTCAAGGTAGAAATCATCAAGATTAGAGTTACTTAAGACATTCATATTAAATTACATACAAAAAGCACCCACATATACAATCTACCATTAATAACATGTATCAACACAAGTATAAGAAAAAATCATTATTTTTCATTGATAAGTATCAAAAACTCTTTTCATTTGATTCAAAACCACCATGTAAACTTACTAATTCAAGTGTGAAATATATGGGTTTAGAGTTATTTAAAGAGTAAAAGAGACACATGACTTAAAAAATGTGGCACACCAACAATCTTGACTCATTCTTGCCACTAGATGAGCTTCTCCAAATCCTGGTTCAAGAACCTTTTTGAGTGTTTAGGAGTGTTTGAGTCTTGAAAATAAAGACTTGGGAGGCTTCCATGCCTTATATAGTACAAGGACTTAGGTTTTTAGTCATGGGAAATGACCAAAAGGTCCTTGATTAAAACCTGGAAAGTCCACACGTGCAGGGGTACGACTCCCCCTTACGGTTCATATAACAATCATGACCTAGGGTACGAGTGGTATCATAACTCATACCCTAGGTTTCTCCTAGGTCAACTACACTATTATGGGTACAAAAGGGCACCATTGAGTCATAACCAAGGGGTAATACTAAACCCCTAACTCGTAAGCTCCATCCGTGACCAAACTAGTCCACTCTAGGTTAGGTTTTCACTCCATACGGTTGAGTAGTATACGACTTGTAAGCATGGTTACTACCGAGGGATGGCCTTGTCATATAGGGGGAAGTATGCTACCTTAACATACTGCTCAAAGGTACAAAAGGGGAGGGGGAGAAGGCTACGAATTGTGACCAAGGGTACGACTCAATCCCTCCAACCGTATCCACCCCAGAGACATCAAAAGGAGTTGTCTTCTCAAGGGTTCAAGTCTAGGTGTTTCAATTCTTTCCCACTTTGGATCATTTGTCCATGAGGGAAGGGTAAAGCAAGCGTATACACAAGTTAATCACATCAACATGCATCAAGGCAACCTT
The DNA here is from genome assembly GCA_030864225.1 of Capsicum baccatum var. pendulum. NCBI lineage: Eukaryota > Viridiplantae > Streptophyta > Magnoliopsida > Solanales > Solanaceae > Capsicum > Capsicum baccatum. Next base: position 45,025,767 of record CM061559.1, on the reverse strand, counting down.
CACACAAATTAGAAATAACATACAACGAGGATACGATACAATACAACACATACCATGATCATTACCAATCAATCAAAAATTTTGCAAGGCCACATTCTTGGATGTTTAAGGAACATGATTTCAAGCAAGGTCCAAATAAGGAAACAAAAAATGATAACAAAAGAAAATAAATGGGCATTATCATAAGTATTTTCATATCTCCATTACTTAATCAAATCAATTGTCACAACTATCTGTGCTATCATTGCGAGGTCTAGTAATTTATTTGAGGAAGAGTTGGACAAATGAGTTTAAATCCTGCTTGCTGAGACTAATGAAAATTGAGAATAATACCAATTAGGATGATGTGCAAATAGTTAGCCCAAACATCAAGCTTACCAATTGAGAAGTCACTTCTTCCCCACTAAGAAAGGAGTTTTGGAAGCTTATTTTTATTAATTTTTCTATCATATGTGCTAATTTTAGAGTCGTAATCCAAATTAATTTATGTTTGTTTTGATGATTCAAACTTTATCATCTCTTTTCAATGGAATTTGAATTTTAGTTTTCATTCATTTCGAAGAATTTTCTTTCTTTTTTTCTTTCTTTCTTGAATTTTTCTTTTATAATTTTTTTTACAAGTCACTTTACATGATGCATGTGAATTTTCTTTATCAGATCTTAAAATCTTGTCTAGTCACGGATCAAATACATTAAATTATTTGAAAATAAAAAAATAGATAGTAGATTGAAAGTTTTGATTTGGTAGATTGAAAGTTTTGATAGTCAATTGAAGTTAGACTTAAATGAAACCGAGCCAATCACTTTGAAAATCATGAAAATAGTAGGTGTCTAATAAGAAGGTGCATCTCAAGAACTTTAAAGTGGATAAATTAAATGATATAATCTAATTAGACATATACAATCCCCTATATCAAGAGAGTCAAAGTAAAAAAATAGCTCCAAGAAAGTATAAATCACCCATTGTGAGGAATGTACAACACAAGTGGAGCTATATGTTTGACAAGCATGAAAGAAGAAGTGACACATGCTTAGTCAATGACAAATTTTCTCAATTCTAGAAAAAATCGGGGCCAAAAGTCATTTCTTTTTATTTAGTCGTTTTCGAAAGTTGTAAGTCCCAATCCTATTTTAAGTGTCTTTTTGAGACTTCATATCGCTCTTTTTTTTCAAGCCTATCCAAAAGTACCATTGCAATCAAAGAATGACTCTGATAAATTTTTGAGAATGTCAAGAATAAGAATGCTATGATTACATGATGCTTGCACTTTGGATTCTATTTGTCTTCATCAACATAAGGATAAAATATGAGAGAAATAAAAATGAAAAATATTATGAAATAACTAAGAATAAAGAAGAAGAGTAGGGGGAGAATAGATAGTGATTCTTATTTCTCTTGAGGGATGATTTACAATTAAGAAAGCCCTTCTATTTATAGGGGAAATTTACACCTAGTTTCCGAGTAAAAGACAGATACTTCAAATACTGATAGATATCAACTATATCTTGATAGATCTTGAGAGACATTCACTACAACTGATATACATCAATACCATAACACTCTCCCTTGAATGTCTAATAATATGCATATAGGTTGTCTCATTAAAAAACGTTCAAGAAAAACCCAATGGGACAAAATCTCATACGGAAAAAAAGTACAACACGTATTCACTACCCCTAATAAAAACATCCTTGAACCTTTGCATTTCGATATTGTGCACCATCTTTCTAAAAGTTGCAGTTAGAAGAGACTTGGTAAATAAATCAGCCACATTGTCACTTGAACAAATCTATTGTACGTTAATATCACCATTTTTTGTAGCTCAGGTGTAAAGAAGAGCTTTGCCGAAATGTGCTTCGTTCTATCTCCTTTTATGAATCCTTCCTTAAGTTGTGCTATACATGTTGTATTATCTTTATATAAAATCGTGGGTACTTTATCACATTTCAAACCATATTTTCCTTGAATGGAATGTATTGTGGACCTCAACCACACACACTCTTGGCTTGCTTCATAAATAGCTATAATCTCAGCATAGTTCGATAAAGTGGCTGTGATAGACTGTTTTGTTGATCTCCAAGATATAAAAGTACCCCCACATATGAACACATAGCCTATTTGAGACCGAACTTTATGCGGGTCAGATAAGTACCCAGCATCAGCATAGCCAACAAGATCGGGACTGCAATATTTAGAATTAAATAAGCCCATATTGGTAGTCTCTTTTAGATACTGTCGTATGTGTTTGATCCCATTTCAATATCTCCTACTAGGAACAGAACTATACCTTGCTAACAGATTAACTGAAAAGACTATTTCAGGCCTTGTAGTATTTGCAAGATACATTAATGTACCAATTGTACTAAGATATGGTACTTCAGGACCAAGGAGTTCCTCATTTTTTTCTTGAGTTCAGAATGGGTCATTACTCACATCAAGTAATCGAACAACCATCGGAGTACTTAATGGATGTGCCCCATCCATATAAAATCTTTTCAACACCTTTTCTGTGTAGGAAAATTGTTGGACAAAAATACCATTTGTCAAATGCTCAATTTGCAAACCGAGGCATAATTTTGTCTTTCCGAAATCTTTCATCTCAAATTCTTTGTTTAGGTAATCAATTACCTTGAAACTCTATTGGATTCCAATAAGGTTTATGTCATCGACATAGACAATAATTATAACAAACTCTGACATTGTTTTCTTTATAAAAACACATGGGCGAATTTCATCATTCATATAACCTTCCTTAAATAAATATTCACTAAGACGGTTATACCACATGCGTCCAGATTGCTTCAAACCATATAATGATTTTTGCAATCTAATGGAATACATTTCCTGAGGCTTTAAACTATATGCTTTCGGCATATTGAATCCTTCGAAAATTTTCATGTATATCTCATTATCAAGTGATCCATATAGATAGGTTGTTACCACATCCATCAAATGCATTTCAAATTTCTCATGGACAGTGAAACTAATAAGATAACGCAATGTTATTGCATCCATAACTGGTGAATATGTCTTGTCATAATCTACACCAGGCCGTTGTGAAAATCCTTGTGCAACAAGGCATGCCGTATACCTTTGTATTTTATTTTCTTATTTCTTTTTTGCACAAAAACCTATTTATAGCCAATAAGCTTAACATCATTAGGTATTTGAGCTACAAGTCCAAAAACTTCACGTTTGACAACTGAATTTAATTCAGATTGAATTGATTCTTGCCATTTGGGCCAGTTATTTCTTTGTCGACATTCCATGATGGATCGAGGTTTAAGATCCTCACTATCTTGGATGATTTTCGTTGCAACATTATATTCAAAGACATAATCCACTACTATTTTAGATTGACTCATATTAGTTTCCACATCACTTGAATTTATGGATAGTTCCTCATTTTCTTGAGTCTCAGGCTCATTAATTCCTTCGGCAATATCAACATTGCTCAAATCTTAAACTTTCATATAAGGATCTTTCGTAGTGTCATCTTGACCATTTGTTTTTTTTCTAGGATTTCGTTCCTTAGAACATAATGGTCTACCACGTTTCAAGCGTGCTTAAGATTCATTAGCTATGACACTAGTGGATTGTCCTTTAGGGACATCAATTCGAATTGAGACATTCTCTGCAGGAATATGTGATTTGGTGATCCTTTTCAAATCTGTAAATGCGTCTGACATTTGATTTGTAATTTTCTGCAGATGAATAATCAGTGTACTTCTTCCTGACAAAATAGAAGCACGTGGATCAAGAAGAGATAGTGATGGATTTTTTTACAAAATTTCTCTTTTGATGTCACTATCTTCTCTCCCTAATTTTGGAAAAACTATCTCATCAAACCGACAATCTGCAAATCGAGCAGTGAATCTATCTCCGATTAATGGTTCAAGATAACAAATAATTGAGGGTAATTCAAACCCAACATAAATTTCTAATCTTTTTGGGGGGCCCATCTTGGTGCAAATTGGTGGTGCTATAGGCACATATACACCGCACCTAAAAATTCTCAGATGAGATATATTAGACTCTTGACCCAAAACCAATTGCAACGAAGAAAATTTATGATAATTTATCGGTCTAAGACGAACAAGTGTTGCAGCATGCAAAATTGTATAACCCCAAACAGAATTGGGCAACTTAGTTTTCATAAGCAATGATCTTGCTATCTATTGCAGATGTTTAATTAATGACTCGGCAAGGCTAGAACATGGGACACAGGATATTCAACTCTTATCCCAATCGATAAGCAATAGTTATTAAATACTTGGGATAAAAATTCTGCAACATTATCAAGGCGAATAAACTTAATTTGATTATAAGGAAACTGTTCCCGTAATCGTACTATTTGTGCCAATAATTTTGCAAATTTCAAGTTGTGAGATGATAATAGGCACACATGAGACCATCTAGAAGAAATATTTATTAGGACCATAAAGTATCTAAACGACCCACTCGGTGGGTGAATGGGTTCACAAATATCCCCATGTATGCATTCCAAGAATGTGGGGGACTCAATTCCAACTTTTGTTAGCGATGGCCTCACAATCTGCTTACCTTGATAACAAACATTGCATGAAAATTCACCATTTAAAAGAGCCTTCAAGTTCTTTAATGGATACTCATTTGAATTTTCTATAATTCGTCTCATCATTATAGATCCAGGATGTCCTAGACGATCATGCCAAAGTACGAAAGTATTAAAATTAGTAAACTTCTGATTTACTATAAAATGTGCCTCAATTTCACAAATCTTTGTCCAATACAGGCCAGAAGATAAAGCATGAAACTTTTCTATAACATATGTTTGCCCGGAGGCATTCTTGGTGATACCAAGATGTTCAAGATTTATCTCATCAAATGTCTTGATATGATAACCATTTTCATGGATATTTTTAAAACTCATCAAGTTTCTCCGAAACTTAGGAGAAAATATAGCATTATTTATGATGATTTTAGTTCTCTTGCGCAAGATTATAATGGCTTTTCCAAAGCCTTCAATCAAATTAGCACTACCAGAAATTGTAGTAACGTTAATCTTGACCATGTTTAGATGAGAGAAATATTTCTTGTGCTTACTTTGAAAATTATCCATATCTTCAAATAAAATGACATGCACCAAATAAAATATATATTAAATCTTTATACAAAGTGAAAGCTTATACTATAAGGAATTGTTAATCACAATTTACTAAGTAATTAAAAAAAATATGTCCAATTAGTACGTGCTTAGCTTAGCTTAGTATTTTATTTTTCAATAGTTTTAATAGTTTTAATAGTTTACTAAGAAAAAAATGCATTTAATTATTCAATAATTATAAAAAGAAAAACACATGTATTTGTAGTATCTTTTGGTCAGAACATGCAAATAATATAATATTATTATATTATATTTCATAAAGAATGTAACAATTTAATGATTCAGTAATATCGTTCCTTTTTCATAAAGAATATAATAATAATATTATTGAGTAACATCGTTCCTTTTTCAGCAAATAAACTTAACAACAACAAAGCATCTTTCTAATTGCATATAGACACTCATACATATGCACATATGCCAGTGCAATATTGCACAAACCTTTTAATATCAATAAATAATGGCAAAATTAAAATTCAATTCAATTTAATAATAAACTACAATTATATGATTAAATTAATCAATAATAATTAAAAACTAATACTCATACAAATAACTACTTTTACATGATTATTTATTCACTAACTCTTATCAATAAGAATAAATAAATTAAAAATCATTCATTCTTCCATCTTTACGAAACTATCACTAATCAAGTGATCAATCTTTCCTTTAGGGTGCTCGAAAAAGTCTGCTACATCTAAGCATGTGATGTCAACATCATTTTTAGAGAGAAAGTTAGCCTCAGGATTTCTCTCTTTCTTCTTTGGTGATGCTTGATAAAGGTCAACTAAGTGCTTGAAAGCACGACAATCACATGAATAGTGTCTTTTTTCACCACATCGAAAATAAGTAATTGCTTCACGTTTCTCATCTTTTCTCTTTTTATTCGATGAATGATTAACACCAGGAACAAAGTTTCTTTCTTGGTCATCACGACCACGTCTAGGGCTGCAATCTTTTTCATGCCTAGCATAGTGAACATGCATATCATTCACCTCATGGAATGGTGCAGATTCAGTTGGTCGATTCTCATGATTTTTCATCAATAAATCATTATTTTGTTCAGCTAGCCACGAGAAGATGAGAACTCAGTTCAGTATACTTATTGAAACCTTTCTCTTGATATTGCTGTTGTAAGAGCACATTCGAGGCATGAAAAGTGGAGAGCATTTTTTCCATCATATTTTCATCATTGACAGTCTCTCCACATAGTTTCAATTGAGAAGAAATTTTGAACATGACAGAATTGTACTCATGAATAAACTTATAGTCTTGAAACCTCAGATGCATCTATTCATATCGTGCTTTTGGGAGGATGACTATCTTTAAGTGGTCAAACCTTTTTTAGGCTATTCCACAATACGGGTGGATCCTTAGTAGTAAGGTATTCAATTTTCAGAATTTCATCAAGATGATGACGCAAGAAAAACATAGCCTTAGCACGATTTTGATTAGATGCTGTATTTTCTTTATTTATGGCGTCTCCAAGACCCATAGCATCTAAGTAGATTTCAGTATCCAATACCTATGAAATATAGTTCTTGCCCGAACTTTGAAGGGTAACGAACTCACACTTCGTAAGATTGTTAGCCATATGAAAAAGAGAAGAAAAATAATACCTTATCTTTCAAATTTGAGACGATAGTGTCTCGTGCTGATAACATGCGATGAAATAACTAAGAATAAAGAAGAAGAGTAGAGAGAGAATAAATAATGATTCTTATTTCTCTTGAAGGATGATTTACAATGAAGAAAACCCTTCTATTTATAGGGAAAATTTACTCCTAGTTTCTGAGTAAAAGACAAATACTTTAAATCCTGATAGATATCAACTAGATCTTGATAGACATTCACTACAATTGATATACATCAATATCATAACAAGAAAGTCTTATTAGTGAAAATCCCCATGGACTTCATAAGGAGGTAGTGTGTTGAGAGAAATAAAAAAATAAGAGTCTTTTGGTGAAAAATCTCACAAATACCCTAAGGAATTGATGAGTTAAGAAAGATAAAAACAAGAAAGTATTATAGGTGAAACCTCTATTGAACACTGTAAGGTGTTGGTGAATTGAGAGAAATAAAAAAATGAGAGAAGCTCAATGGCAAAAGCCCTTTGGAGTGCACTAACTGAATAAGGTTCGTGATTTGGATGCAATGGCCTTAGGTAAAGAAATTCAATTTCAAAATTCAATGAGTTGGCAGGAGTTCATCAAATAGTTTGTTTAAAAAGATCAATTTTCTTAATCCAAATGCAAGTCATAATCACAAGAGCTAGCTACTTCACTCAGATAAGTTTCTATTTCATTCCTTTCCCGATTAGGGATGCCCCTTGTGTTTTTATTTTCTCTTTATATTTTTGTCTTTTTATCCCTTCATTTGTCTGTATCTCTAAGTTAAGTCTATGTCAAGTTAAGTGAGAAAGAATTTCAAAATCATCTACCAACTCTTTCAGTTACACGAAGCAAAGTGAATGGCTAACACATGAAAGTCACATGATACCAAGAGAAATAGAAATATAATAAATCATCATCGGCTAACGAGTTTTGGACTCATGGAAATTCAAAGGTTTAGTACATGTTAAATTCAGAGATATAATGAAATAGAGGTTTAGTTTTTTAGGACCAGAGTTAATTTTGATAGCCAGAATTTAAAGTTAATAAATCAACAACACGTACTAACAATTTGAAAATAAAGTTGGATGTAACAAGTGCAGGAGCAATTACCTTGAAAGCCAAATGCCACAAACTACCACCAAGTTTTCAACTTGAAACAGGGACAAATTTTGTTCGTTAAGTGCATATACCTTTGGGAAGAGCGCATGCACACGTTTTTATATATTTAGAAAACCCTTACGAAAAATGGAATTTACTTTATCAGAACCCTTCTACAAAATGCAATTTAATTTAGCAGTAACCCTCCTGAAATATGAAATTTGCTTAGTCATAACCCCACTAGAAAATGAGATTTACTTTATCAGGACCCTCATGTAAAATAGGATTTAGATTCGTAGGACCCTTCTGGATAATGCTATTTAGTTTAGTTGGATCCTTCTTTGATAATGGAATTTACTTTATCATGACCCTCTTGAAAAATAATATTTAGTTTAGTAGAACCTTTCAAAAAAATGAGATTTAGTTTAGCAAGACCCTCACGGAAAATGAGAGTAGTATGACCCTCCTGAAAAATGAGATTTACTTTATCAGGACCATTCTAAAAAATGGGATTAGCAAATCCTCCTTGATAATGAGATTTACTTTAGTAGGACCCTTCAAGAGAATGATATTAGTAAGACCTTCATGGAAATGGGATTTATTTTATCAGGAGCCTCTTCAGAAATGAGATTTTAGTTTATCAAGACCCTATAAAATGAGATTTAGATTAGCAGGGCCCTCCTGGATTGTGAGATTTAGATTAACAAGACCCTTCTGAAAAGTGAAATTTACTTTAGCAATATCTTCCTAGATAATTGGATTTACTTCATCAAAAATCTCCTAAAAATAGGATTTACTTTAGCAAGATCCTCCTAAAAATTGTGATTAGCAAAACCCTCCTAGAAAATGAGATTACTTGACCTTCCTAGATGATGGAATCTACTTAATCAAGACCCTCCTAGAGAATAAGATTACCAATACCTTCCTAGATTACTTTATCAGGTGCTTCTTGAAAAATCAGATTTTAGTTTATCAGGACCCTCTTGGATAATAGGATTATCAACACCTACATGGATAATGAGATTTACTTTATTAAGACCCTCCTAGATAACGAGGTTTCAGTTTATTAAGGCCATTCTGGATAATGGGACTTAGTTAAATAGGACCTTCCCGGATAATGAGATTTTAGTTTATCAGGACCCTTCTGGATAATGAAACTTGATTTAGCAAGACCCTCTTATATAATGAAATTTTAGTTTATCAGGACCCTCATGGATAATGGAATTAGCAGAATTCTCTTGGATAATATGATTTTAGTTTATTAGAATCCTTTAAGAATATGAGATCTGGATAATAAAATTTTATTATAGCAGGCCCCTCCTACAAAATGAGACTAGCAAAACCCTCTTGAAAAATAGAATTTAGTTTAGAAAGATCCTGTTGGATAATGGGACTTAATTTTAACAAGATCTTCTGATGATGAATGAGATTCACCTTAAACAATCAAAAGTCATCCAAAGTATCTGATGCAACAACGCTCGAGTGTCATTTAGAATCTTAACTCACAAGCTACACATCATTTTTTATTCATTTTCACAAAAATTTGTGTACAATAAATTGGAGTAGAAAATTTTATTCTATTTTACTTATTCTGTTGAATGTCTATTCTTGAAACAAGTGATGGAGGCTCTCTATTTCCTATGAAGTTCGTGAAATGGATAATGGAATATATTCACACTGTCAACTACTTTATTATGATAAATGGTGAACCTACCACACCTTTTGATACTGCTAAAGGATTGAGACAAGATGATCCTATTTCTCCATTTCTTTTTCCCATTACAATGAAGTACCTCATTAGTTGCTTAGCAGAATTGAAGGAGAATAGGTAGTTTAAATCTCATGTCCTAAGTGTTCTAGGCTTGGAGTAACTCACCTAATCTTTGTTGATGATCTATTACTCTTCTCTAAAAATGATCTTCCATCAATGCACTTTACCAAAGCTTTCAAAAAAAATTCAAAGCTTCACGACTCACAAAAAATATAGAGAAAAGCAGTTTATATATATAACGTATGAAGGATGCAAAAAAAAAATCAACTTTACTTCAACAATTTGGTTTCAAGCTAGTTGAGCATCCTTTCTAATACCTTGACATTCCCTTATCCACTAAGAACTAACTGTCTTGCAATGGACACCTGTTATTGACAAGATAGTAATGAGAATATCCTCATGGACTACCAATCAACTTTCATATACTGAAAAGATGCAATTTTGTGTTCAATTCTCTTTAGAGTACAAGCCCATTAGTGCCAAAATTTTCACACCCCTTCTAAGGTCCTCAAAGTTATTGATGCTTATAAATAGAATTTAATCAAAATGTCTTTTAGTATTGTGGTCTTAAACTGTGGAAAGGTGAAATTAAATTATTGTCAATAAAAAAAAGGTCATTCTTTCTGAAAAGCACTAAAATAAAAAATAGGCCTTTTTTTTTTTTAAAAATGAAAGGAGTAATAATTTAGGCTCTTTGAATTAGAAGCAATTTATCTCGTATGATTGTTATTCACCACTTTCAATATGACATAAAAATAACATTACAATATGAATAAAATAAAAAGTTGGAACTCAGATGGTTTGGATGATAAGGTTGAAAAGGATTTTTTTTAAAAAAGAACTTCCTTGAATTTGAGAAAAATTAGTCCATTTGGAAAAGGTTTTTCAAAATACTCCATTCATTTGCTTTTACTTGATATATTTTGACTTGGCACATTCAACAACAACAACATACCCAATATATTTCTACCAAGTGGGGTCTGAAGAGGGTAACTGTATGCAATTCATACCACTAACTCAAATGCGAGGTAGAGAGGTTATTTTCGATAAACCCCGACTCAAAATAAAACAATCTAAGATAAGGAATAGTAATAATAGGAATAGTAAAAGAGTGAGATATTGTAGAAAGTGACATATTCAATAATACCATAAACAAGATACTTCAAATAACATACCAAAAGATACAAAATTATAAACTCAAACTAATCATCTACCCTAATTCACCTCCTCCACAACTTCCTATCTAGGATTATGTCCTCTGTAAGCTGGAGCTGATGCTCCATATTATGTCTAATCACCTCTCTTCAATATTTCTTCGATCTACCTCTACCTCTCTTGAAACCATCCCTAGCCAATTTCTCACACCTCCGCATGGTGGCATCTGTGCTCCTCCTCATCACATGACCGAACCATCTCAACTTCGCTTTCCTCATATTGACTTCTACCGAAGCCACTTCCACCTTATCTCGAATAACCTTATTCCTAATCTTATCCTTCCTAGTACACCCACACATCCAGCTAAGCATTCTTATTTTCGCCACCTTCATGTTCTAGATATGGGCCTTCTTCGCAGGCCAACACTCCGCCTCATACAATAACATTGATCTAACTACCACTCTATAGAACTTGCTTTAAGTTTGGGAGGTACCTTCTTATCACATAAGATTCCAGAGGCAGAGCCTCTATTTCGTTCACTCTACCCTAATACGATGAGTGATATCTTCTCCAATCTCTCTATTTTCCTGAATCATAGACCCAGATACTTAAAACTATCTCTCTTACTGATAGAATGAGTATCAAGCTTAACAACCATATCGGACTCATAAGATACCTCGCTGAACTTACACTCCAAATATTTCGTCTTGGACCTACTCAACCTAAACCCTTTAGACTCAAGAGTTTGCTTCCAAACCTCCAATTTAGCATTAACTCCACTACATATCTTATTAATCAAGACTACATCATCCACAAAAAGCAAACAATAGGGTACTTCACCTTGAATGTGCCACATTAAAACATTCATCACCAAGGCAAAAAAAAGAATTAAGCATCGAGCCTTGATGTAATTCCATCAAGATAGGAAAATGCTTCGAGTCCCCTCCCCCAGTCCTAACCCGAATCTTGGTTCCATTGTACATATTTTTAATCGCCCTAACATACACTATAGGTACACCTCTAGCCTCCAAACACCTCCAAAGAACCTCCTTGGGAACTCTATCACAGGCCTTCTTTAAGTCGATAAACACCATGTGCAAATCCTTCTTTCTATCCCTATACTGCTCCACCAGTTCTCTGACGAGATAGATAGCTTCAGTAGTCGATTGCCCTGGCATAAATCCAAACTGATTTTCAGAAATAGTAACAATCTTCTGCAACCTCAACTCTACCACCCTCTCCCAAACCTTCATAGTGTGACTCAACAACTTGATACCCCTATAATTGTTGCAATCCTGAATGTCGCCCTTATTCTTATACAGCGAAATTATCGTACTCTACCTCCAAGCTTCAGGCATCCTCGTCGTCTTAAAAATTATGTTAAACAACCGAGTCAACCATTTCATACCTGCCCCTCCTGTGCACTTCCCAAAATTCACCGGAATCTCATCTGGCTCTGTCGCTCTACCTCTACGTATTCTGTGAATAACCCCTTTAACCTCTTCAACCTCAATGCATCTATAATAACCATAATCACGAAACCTCTCAAAATGCTCCAAATCCCCCAACACAATACTAGTATCCCTTCCTTTGTTCAGGAGTTTATAAAAGTAAGACTGTCATCTCTTCCTAATACGACCCTCCTCTACCAGAACATTGTCGTCCACATCCTTAATACACTTTACCTGATCCAGGTCCTGAGACCTCCTCTCTCTAACCTTGGTGATCCTGTACAAATTTTTATCCTCACCTTTACTATCCAATGATATGTATAAACTCTCGAAAGCAACATCCTTATCCCTCGTGACCGCTAACTTCGCCTATCGCTTAGCAACCTTATACTCCTCCCTATTCTTCCGTTTATCTTTTTCATCCTCACTCTCCGCCAACTTTGCATACGCTCTCTTCTTATCCTCCACCTTCTACTTCACCTCGTCGTTCCACCATCATCTCCTTGGTGCTTGCCCGAGCTGCCTCTCGAGACCCTCAACACCTCTCTAGCTACCTCATTGATGCAATTGACAGTCACGCCCCACATACTATCAACATCTCCTCCACTCCCACAAGTCTCCCTCACCATCAACTTATCCCCTATATTCAATGCATTGGCCAAAGTCAGATTGCCCTATCTAATCCTCGACTGATTCTCCATCCCTCTCCTCCTCCATTTCTTGTTGATCTCCAAGTCCATCACCAAAAGCCTATATTAGGTCGAAAGACTCTTACCCAGTAAAACCTTATAATCCTTAAAAATACCACAGACTTAACACATTCATTAGGGAAAATAATTAATAACATAACTATTTTACCGTGATGCCTCTATTAAATGATGTTTATATTATGTTTTAAAATTAATTTAGAGGAACAATAATTAATGCTAAGGGTAAAATAGAAAAAAGTATTATCTTTTTTTGATATATCAAAAAATGATAAATAAAAGCAGAAATACAATTACAAAATTAGAGACAAGTGGATGGATATGAAATACAGTATAACCTCGATAAATTAATACTGTTGGGACCGTCAAATTTTATTAATTTAGCGAGGTATTAATTAATCGTATAAATTAATAATTATTAATTTATAAATTATATACTTTCTGGGTCCATATTATGAATGTACCTAGGTGTACGTGAAAACTAATTTCTACATTGACTATTAATTATGCATACTTAACCAAATTCATGTATTTTTGCTGATACATTTTCAATATTCTACGTATATCTTAATAAAATATATAAATCTACTTAATTATTAATGTAGTTACATGCTACATTCATTAAAATGTATAAATCCACTCAATTATTAATGTAGTTACACGTACATACATTAACTAAGTTACTATATAAATAGATGTATTATGCAAGTCTTCAAATCGAATGGCTTACAACAATTGCAGAATCTAATCAATGGATTGAAGTATCGAAATGCAATAAATGCTGAAGATGTTTTGAATTATCCGGGAGAAAATGATACGAGTTTTGAGCTACCTACGGATGAACAAATAATTGAGAGTGTTATGGAAACACATAAAGAAGATGAAGTGGAAGATGATAGTGTGGAATTAGATCAAGTTTCGCGCAAAGATGCTCTGAAAGCAACAATCACCTTACATCACTTCCTTTTGCAATATGAGAAGACTACACCTGATATTCTTAATGCAGTAAGAAGGGTTAAAGATGAGATTCAAGGTGATATTGATTTCAAGAAGAAACAAACAACATTAGATTCATATTTTCAGAAACCTGTTTAGTTTACTTATGTATTATGTATGAAATATTTTGATACAGATGAATTATTAATTTATATATCAAATGAGACCTATATGAATTTTTTTTTTGTATTATCTTATAAATTTAGCGAATTATTAATTTACTACGTTGATCCCGACTCGGGACCGAAGAAAATTATTATTTTAGCGAGGTTATTAATTTATCCAGTATTAATTTATCGAGGTTATACTGTATTTAAGTCAACCAATATAAAAGAATTGTAAAACATTTTTCGAGAAATTTTTTTTCCTGCCTACCAAACACATAAAGCTTAAGAAAATAATTAAAAGGAAAACATTAAAAAAAGAAGAGAGAAAATATAAAATCTAAACCCAAAACCCTTTCTTCATTCTTTTCTCTTCAGCCACCAAAAACTTCTTCCTTTTCTCTCCAATGGCGATTCTAGTAAGCTCCAAAGCGGAGCTAAAACGCCGAGAGGCGCAAAAGAAGAAAGCAAAGTCAGGAGGGTTCGAGTCATTAGGTTTAACATCCAATATCTTTCGAGGAATTAAACGTAAGGGTTACAGAGTTCCAACGCCAATTCAACGCAAAACAATGCCATTAATACTCTCCGGATTGGATGTTGTTGCTATGGCTCGTACAGGTTCTGGTAAAACGGCTGCATTTCTCGTACCTATGCTTGAGAAATTGAAACAACATGTTCCACAAGCTGGTGTTAGGGCTCTTGTTCTTTCGCCTACGAGAGATTTGGCGCTTCAAACTCTTAAGTTTACGAAAGAACTTGGTAGATTTACAGGTGATTTGTTTCTGCCATTCGTTTAACTTATATAATAAGTACTTAATTACTTTTTTTTTGATAATCAGTATCATTTTTAAATTCCAAACAGGATGGAACTATTTCACTGAAGTGAAATAATTTTTGGGGAAAAAGTGAAAAAATTCTCATGGCCAAACGCATGTTTAATCTGTGAAATTTGGTTCAATAGTTAAGTTTGTGAATACAATGGTGAAATTCTGGAAATTAACCTGTAATGCTCTTAAATCGCTATTAACAGTCTAGTAACATATTGAATTTAACTCATGTAGCATTGTAGAGGTATTTATTGTCCATTTTCTCTGTTGTAGTAGTTTGTAACTAAAGAAAGGAGGAAAGGTTCTTTGAATTACCTCTTTTACCATTGGTGCTATAAGTTTTAGGCAGATTACCTGTAGCCTAAAATGGTTAAAAGCTGAACTTTTCTCCTTGATGCAGATCTTCGTGTTAGTTTATTGGTTGGTGGTGATAGTATGGAAAGCCAATTTGAAGAACTGGCACAAAGTCCTGATATTATAATTGCAACTCCTGGTCGGCTCATGCACCATTTGTCTGAGGTTGATGATATGTCACTGCATACTGTGGAATATCTAGTTTTTGACGAGGCTGATTGTTTATTTAGCATGGGTTTTGCTGAGCAATTGCATAGAATTCTCACCCATCTAGGTGAGAATCGCCAAACACTGCTTTTTAGTGCAACTTTACCTAGTGCGCTTGCTGAATTTGCCAAGGCTGGTCTTCGAGACCCTCAGCTTGTCCGGCTTGATTTGGATACAAAGATAAGTCCAGACTTGAAGGTTGCGTTTTTCACTTTAAGACAGGAGGAGAAGCATGCTGCACTTCTCTATCTGCTTCGTGAACAAATAACATCTGATCAGCAGACCATAGTTTTTGTTTCCACCAAGTATCATGTTGAGTTCCTTAACATTCTTTTAAGAGAAGAGCGTATTGAACCTTCTGTTTGTTATGGTGATATGGATCACGATGCTCGAAAAATGCATATTTCTAGATTTAGAGCAAGAAAGACAATGGTGCTCATTGTGACTGATGTGGCTGCTAGAGGAATTGATATTCCACTGCTTGATAATGTTATCAACTTTGATTTTCCTACCAAGCCTAAACTTTTTGTTCATCGAGTTGGGCGAGCTGCAAGGGCTGGTCGTATTGGCACTGCATATTCTTTTGTCACATCCGAAGACATGGCTTATTTGTTAGATCTTCATCTCTTTCTATCTAAACCAATCAGGGCTGCGCCAACTGAGGAAGAGGTTTTACAAGATATGGATGGCGTCCTGTCCAAAATTGATCAAGCAGTTGCCAATGGAGAAACTGTCTATGGGCGTTTTCCACAAACTGTTCTAGATCTCCTCTCTGATAGAATCCGGGAAATCATTGATTATTCAACAGAACTAGAAACTCTGCGAAGGCCATGTACTAAAGCATTTGGGTTGTACTCAAAGACAAAAGCGAAGCCTTCTAAAGAGTCCATTAAAAGAGTAAAAGACCTACCCTGCGAAGGGTTGCATCCAATGTTCAAAAATGTCCTTTGTGGTAATGAATTATCAGCAATGGCCTTTTCTGAACGATTGAAGGCCTTCAGGTTACCCTATGAGTCCTTTCATATTTTTGATTGGTATGTTGTCATGGTGGAAGGATATTATTTATGTTCTTTAACATTATATTTTGTCATAGACCTAAGCAGACAATCCTGGAAGCTGAAGGTGAAGCTGCTAAGTCAAAAAAACAGGTAAATTTCCTATCTTTTACGCTAGCTGCTATTTCATGTACTACAACATGGAGAACTTCAAATTCCTGATATAGTGTATGGTCTCTTTTGAATGCAGCTTGTGTTTATTTTTATACAGCTCCTGTCGTCTTTCACATCATATAATCTGACAAGTATCAGGACATGCACATGTGTACCCCATATCAATGAGTATAATCTTTTTAAAAACCACATAATATTATTAAAGAATGTTTTTGATTTTATTTATTAAATAAAAGTTGAAAAAAAAATTCGCCGTCCTGTAAATGATGAATGTTAATCTTATTAGCAGTTGAAATCCTCGAAAATTGTAGCAACAAAATTGATCCATCATGCTTTATAGCATTACTTGTTGGTATGTACATCATCTTGTGTATGAAATTCGTTCATCTTATCCTCAATGTGCATGTTGGCTAGAAATGTTGAAAAAATTGAAGGCGTTTGTTTTCTGTACATACTTGACAACACAAAAAGAAAAAAAGAAAAGGAACACACAGAAAAATATATTCTTGACATAAAAACTGCACAGATACGAAGAAATAAAGTATTACTTGGAGAAAATGGACATGAGTGGGTGACGTGAAGTGTCAAATTCTTCAGTGCCTGATACAGTTCTCTTCTCAATGGGAAAAATAAGTACGACTTTGCAATTAAGAGAAAGTCCATCACTTTGAGAATTGAGAGCAATTGGCTAACATGTTATCCTGATTGAGTTTTATAAATTGGAAAAAATTGCTTTAATTTCTAATAGTTTAAGTCTCTAATTCAGCTTCTAATTGTCTACGTAGCTGTAGCTTCTTTCCAATTAAATCTTTTAGTTTCAGACAACTTTGCTTTCACATACATCACAAAGTTTATTTTTTAATAATGAACATAGAAATGCTCAATGTTTTAATAGTATGTGCGTATTATGGAAATCAATGTGATAAAGATGAAATTTAAGTGTTTTTCTTCAAATCAAAACTAAAGTAGTCAAGAAGACATAAATATATATAAAAATCAACTACAAAGAACAATACTACTCTACACATCACACACGAGGGAAAGATTATAATCTAGAATAAAATTTAGAAAATTATAAAAAGATTATAAATTCTGCTTCATACTGAACCATTTAAGAATGTTAAATATATAGTGTAGGAAGTCGTATACTATTTACCACAAATGAATTTTATTTGCTCTCTTCTTTCATATCTATCCAACTTCAAATAAACCTAATTTTAATCTCCATAACAACATTTCCTTCTTTTTGTTTGCTATCAACGCCATATGGTATCTGTGCCTTTTTCCTAGTATAATAAATCTTTCAACGATAAATAGTGATTGAAACTGCAACAACTGCTTGTAAGCACTTTTTACATTTCTTTCTTGGATAATCGTGCTGTTCTGCTCAACCCATTTTGCATGCACCCTGCCTAATTCCACTGGTACCCAAAACCTCTGAACTCTGTTCACCAAGGCTAGAACGGATGAGAAGAAATCACCTAGTATTTTTGCCTATGCTGGAATTTGAACTTGAGATCTCATTGTTCTCAACCCACTTCGTTGACATAATTCACATAGCTAGGTCTCCCTTAGACATTTGAACATTTCAGCAGCCCCCTCTAATCAATGATCTTTCCTTTCATCTTTTTCATCCATACAACCAAACTTCTCAACTGCTTAGCTACAAGTGTTGTGTGCTCTTATTACTTTGAGGTGCATTATGTCGAAAGAATTAAAAGCTTAATTTTGGAGTATATTTAGTCCCAGTAATGTGTTCCAGTTAGATGTATATTCACCTTCATGTCTTCGGAACTTCAAGTATTGCTGGAATTCTGAATCGACTTGCTCATTGCTCTTCTCCATTCTAAGTAAGTACGTCTTATAGGTGATACTTAATAAATATTTTGGATAACCCACGCAGAATCAATGGTGCGATGTGATGAAGATGAAAAGAGCTATTCATGAGGAGGTTATCAATAAAGTTCGTCAACAGCGCTCCAGTGTTCCTACACCAAAGGTGAAGCGCCTTCCTATGTATTATCTTTTGTTTAGGTGTTCTAGGAGTGTGTTTTCTAGCTGCTTTCATAACGCAAACAGGAAACCTAAAGGACGGTATTCTATGGATGCGCAACACAATATGTTCAGGTGCTGGTCACTTTTGAAATTATTGAATTTAGTACCTAGATACTCCCTTGAAATTCTTGCCTTATGGAGTAAGGTTCCCTTTGTTTACCAATTTTAGGCGCAGTACAACTTTCACACTGATGGAACATAGATATATGCAACAGACATTATTTCATTTCCATTTCAACCTCAAACCTCAGCCTGGTTAAGTCACTTGGTGTCACTTGTCAAATAGTTAGTATATAAAAGTTGTTTAATATCTGCAGTCTCTTATTCTTTTCCTCATGGGTGTGTGACTCATTTTATGCTATTTCCTTTGATGCAAAGTTCGAAATGAGCTGGAGTGTGTGGAGTCTTTGTGTTGTCTCTATCTATTGGTTTTGGAAAGATACCCTTCACGCGAGTAAAGCCATCCTGGAGGGTACTGTAGTTTCTTTCTTTTTCTTGTATCTTTTCGGTTTTCAAATAAGAACATACGGGTGTGGCAGACATGAATTTTGCAAATGGTCAAATACACAAACTAAAGGACAGGGGAAATCGCATGCTGAATGAAAGTCAATATGAGTGAGTTGTAAATACTGTTGTTTAATTAGGCTACAAAATTGGTGATATATTGATAAGTATCTTGAGTAAAGATTGTGCCATAAGACAGTGATTTTTTGCTTGACCTGAACAAGCATACTTGTATTTGGGGTAAGTGACATGGCGTCAAGGTGCAGCTCCCACTATTTAGTTGTTGGAAGTTCTCTCTTCAGCTATTTGTTGTGGAGAGTTCACCTTCTAACTACCTGATATGATGTTATAAGAATCCTTCTCAGAATATGGTTTGATATTTTGATCTTATAATTTGCAAATGGTAATTAAAAGTGTTCATTTGAATCTTGTTTCTTTTCTATTGCAGGAAGATGACATTGATCCTGCACCTTCAAAAAAGGAGAAACAAGGTTTGTCCTTGTTCACTCTTCCCTTTTGTGATCCTGTCCCAGTTTATCTCAAAAAAGGAATGTATAGTATGTGATAAGTCATCTGTTCAGACATACTGATGCAAGATGTATTATCTCATCTTGGAATAGGAAGATTTGTAGTGATGAGCCCTGTTATAATTTGATTTTGAACATATTGCACCCCATTCATCAGATGCAGTGGACTTGAAAAGACAAAGAGCACCATTTAGATGAAGAAAGATAAAACTGTTTATGTGCTCACCTTATTGATATTCTCATATTCTGTATTCTGGGTGTAAGATCTTTACTGTTACCCAAACTAGAAGTTTTGGTTTATAATTTCTTTTTAGAGTTGAGATTCAAAGAAGTCTATGTTGAGAAGGTCCTTTGCACTTGAGACACCTTAAAAACGTGTAGCTGCTTCCTTAGAGTTGGGTGGTGTCAATAATAATAATAGCGATCTCCTTTGTGCATTATCCTTCTTCTTGTTATTATGATAGATTAGATCTTGTCAAGCTACTTGCTTATCATACTGTTTCCATTGAACGACTTTTACCGTCTTGCAATTCTGGAGGGTTTACTTGAAAGTTAGTTCTCAGTTATCATGAGACTCCCGAATCCTGAGGTTATTGTTTAGGTTCTCCCATTGCTACATTGTTTGCGAGAATCCGTGAAATACAATTTCTAGCCATTGGTGGATCTTTTTCTTTTTTTTTTTGGTGGATATGTGAACTGTAAAGAGAGTTCATTTCAATCAAGTGACTCCAAGAAGGTGCAACTATTTGCACTTCAAAACTAACACCCCCTCCTTGAACACCTAGGAAGCCGAGGAAATGAGCTTCATATGCATTTTTCATTTTACAACCTTACAAGGCAAAGTGATACCGAGTTCGTAGATAGGATGTGCTTGCCCTCAAAACGCCTTCTGCTTCTCTTCATCCGGATTTCCTGAAAGACCGAGGCTGGAATGGACTCACTGCTCCTTTAATGGATTAAATGCTGTTCTTGTGCAAGTAATCTGAAAATTAAATTGCACTTCAGCACTTGGAACCAAAGGGTAGTTGGGGAGCAGAACATACTTAAAAGAGAAGAGGGTTAGTGTATTATAGGTTTTTTTAAGAAAACCTTTTAATCGTCGAAATTGCTTTTCCCTGCCTCCACAACAAGTAAGAAAAGACTGAGAGTAGGTTTTCCTCCATCCTTTGCCTAGCTAGCACCTTCTGTGTTAGTTATTTCTTCTAATCCTTTTTACAAGTAAGAAAAGACTGAGAGTAGGTTTTCCTCCATCCTTTGCCTAGATAGCAACCTTCTGTGTTAGTTATTTCTTCTAATCCTTTTTACAGGTTGTACATCCGGTATAATTTGCAGCCGCTTTCTTTCAAGATGGACAGGAATAGGATTTACTTCAATGCTGGATTTAAGTCATATGGCATTACTCGATGGAACTCAGACAATGCAGTTTGGCATGAATGGGTTGAGATGAGTAGAAGACTAATGAGAAGAACATCAATGAGCAGCAAGATAATGGAGTGGATTTGCTTTACTTTAAGAGAAGCTTCCAAAGATCAGAAGAAGGTGGTCGGAAGATGGAAAACCTCAGAAAGAGATGAAATGGTTTTTAGCACAAAGAAGCAGAATGAGATGGGAGATACATGAGTATTCTCTCAGTAAATAAGGGAGGGAGGTCAGTATTGATTTTACCAGAGATAACATTAAATGCAGGTTGGTGTGACATAGCATTTAAGATTGAGAACTTCATTAAAGACCCCAAAAAACAGTAAAATGTTGGTCCCTCAATGTTAACAGAAGCCAACTACCCCTTTGCAAAAGCAGTTAAGGAAAGTATATGGCAATCTAGAGACATTCAAGAAGCTGAAGTGAATAGCTCGGCAGGCAGAATTGAAATTGCAGGCTCTTCAGAGTCTCAAGATGAGGGACTGTTGATTTAGATGTCTTGTTGGTAGCCTAGAGATGATCTGCAAGAAGAAGCCCACACTGGTTGATATGAGGGCATGGTCATCTCAAACCTGGAAAAATGTTTTTGGGATGAACATCTATGAGATGTACGGAGACGTGTTCCTTTTTGAATTTCCAAATAGATGCATGGCAGAGCAAGTGCTACAAGGTTAGTGGACCTGGAAGAAGAAAAAATTCAACCTTGAAAGATGGTCTCCAATGGCAGGTTGTGTTACCAATTCCATTGTAGCAAAGGAGACATGGATCAGAGCAATTGGAATACCTCTGCACCTATGGTTGCAAAAGGTTTTCTATGAAATTGGACAAATGTGTGGAGGTTGGGTGGCCACATAAAGAGACGGAGCTCAGAAATCACATGAAATGGGCACGAATTTTGGTGGATAATGATGGAAGAAAGATACCTAGTGAAGTATCAATAGCTCATAATGGCAACACTTTTTTCATCTTGATTTGGGCCGAGAACAAACCCAGATGCGAAAGATTGTCGGAGTTGCCAAGGAAGCTACCAAAGATGACGATGTTGACGGTTACATAGTCCACCCTTTTACCCAGAGGTTAAATAGAGGCCACAGTCGTACTATGATTTTGAATTCCCATCAATCTAGAGATTCGATCTGCAGAAACCACATGGGTTTTCCTCAATTTACAGCTGGATCACGTGGAGCAGAAAACACACGCGAGGGGCACACTACCAACTTAAATGAAACCCCACAATTGGGCCGGATCAGGAAGTACAATGATATATCATCTTTTAATTCAGAAGATGGGCCTAATTTTGCAGCCCATGTGATATTTAATGAGAGATCAACACATATATCATTTTTTAATTCAGAAGATGGGGCTGCTTTTGCAGCCCATGTGATATTTAATGAGAGATCAGCACAGGGGCCTAGTCAAATCGCAACAGAACTCTTTTGTAATAACGTGAAAGAACCTTTCTCTTAGAGCTTTGATCAAAAGACCATGCAGACCAAGGAGAATAGCACGAAAAACTTGGATAAAGTAATAGTCAATGTAAGTGAGGTCAGGGATGATGATTCTACCAAGGAATAATGGAATTAGAAGTACAGGGGATGTCAAGGGAGGTGACTGTGAACTCAGATATAATCTCGACAGAAATAGTGGTCTAAGATGAAGCTGCAACAATGGAGAATTAGGAGATTGAAGATGTAGAGCCCCTGCGAGTTCAAACACGACTGTTGATCAAAGAAAAAGAGAAGAAACTTTTGTCTGGGTGCAACAAAATATGCTAAAATTAGGAAAATTACTGGAACTATTGCTGCAAGTAGATAGCTACAGGATAGCAAAAAGAATGGAGTCAGATGCAATATGTAAAAGATCCGGATTCAAAGTTTCACAAGAACTAAAGAGTTTGGTAGCTTTTGATGTGAAATTCAAGAGTGGGGGCGATAGGAACAAGGGGAGAAACTATTCGTAAAATTGCTTAATGCAGTTCAAATTGATTTCTTGGAATGTGAGGGGTTTAAATTGTAGGGATAAAAGGAGATTAGTTAAAAGTATGGTGATGGGTTGGAATGCTGAGATTACATGCATACAAGAAACAAAGCTAGAAGGGAAGTTGACAGAAATAGTTGAACAATTATTGGGGGTGGGGGTGGGGGGAAGGTGGATAAAATTACTTGTCTAGAGGCTAGTGGGACAAGAGGAATTCTGATGCTTTGGGATAGTAGAGTTTGGAAGGTGGAGGTCCTAGAAACAGGGATGTACACTTTAACGTGTAAATTTGAAGCACTGATGCAAAATTTCTCCTGCCATATTACAAGGGTCTATGCCCCTAATTGTTATGTTGAAAGAAGATTAGTATGGGAGGAAGTTGGGTCTGTTAGGGGTTTGATGGAAGGACCATAGGCAGTATGTGGGGGATTTTAATATATGTAGGTTCATCTCAGAGAAGAGGAACTGCACTAGAAGAACAAAGGTGATGAAAGAATTTTCAGATTTTATTAAGGACATGTGTCTCATCGATTTGCAGCTGGAGGATACCAAATATACCTGGTGTAAAGGGGAAAATCATGAAGCTGCATCAAGAATTGATAGGATTCTAATATCAGAAGAATGGGATGAGTGTTTTAATAACTTAAAACAAATGCCATTACAGAGGATAGCTTCTGATCACACTCCTATTGCCATTCAAGGTGGAGCTTGGAATAGGAAAAAAAGCTACTTTAAGTTAAAAAATTGGTGTCTGAACACTGATGGCTTCACTAACAGAACTAGGGGATGGTGGAACAACTTTAATTTTGCTAGTAGACTCGATTACATTCTAGCATGCAAGAGGAAAGCTTTGAATAACAAACTCAAAGAGCGGAGCAAAGGTGACCAAGGGAACTTAGGTGTCCAAAAAAAAATCCTGTTAAGTAAGTTGGCAGAATCAGTATCAAGAGAGAATTTTTACTATAGAAGAGATTCAAAGAAAAGCAGGGTTAATGCTAGAATACGAGGAATTAATTAAAAAGGAGGAGATTGCATGGAGACAAAGGTCCAGAGCCTTATGGCTAAAGGAGGGGGACAGAAATACAAAGTTCTTCCACAAAGTTGTAAATGCTCACAAAAGGAATAATAGCATAGACCAGCTCCTTGTACAAGGAGAACTCACTCAGGATTCTGTGAGAATCGAAGGGGAGATAGTAGATTTTTACCAAAATCTGTACACTGAAATAGTGCAATGGAGATCAGCCAGTCACTTCCATAATTGCCCAGTTATAACAGCGGAAGAAAGGGAGTGCCTTCAAGTAATATTTAAGGAGGAAGTGTTGAGAAGTATAAAGTTATGTGCAACAGATAAAGCTCCAGGACCCGACGGCTTCACTGTGGGGTTTTTCAGCAAGTGCTGGAAAGTGGTAAGAACAAATGTCATGAATGCATTCTACAACTTTTATGAGCAGGAAATGTTTGAGAGTAGCTACAATGCCACTTTTATAGCTTTAATCCCAAAAAAGAAATGTGCTAAAGAATTGAGAGATTTCAGACCAATTAGCTTGATTGGTAGCAGATATAAAATATTTTCCAAAGTTCTCACTGAAAGGTTGAAAAGGGTGATGGGAAAACTTGTTGACTCTCAACAAATGGCCTTCATCAAAGACAGACAAATTATGAATGCAGTGTTGGTGGCTAATGAAGCTGTGGGATCTAGACAGAAGCAAGAAAAGCCAGGAATTTGCAAGTTACAACAACAACACCAACAACAAACCCAGTATATTCCTACCTAGTGGGGTCTGGGGAGGGTAGAATGTATGCAGTCCATACCACTACCTCTAAAGAAGTAGAGAGGCCGTTTCCAATAGACCCCCGACTCAAAACACAGGACAATATACAAAAATATTCAAAGCATAAAACATGATAAAACTAACATAGATACAACATCCACAAAAATAATGTACATTACCAAACAAAATACACCAAAACCCTCCTAACTACGGACTACGATTCATCCCCCCACCTTATCCCTCTATCATATAATTTTTCCTCCAAACCTTCCTATCCAGGGTCAATGTCCTCAGTGAGATGTAACTGCTCCATGTCACGTCTAATCACTTTTTTCCAGAATTTCTTTGGTCTACCCCTACCCCGCTTGAAACCATCTAACGCTAGTCTCTCACACCTTTGAACTGGGGCATCCATGCCCCTCCTGGGCTTACCTACTAGCAATATTGAAAAGGATGGGATTTGGGCAAAAATGGATTCACCGGATAAGGTATTGCATTTCAACAGTGAGTTTTTCAGTTCTTATCAATGGTACCCCAACAGGGTTCTTCAGATCACAGAAGGGTCTCAGACAAAGAGATCCATTGTCTTTTTTTTGTTTTTACTAGTAATGGAGGGCCTCAATAATATGGTTAAATCTGCAAATATTTATGGGTGACTAAAAGGTTTTAATGTGGCTAGAGAAGGAAGAGACAACCTGGAAGTGACTCATCTGCAGTATGCAGATGATACACTAATGTTTTGTGATGCTTATGAAGAACAACTCAGAGTACCAAGGATAATCCTTGTCCTATTTGAGGGCATGTCTGGACTACACATTAACTGGAGGAAGAGTTTCTTGTACCCTATCAATGAGGTCTCAAAAATATGGATTCCCTGAATGCTATTCTGGGTGGTGAAATTGGTGGTCTGCCGACCACGTCCCTAGGTATGCCATTAGGAGCAAAATCAAAGTCAAAAGAGATATGGAGCAATGTGGTTGAAAAGTGTGAAGAAATTAGCTAGATGGAAAAGACAATACTTGTCATTAGGGGGGAGATTAACTCTCATCAATTCAGTCTTCCTTGCCCACTTATATGATGTCCTTGTTCCCTATTTCAGCAGGGGTCATTAGCAGATTAGACAAAATCAGAAAGAATTTCCTGTGGCAAGGTAATAAAGACAGAAAAGGTTATCACCCAGTCAAGTGGAAGTCTCTTATTTGTGACAAAATGCTAGGAGGTTTGGGGATCAAGAATCTGGAGTATCATAGCAAAACACTTAGAATGAAATGGTTGTGGAAATATGCTAATGACAAACAAACTTTATTGGGGAAAGTGATAGAAGCCAAGTATGAAGAGGAAGATGGATGGATGATTAAGGAAGTTACAACCCCATATGGAGTTAATTTATGGAGATCCATTAGTGGCTTGAAGGAAGGAAGTGATGAACTACGGTGGCTAGGCAGTGAAAAGGGCTCTTTCAAGGTGAGCAAAGCTTATAGAAGGTTGAACAACTCCAACATGCAGCTAAACAGGTGGTCATGGAAGAATATTTGGAAAGCCAAAATTCCATACAAAGTGGCATGTTTTGTATGGCTTTTGGCAAGGGAGCAGTTCTTACTCGGGAGAATCTCATGAAAAGGGGAATAACTATATGCCCCAGATGCTTCCTATGTGGTGAGAACGAAGAAACAGTTAACCATTTGTTTTTGCATTGCAAAATAACAGGACAGCTGTGGAGAGTGTTTTTGAACCTTAGAGGTGTATCATGGTGTATGCCAGGGAAGATTACAGAAACTCTATTAAGTTGGGATCTAGTGGGAATGCAAGCAAAGAGTAGAAGCAAATGGAGGATAGTTCCAGCTAGCATTTGGTGGTCTATCTGGAAAGAAAGAAATAAGAAATTCCAGGTGTTTTGAAAATGTAGAAAATAGTGTGCAACAAATCAAGTTAAATTGTATCTTGATTTTGTGTTTTTGGTGTAATCAGATATGGTCAAATGATCCTGTCTCTATTATTGATGTTTTAGACTCATTATAGATATAGGATCATAGATTTTGGTAGTACGCTTGTAAATATGGTTGTGCACAACCTTGTTCTGAATATATAAGAAGTTTACCAGTTTCAAAAAAAAAAAAAAAAAACTAGTAAGAAACAACAAAGCAAGATCATGGCTGAAAAAACCTCCAGTTTGGACAGTATTGGTTTCAGCAATACGTAAAAGACGAAAACTTTATTGATTCGTTTGTACCTCAGGGGCGTCGCAGCACATTGTATGATGTGGTTCATCTTTTCCTTATCCCTCCCTTCTGCATTGTACTTGGGATCTTTATTTGCAAGTATCAGGAAGTATGTTTGAGAAATAAGAGACGGTAAGAGATGTATTGACGACTTATCAATTTGGTGAACACAAGGCGTACTTATTTATAGGCATCAAAGGGAACAGATATGATATATTGGTATTTCTCCTGAGCAGTGATGGTAAATATGGAGCAATGCATTAACTCTCTAGAAGAGATAGAAGACTTGTAGTTTTGCTGTATTAATAGTGGTGGCTGGACGTTGGTACTTTTTTTAAATAAAATTTTACGATATAAAAAAAGATATACTAATATTTCTCCTATATGCTGTTTAGATCTTCAGATCTATATTAATATATCCAACATTAACCCTGAACATTCTAATATCTTCCTCTTAATCGTTAGGTGGCGACCAGGGAGACCAACTTGAGGTTGTCTATTTTGAAAAATAGAAAAGTTAAATAGGCGGTGGACTAGTTATTGGAAAGCTTGTTATAGAAGTAATTGCTGAATCTCGATGGAGAATTATGTCACTGGACCTCAGCGAAAAAGTTTTGGTTGTTAAATTCGAAGATCCCTGATTGCCCAAGAATGACTGGCAAGAGGTTGTGCCACAATATGGTCTCTAAGAAGAGGTTCAGTGCCACTAGGATGATAATTGGAAAAAGGTGCACAAATAGGTGCGGTGCTGCCAAACGACAAGGGGAGAACAAAATGATAAACTGATGAAAAGGACAGAGGTCAATAAGGTGTAAGACTGTCCGTGGGTAGGTAGACACTTCTTTTTTTTTTTCAATGATAGGAAGCAGGCATTTAAATCTCTACTAGGTATCATAAGCTAAAGCTTAGAGGATCGTAGTGCTTTGGTACCATGTGAGAGAGTTAGAGGAGGGAAAAAGTTATAGATACATCAGTGAATATGGGGGACACCTATTTATTGGTGTCAAAACAGACATGATACTTGTCGGATGTGAATATATAACTTAAGGCTTAATTTTAATTCAAACATTCTAACTTGATTAACATAGAAATAATATAGATGTTTGCCACTTTTAAGTTGGATAAACTAAACCTTAACATTTTCAAGTTTCTGTGTATTGATTTGGCAGTAGCAATTTGAAACCCAATTGGAACTTGATATGGATACCACATTTTAGTTTTCCAACATGTCACGTGGATTGGACTACCACAACATACCCAGTGAGATCCCAACATGTCACATGGATTAGACATTGGATAAAAAGCTCCCAGTTATCATTTTAAAAAAGAACAGAATACTCCCTAGTTATGATTGTAAGGTCTTAGAGGCAAGGGAGGGATAGCCGACTGTAAAGGCCCTCACCTCCAACCATGAGCTTGGAGGTTCAAGTCATCGAGGGAGCAAGTGGAATAAAGCAATGTTGGTTCCTCGAGGTATTGGTTTCGGTGGGGTCTATGTCTGCCATATCAAAAAGAAAAGCAAAAGAAAAAAGGACCGTTAGGCCTAGATGAGGAAACAGAGTATTGGTTTGTTTATTTGTTACTTTTGCAGATATAATATTCATTTTCAATTTGGTCTTTTGTTGATTTGTTCTTTTGCACTTGGACAGATACTGGTTCTAAAAGGAAATCAAAGATTTTTAAAGACGAGGAGTACTTCATAAGTGCGGTACCAACAAATCAGGTAATTAATTAGCTCTGAACTAGGATTGTCGGTAATCTGTTCTGCAGATTATTATCTTCCTGCGTGGGTCTTATGCTTTTCATGTTTGTTCTTTTATTTGCATTTTGTGGAGTGACTAATCTAGCTTGTATTCTGCTGCTGGCAGCATTTTGAAGCTGGACTTTCTGTGAGGGGAAGCAAAGGTTTTGAATCAAATAGGTAAGCTTCATTATTGTTTTGCCTATTATGCATGTTAGCATGGAAAATGGAGGTTTAATGATACACATCTTGAAGTAGTTTCTTCTGCTTTCTCATGTGTTTATGGATGAAAATCATAATTTAGTCGTAGCTTTGAACTGCTAATACAGCATAATATATATCCATCACGTTAGGGATCCAAGATGGACTCAATAAACTTAAGAATGTGCGGGAACTAAAAGATAAAGCAAGAACGAAAAAAGAATGGAGACTTATAGATAGAATTCAAGGTGGATAAAGAAACTCAAGAATGAATGTAGAAGTTGAAGATAAGCCTCAACTCTTAATTGGTTCCTAGCAACAACAATTAGCCAAGACTTATCGCCTTTGATTGAGAATTGATCAAGAAAATAGGTTATGGAACCCGAGCTCCCTTGAAGTTACAAAGAACAACACTAAGCCTAAACTCAGCGCCTTTCTTGAATACCTAAAGGTAATCTAAAATTTCGAAGGAATTAAATTTACCATCTTTAAGTTGCTTCTTGAAAGTTGAAGCATAAATCAAGAGTAGCCACTACAGGAGTACAAAGGAGAAGGCCTCTCAATTGTATTAATTGTACTTTATATTGTAAATAACAAGCTGGAAGTCCTCTCAATTCAATTGATTGTACTATATTGTAAATAACAAGCTATATATAGGCTAAGGGGTGTGTGTAACCTATTATTAGAAGGCTAAGAGATTAAATCCTATACTACTTGGGACAGCAAGTCCTTTAGGAAAAACCTTACCAGGCAAACAGATAAGGAAGCTTTGACTAGGAAAACATGTAAAATTATTGTCACACTTCCCAAAACTAACCAACAAATAAAGAATGTAATAGCACATGGGCTTCAAAACTAAGAAACACAACAGTGACATAAGCGGTTGGTCATGTTTTTGGTTCCTATTGCCCTCCTTAGGCGTCAAGTTGGGCGCTTTATGGGCTCGGATCCTCTTCATCTTGGACTTGGACTTGGACCATGAAATAAGTGTGGCACTTAACTAAATCCTGTCCACGAATATCGAGCTCTTCTTCCATAGTGTAAGCATCTTCTTGTTCTCCTGTTGAAGCCCAGCAATCTTCTTGCATCTCCTTAGCTTGAGACCTTGTGAACGATCTTCTTGGTGCATCCAAAGCTTTATCCTTGTCCATGGAGCTATCATAATATGTTCCAATTTCATGTTATACATCTTGAAATAGTTTCTTCCTTATGTGACTTTGAATGAAATGGGAAAAATTCTAATACAGCAGTTTGTTTGCTTTAAACTGCCCATATGCATAGTATTGCGAAGAATTGAAGATGATCCTAAATTGACTAGTTTTGCACTGATGATCAACCTAATGCAACACTTACCGGGACTTGAGATCCACCTCACTAACATTTGCATAAATTAGGTTGGATGCTGCTGTCCTAGATTTGGTAGCTGACGACAAGAATGGATTGCAGAAACAAAAGGTTTCATATCATTGGGATAAGGTACTTGTAATTTATGAAGAGAGCTGCCTTTTTCTTGTAATGAGTAGTTTTCTCTAGAAAACTAATTGCATGTTTTGAACACAGAGGAGTAAGAAGTACATCAAGCTTAACAATGGAGATCGTGTTACAGCTAGTGGGAAGGTACTTTTGTTTTAGCCGTTGCATTTCATTTTATGTCTGGACCAGCAAACTTGATGAATGGAATATATAGTTTTCTTTGGAGTGTGGCAGGAGAGTTCAAAGAAGCCTATGTCTTTCGTGTTGTGAGCAATGAAAGATGTGACGTTCCCTTCCCATATTAACTTTGTATATTATTGGTTAAAATATATTCCCCGTATAATGAAAATATCGACAATTGCTGAGGAAATGAAATAAAACAATGTAACTTGTCATTTGCAAAACTTTTTTAAAAAGTGCAACTTGTTATTTTGAGTTTAATGCAAATTTTCCCTCCAGTATCCCTCCTTCAATCCTAATATCATTTTGAACACTGTATCTAACTGAAATATAATAACTGCATTAAGTATAGCATAGTCTAAGTAGCACAGAGGACTATGGATTATGAAGTCAGATAGGTCTTTGCCTAGTAATGCATTTCTCTTTGGCATTTGCATTCTCTTGGACACGTTGGAGATTAAGATAGTGTTTTTTCTAAAGCTAAATCTTTTTATGAAACATATAGAGAACATAACCAATAGAATAACTTGAAAGGTTGAATTTCCATTGGTTATTTCCTGTCAGGGTTCATCTTTGAACTCTATATGATATTTGATGCATCATGATTTCTGTATATGGTGGGGAAACGATTCTAGATCATGCTTGCCTAAAATAGTAAGGATGTCAAATTTCCGTTACCATTTTTCAGAATCTCTTTCCAGGATTTGAATTGATGTTCTCTGTCTGCTCGCTTTGATTCCTTCTAAATTTCATAGACTTTTATCCTAAATATTTTGTTCCAATTGGAATTTGATTATTCACCAGGTACGAGGGTGAGATCCTACATGGAAACTGGACCGTGTGTCCTTTGATTTTGTCTATTAAAATGCGGAATACATCATTCCCCCTATATACGTTAATGCTTATCTGAAGTTTATCTGTTATGTGGACTAAACAATGAAAAAGAAAGGGCTTAAACCAAACACCAAGGGAACACTGGCAATTCTGCTTACTATGATAAGGATGCAAGCGTCCTATGTTGCTCGGAGTCTTCAAAAATGTCGACGGGTGTGTGTCGGATTCGCCAATGCTAGTGTATTTTTGGAGAATCCGACACGGATGTGGCATCGAAACTGAAGCGTCCGCGCAACTTAGTGCAAGCCTAGTGATTTTATAGAACCAACATATAGACTATCTGGCCACTATTATAGGCTCCCATAGCTGTGTTCTTTATTTGACTTGACCTTCTTGTTGCATACATATAGAGGCAGTATCTGGCCACTATTATAGGTTCCATAGATATGCTCCTATTTGACTTGACCTGGCTTGTTGCATGATAACATTGAGTTTCTCTTGACTTATACTAGGCAAAGCTTTCAAGTTTTCAGGTCTCCTGGCTTTCCGAAGCTTTTAACATCTTTTTGTCAATGGTGTGCAGATTAAGACAGAGAGCGGTTCTAAGATGAAATCCAACAAAACTGGGATATACAAGAAGTGGAAAGACCGGTCACACAAGAGAGTATCTCTTAATGGGACTAATGATGGCAACTTTGCTGCAGAATCAACTAGTTTAGCTGGTAATGGTTAGGGGAACCTCTCCCAAGAGAAATTTGACATTAGTAATGTTTAATGAATCCTACATATTTCCTTGTGCATTTGATAGTCCGTCCTCTCACTGCATTCTGAGTATATTTCTCGATATTCTGCTGCTTATCAAGGCGTCTAACCTTAACTGGATTTGTAGGTGTTCATGTTTTTTTCTTATTACGGGTACTTTTCCTCCCAGAAAACATGTGCTAGTATGATGCTCCTCCTTGTTCCCTTGGTGATGAAAGTAGAAATTATTTTTTTTCATATATCCCGTGAGCTTGTGTTTTGACATTGTATCTGCTTACGTTCAATGAAATGAAATCATGGTTGATGGTTGTGACATTCTGCTGTTTGAATAGGTGGTCCTAGAGGTCAAGGTGGTAGCAGAAATTTCAGAGGTGGGAGAAACAATAAGTCAGTACCTAATGCTCATTTGCGATCAGAAATTAAAGATGTTGATCAAGTTCGGAAAGAAAGAGAGAAGAAGGCCCAAAGAGCATCTTATTTGAAGACCAAGAAGGGGAAAAAGGGTTTCAAAGGTGGCAAAAAGGGCAGGGGAAATGGAAATGGAAAGGGAAGAAAAGGCTGATTGCAGCTTATCGACTCATTTGCCCATATGGTGATCTCCTCTTTGCATGCTTACAATTGCCAATCCAGAAGACCACTTGGATGTTCTTCCGCGAGAGTTGATTTGTCTATTCTTATGCTAGGACAAGTCGTTGCTTATAATCAGCGGAAATCAGGTGAAGTTTCCACTGTATATTTGTGCAGCTTGGTATGCATTGGCGCCAATTTTATAGTTCTCAGGTGGGACGATAGAGTAGCTGTGACCTGAAAATGGTTCTAAGAATTATAAAGAAATAGCAGAACTCTACAAGTAATTTTGATGGAAAAGTTGTATTTGAATATTTCCTAGTTGTCCAGGGCAGCGAAGATTAATAGTCTTCACACAATTTTCTCTGTGATTTGTGTAATCTGAGATATATCCGCTTTGTTAAATTAATATGAAAGCTATATTCTTGTTGATTTCATTCTCATCTAAACCTGGCTGATAGTGGAATAAGAATTTTCAGTTCATTATCACCAACCACTTACAACTTGTTTGATTAAATGTAGGTTCCTTTGAAACCAATGCTTATTTTGTTTGGTAACTTAAATTTCCAGATCATTACCTGTTGAAATTGAATCTATTCATAGTAATAGTGGTGGGGAGTTTTGACTCCAGAAAACAGGAGGAAGAGGTCATGGAAGCTTTGAGTGATGAGGGAGCCACTATTATTGGGATACTAGGTGGAGGCCTCATACGTGACAGATGAATAAAAAAATCAACCCCTAAAAACTCAATAGGTTTCAAGAAATCAGCGTGGCCCACTACTCGCTGGGCTCTTTGATTTGCGGACTGAGTTATCTCTGAATTATAAATTGTGACTATTTTATTTTATATGAGAAATGAGATAAAATAGTATTAATTTGGATAAAATAAGATAAATATTAATTAATTAAGTGAAATTAATAATTATTTTTAATATACTAAACAAGTAAAAGACGAGGAGTTTCTTTTCCCCTTTCTGATAGTTAATTAATCACCACATGTTCTTCCTGATCACAGCACAAATGCTTTGGACAGTGGGGGTGGCCATATAAGTCAAGTTCCATTTTTTCTGATTCTCACGTAATCGTTGGTCCTTGTCTCCTTGATGCTTGTGGCAAATTGTCGGCCAGTTTGACAAGGCATACATACGGTTAGGGTGGACATATTTTGATTTAAATTGAAAAAATTAAAAAATTAAATTAAAATTTAATTTTGGTTTTGTTTTTTTATTTTTTCGGATCGAATTCGATTTGTAATTTTAAATTTTTAGTTTTTTAGTTTAGTTTTCGATTTAAAAAAAATTTGGTTAAACCGAAAAATCGAAATTTTATAAATAAATAAATAATATATATATTTTATTATATATATATATATATAATATTTAGTAATTCACATTCACAATTAATATTTAACAGCAAATTTGCATACGCCACAGGCTGTTTATGGATTGTTTTAGTGACTCAAATATTTTATGGACTATTTTGGTGACTTTAGATTGTTTTATGGACTATTTATGCAAGGTTATATTATATGTAATGATTAATGACGTTATGTATTATGTTAAGCTTATGATTATTTCATTTCGTTTAATCCATGTTGAGTTATTTATATTTGGGAATGAAAAACAGATTTGATAAGAATATTTTTTTCTAAAAAAACCCATCAATTTAAATGCCCAGTTATGAAAAAGAGAGGCTAACTACTTTAATATTTCAAACCGAAATAACAATCCGAAATAACCGAACCGAATTTGTAAAAATCAAACCAAACCGAATTTATTTCGATTTGGTTATGGATGTCATTTTTATCAATCCGAAAACCGATAAACCGAACCGATATTAAATAATTAAACCGAACCAATCAAACGCTCACCCCCACATACGGTGAATAACCGCATCAACCACATTCTTTTTATTAAGTGTGATAAGGATGGTGTCCGTAATACTACACTGGCTAAGCAAATCAGACAAAAGGTATAACAAGAAAGGTTGTTGGATGAGGTTGTAGTGGTAACTGTCGGTCAACAACAAGACTTGCAAGGATTTCAGGGGGAGATCTCAAGAGAAGGGCTGACATTACTTTGTCGAGTCGTGGAGATATTCTGCGTTCAAGGTTAATGAGTCAGGACAATGTCCTTGTAATCTTGGATGATCTTTGGTAGACTCTTCATGATCTAGAGAACTTTGGAATTCCTAGCGGTAGCAACCATAACCATCTGTGTAAAGTGGCATTGACAACGCGTCTCTGAGATGATTGTGAGGCCATGGAAGTTGGAAGCTTATGTGATGAAGAGTAATGGATATTATGTAGGAGAAAACTGGTAATTCAGTTGGTATCCTTCTCTCGATTTCCCTGAGTTTTTGTTTTCATCTACTACATTTGCTTTCCTGTAATTGGGGGTGATAATTTCAGTCCATATTTGTGAAAAGAATCCATTTAACTCATATTTAATGAATTGGATCACTCATATGGGTAAATATGGACTTCAACTCATTTTAAAAGCTCATACAGATATGAATACAATGGGTAAAATATGGGTACCATTTAAACATAGAGATCACCCATCCATGCTTAAAGTTTCAGTTTTTTTTTCTTTTCTAGTTTCTTTTTTTCTTTTTTTTTCTTTCTTTTTTCCTCTAATTTACTTTTTTTTTTCTTTTTTTACTCATTCCTTATAATTTCTTTTTTTCTTTCTAATTTTTTATCTATTTTTTATTTTTATTTCTTTTTACTTTGTATTCTTTTCTTTTTTTTCGCTTTTCCCTTTCTCATTCTTATTTCATCATTCATATTCGCTTAAAACCTACATGGGTTAATAAATATAAGCTTCTAATTATCCTATTTAACCTATATAATTCATAACATCTCTTATCAATTAAATATAATCCATAGTCTCACTCTTTTATTATTATTTTTTCTATATTTTATTTCTCTTTATTTATTTATTTTTCTTTTTTTTTGCTTTTATTTACTATTTTTTTCTTTCTTTTTTCCTTTAATTTACTTTTTTTTTTTCATTTTTTTCACTTATTTTTTACTAGTTTGTTACACTTTTTTCTTTCTTCTTTTTCATCATTTTTTATTTTTCAATTTTATTTCTTTGCATTCTATTTTTTTTTTTGTATTTCGTTTCCCCCTTTTTCATTCTTGGTTCATCATTTTTGTCATTTTTTTTATATTCTTTTCCTCATCCTTTTTTTATCATTGCATTTTATTTTTTTTACTTTAAATTTATTTGTATCATACTATATATTTCAAATAAATTTATTATTTGTATTTGAATAGTTTAGTTGTCAATATGTGCAATTTATCATTTGTATTTATATACAAATAAGTATATGAATTAAAATCAACATGGGTTGTGGTGCAGTGGATGGAGGCTTCTCCACCCTTAACCAGAGGTTGAGGGTACGACCCTGGTTATGGAAAAACCTCTGTTGGGAGCGCTGCCACCTTAATGGGCCCTGCAACGCCCGATCTGAATTAGTCGGGGCTCCAATGCAAGCACCGAACACCGAATGAAAAACAAAAAAAAAGTATATGAATTAATTGTATTTTCTTGAGACTAAAATATATATGGTTGAGGATTCACATGTCCCTCGAATTATAAATGTTGGGTGAATATAAATCAAAAAGAAAAAATAATAAAAAAGAAAAAAGAAAAAAGATGATGCTGAAAATAAATATACTGAGTGGTTACAATATTTTAGTGATCATCCATAATTTGTACTCAACTTAACCATGTTCTTCGAAAATAAAAAAAATATAAAACATAAAATACAACCAAAAAAGAAAAAAATGAGAAAGAAGTAAAAAAAAAAAAAGAAAAACTAGAAAAAAAGGAGACTAAAAAGGAAAAGAAAAAAAAATAAAGAGAAACATAGGATAGAGGGTAGAGATAGAAGAGAGAAAAAAAAAAGAAATGACAAAAAACTGAAAAAAAGAAGAAGAAAAAACTAGAGCCTACATATAAAAGAGAGACAAAAAAAACTAAAAAGAAAAAACTAAAAAAAAAGAAATGGAAAAAAAGTCAAGTTGATATGATATAGAAGTTTTAATTTTTTGAGTCTTCGACTTAGGAGTTAAAGTAGGTTGAAATCATTTTTACCCAATCCATATTTGACTAAATCCATATTTACCCATATTTATATGAGCGGATTGCAATCCAAACTATTTTTGTTCAATCCATATTTAACCTGTTCAAATCCAATCCAATTCAATCCGCCCGTTTGCCACCCCTACCTGTAACTACTGAATTTACTCGAAAACATAAAAAGAGAGAAGAAAAAACCTAACTTTAGTAGAATTCATACTTACGAGGATTAGGAGAAGACAAAGAGGCTTCCTTTCTTTATTAGTTTAGCCAGTGAAGAATTAATTAAGAAAACAGTTGTGGCAGAAATCACCTAGAACTATTTGTTTGGGTGGCTTCTACATTTCCAACACAAGTACCAACCACGGGTAGCTCTGTATATTAAAATTTAAGTAGATGAGAAATAATCACCTAGTGTTCTCTTCCTTGTGGGGGTAGCGAATAGTGGTGTAATGCACTTTTACTTTTATCAATTTGAAGATTCTAGTCGATCTCACTTTTTGATATGTAAGATATTCATATAGTGGTTGGTTATTGTAAAAACTTATACATCATTTTATGTCTTGTAAAATAGGCA
Organism: Capsicum baccatum var. pendulum; assembly: GCA_030864225.1. NCBI lineage: Eukaryota > Viridiplantae > Streptophyta > Magnoliopsida > Solanales > Solanaceae > Capsicum > Capsicum baccatum. The sequence continues at coordinate 44,988,263 of CM061559.1, read as the reverse complement.
CAGTAAATAGTTCTGAAGTGATTTTTTCCCATCTTTAGCCCGAACTCAAAGCAAAGGATAAGGGGAGAGTTAGCAAACTACAAAGTGAATGATAATATCTAGTAACTTCTAATGTACTACCAACAATTTTTATTGAGAAAATATATAAAATTATCCCTAAACTTGTCCGTTAAATTTATTTTAACATTTTAAATTTTCGGATTTTTTCTTATCCCCTTCAAACTAGATTTTAGTGAATTTCATACCCTCTAAAAGTAGAAAATCACACTTATGGTAGGGTGTCCTACAAGCACTTTCACAGGTCAAATCTTCTTTCTATTTTTTTTTAGGAGGAATACATAAGCGGCCCCTGAACTGTAAGTTTTTTCCGTATTGACACCATAGTAAAGTCATGTTCCTACTGAACCTTGAACCTTTTATAAAGTGTCTATTAAATCCTCCCATCTGACATGGCACATATCGTGTGCTTCATGTTGTTTGAGCGCGTGTAAATATTTAAAAAGTGCTGATGTAGGTTTAGCAATAATAATAATAATAATTTCTTCTCTTTTAGCTTTTTTGCCCTAATTTTCTCCTCTTTCTCTTAATCTTCTATCTCTCCTCCTCATCTTTCTCTTAATCTTCTCTCTCTTCCTCATCTTCAACTCCAATCTTTTCATATGAACACCAAATTTGTCAACAAGTTTGAAGTTCCAAGTAAGCTTGTTGACCTTGAATGACGATGCTAATACATTGTTTGATTTGATTTTTACTCTACCTGATGAACTCCCCAAAATCGATAACTCCTCCAAATCAGTTTCTATCAATAAGCTTTTTCAAGTGATGTGTTTTTTTCAAATCAAAAGTTTTTTTAATATTTCAACTCAAAACCTCAATCTCTGATTTCGATTCTTAGATCAGACCCTAGGTTTTGAATCTTCTTTTTTGGGCTGAAGAAAAATAAAATCAGAGAAATTTAGAAACGTAGATACTTCTTCCGCAGTCCAAAAATTCAAATGAAGAAATCATCATTTTAAAGCAGAGAGCAAACATGTTGTGGTGAGTGAGATGGTTTTCGTAGGCAAACCGCTGAAACAATTTGTTAGAGCTGATATTCCTAAGTACCTAAAATTGATGAAACCATTGTATGCCAGAGTTTCGAAAAGATACACCAATATGAATGTGATAATTGAAATTTAAGATTTTCTTTAGGGAAAAAGCTCAAATATACCATCGAATTATTAAAAATGACTCATTTATGTCATTTCTTACAAGTTTGGCTCGCTTATGCCATCGCCGTTACAAAATAGGTTCATCCATGCCATTACTTGTTGACGATAGTTTTTTCAAAAATAGCTTTGCCACGTGTCGTCAAGAGAAAAGACTCAAATATGGGTGAATCTAAAAAATAGACCCAAATTGGGGTGACTTTCAAATTTTAGTCCCAAATAAAAAAGTTTTCTTAAAATATCTTTTACCTATCAACTAATATTTTTTTGAACAAAATTGCCCCTATCATGGAGTAAATTACATAAATGATCATCATAATGTAGGACTGCTTATCGGACGGATCGGATGGACTATTACACTTAACTATTTGGCTTAACGGTTATCGGTTTTAAAATATACAAATCCACTAGCCAACCGATAAGATATCGGTTGGTTCGGTAATGGATAAACAATTATCGAGTGGTTATCGAACGGTTTATCGGACATCCACAATTCCTACTTGAATGCGTCTCAAAATCAGAAAACAAAACAGAATAGAACTTTCTTTTCTTTTCACAATGACACTGACAACAGAAATACTAGTGCTAAATCTCTTTAAAGCTTTGGCTACTGTTGAGTACTTTTGATTTGAGTTGGCAAAGCAAACCAAAGCAATGAACAGGTTATGAGTTTTGACCTTTTGTACTTGAATAAATAATAACTTTAGTAGTTACTAGTTAGTAATTACTTTACAGTTAGGGTTAATTAGGGATGGACTTTAGGTTAGAATTTAGATCCATTAGGTTTGAATTTAAATTTTACTATAATATAATATAATATAATATAATATTAGTAAATATGTTAAGTGAGGTGAAGATTTTTAGCATAGATATAAGACTTTTATAACTATGGATATGGGAGAAGTTAGTACTAAAAGTACAAAACTCGAAGAGGTAGATTTACCTCAAGATATGGATCTACTGAATAAATGAACAATTCCAAAAGTTGAAATAAAAACCATATATGAATATGGATTTTTTGATAAAATAAAACATAAACAAATTATTAAAACAACTGAACAATCTCTTGCTTTAAATGCTGATGAACAGACTATTCAACTCCTGAATAAGCATGATATTGATATCTTTAAACGTAATTATAATTATATGCATATTGGCTTAGTACAAATTGCCTTTCGACCTTTAACCCTAAAGGGTCTCCCTGAAACATTTTTAGCTGCTTTGCGTGATGCTAGAAATCTAAATTTTAGAAAATCCTTAATGGGATCTATTGAATCTACTCTTGCTTATGGTCCTGTATATTTTAACACTCAGCCAAATTTACAATTATCTCTTACTTCTGACAAATATTCTTCTATCATTTGTATTTTATTCCCGCCATGTGCAGATATTCTTCTGGAAATATAGTTAAGATTCTTTTCTTCCACTACAATTGATTTTTTGGGAGTTTTTTCATATTTAGCAATTTTCTTGACTATTTCTTCCCTTTTATCATGTCCATAGGTGAGTTTAGTCTCTGGATCTTTCCGAAGCAATTTGTCCCAGAAATTACAATAGAATGTTCGGTATAAGGCAGGAATTTGTTGAGTGTCATAGCCTATTTATATGGACCAATGATGGATCCAAGGGATAGAGAATTCTATGTAGAAATACATTTGATCAATAGTATCGATTTTACAAATGTGATCTGAAAGATATAATTCGGTTAAGAAAGGAGAGGATTTTTTCCATGAGTAATACAAAGAAGAATATTCTGGAGGTAACATTTTGATCGTAGGTCCATGTTGAGTCCACCATTGAATAAACCAATTTGGAATAGATTTTTCAAATACTTTAGCACAAATTTTTATTAACCAAGTGTGTTTGTGCTTATAATTATTATAATATAATACTTGAGAAAAGGCTTTAATATAATCCAGTAAGTGAAAGTGGCAAGTGTTTGGCCCATTGGTCCCATTGGCATAGATCGTTGAGTCATTGACGAAATTCCCCATTCTTCAATAGGAATAAGTTTTTTAATTACCATTTTGGAGTATCCATGTACTCCAGGGGTAGTTTCGCCGAGGGGACTGTGATCAAAGGTTGCACTGAAGGTTTGCACTAATATGTGTTCGTAATAAGTCCGAGTTTTGTATGATTCTCCAGTAAAATATACGTTGGCCATAAGGTAATTTTTGAGTATTCTCCATGCTTCTTCAGAATTTTCTTGTCCAGGAATATGCTGATTTTCAATATATAAAATAAGTTCTCTAGCATCTAGTTTTTCATTTGAAGGCTTATCTTCAGAATTTTCTTGAACTATGGATGCAAAAGAATATGCAGTTTTTTATTGGTCTAATAGATAAGATTGCAGTTGTTTGTATAATGGATGATCTTCAGGAATATCTTCTAAATGTACAGAAGAACCAATATTCAGAGTTTTGGATGATGATGATTCATCTCGAGAAATTTTTGAATAAATTAAAGTTCTGTTTCCTTGTTGTAATATAGGAAAATTAGAACTTGCAGAGCTATATGCAGAATTTCTTCGATCAAAATATGAAGGGTTTGTTCTTCCTCCTTGATATGAAGAGTTTTGATTTCTTCCACCTCGTCCTCTTCCTTTGGCGATTTGCCAAGGAGGATCCATACTGCATCAATAATCAGGAATTTGATCAGCATACCATGACATATATTCAGAGAGATCTTCATAAAGTGTGTCCTTTGTGATAAGGTCATCAATGACTTTCCGTAGTATGAGCATGTGTAAATCCATATTTAGAGGAACTGCTTTTATAAAGGTGATTAAGAACTTTTCAGAGAAGAAGTGTAGAAAGAACTTCATTATATCTGTAAACATTAATCACTTAAGTCAATATCAAACCAATAAATTTCATTTTCAAGGAATTCGTTGTGGTTAAAGAATAAATCTTCTTCAATTAAGCTACGAATTAGAGTTTCTAAGATAAGAAAATGAATATCTTCGTTTAAAGGAATGCATTTGATAATAGTAATTATAGTTTTCTCAGAGAGGAAGTATGTATAAAAATTCATGTTAGATATTTCCGGGATAGAAAATCAGGCAAAGAATTTTCACTACCTTTTTTATATTGTATTTCGTAATCAAAAGGGGCTAATTGAGCTTGCCACCGTGCAAAAATTAATTTAGAGGCATCATGCTTGAAATCTTTATTAAACATAAATTTGGCGGATTGAGCATCAGTTCTAATTATAAATTTTTGGTTATACAAATCATCTTGGAATTTTAAAACGCATTTTACAATAGTTAACATTTCATGGGCTACTGTGGCGTATTTTTTCTGACTTTCCGTCCATTTACCAGAATAAAATCGAATCAAACATTCGGTTTTTGTATGGGGATTAACTTGTTTAAGTACTCCGCCATATCCAATATTAGAAGCGTCTGTTTCAACAATTTTTAACCAGTTAGGGTTTGCAAGAGAAGTACAAGGAAGAATTTGAACTCCGTTTTTAATTAATTTTACTAAATTAGTGTGGACTTGAGTCCAAGGAGTTTTATGATCCTTTTTTAGTCTATCATATAAAGGAGCTAAATCTCTAGATAAATTTTCATAAAAAGGGGAAATATAGTTAAGACTACCGAGGAACCTTTGAAGCTGTTTTTTATCAGTAATAATATCAGGAAATTTTTTAGCAAATTCTAGAACTCGTTGTATAGGTTCAATAGAACCTTGAGAAATATTATGTCCTAAAAATCTAATATTTGTTTGAAATAAACTTATCTTTGGTTTAGAGATGACTAAGCCATTTTGAATAATTAGTTGTTTAAACGTATGTGAGTGTTTAAAATGAGATTCAAGGGTTTTTAAAAATACTAAAATATCATCAATATAGACAATGATAAAGTCCATATAGGGATTAAAAACGTCATTCATAATTTTTTGAAATTCTGAAGGAGCATTCTTTAATCCAAATGGCATAACATTCCATTCATATTGTCCAAAAGAGACATTAAAAGCAGTTCTATAAGTATGTTCTTTATCAATTTGAATTTGCCAATACCCAGATTTTAAATCAAATTTAGAGAATATATTAGCATCATATAATCTAGAAAGTAAATCCTTTTTATTCGGTATAGGATTTGAATCCATTTTAAAACTTTATTCAGAGGTTTATAGTTTATAACTAGTCAAGGTACTCCTCGTTCTTTTTCAGCAGCATTATTGACATAAAAAGCAGTACAAGACCAAGGGGATTTTGAAGGTTTTATAAGACCCCGTTGTAGAAGATTATCAATTTCTGTCTTACAGAATTCTACTAATTCTGTATTCATTTGACAGGGTCGGGATTTTGTTGGAATCTTTTCTTCACTGAAGTCACTTTCATAAGGAAGAGAAACAATATGCTTCTTTCGATTCCAGAAAGCAGTTGGATGATCCGCACAAATATCAAGAATCAATTGATTAGAAATCATTTTTATTTTTTCTTGGACTTTTACTGATTTTAAAGTGTCAAAAATATTAATACTCATTAGTTCTAATTGTAAAAAATTAATTTGTTTTTGTTTCATATTGATAAGGGTATTTATATCTCTTGTTACAGGATGAGTAACAAAAGGATAAGAGATTTGTTTATTCTTATAGGTAGCCTTAAAACCATTTACATCAATATGTGTATAAGAATAGATAGCATTTATAAAAGGTGTTCCTAAGATAATAGGAGGATATAACTGATATTTTACTAAAAAGAGGAAATGAGGAATGCAGACTTTATCTAGACATATATGAGTATTTGGTAATTTGTAGTTGATATCAAGAGTATGACCAGAGGCAGATTTTACTATATGAGTAGTTTTTTCAAAATACCTGGTTGGAATTAATCCTTCTTGAATACAACTAACATCAGCACCACTATCAATCATAGCAACATTAGTGATCGAAAATTCCTTATTTATCAGAATAGTGCAATTTATATACCATTTATGAGCTGTAACTATTTGCATCATCCCCAAGAAATAATCTCTTTTCAAATCTTCTGTTGGACTAAGTTTATCAATTTCAGAATTTTTAGAGTATTCCAAATCCTTATCTTTTCCTTTTGAGGTAAAAGAAGTTTCAGGGATTTCAATAATCTTTTTTTCAATTTTCGAAATTCTATGATCGGAGATCATTTGATTTTGTTTTAAGGAAACAACTTCCTTTTTTAATTGTTCAACTTCGATTTTTAAATCATTAAAGGTAGTATCTCTACCTGGGGTTTTACTCAACGCAAGACGTCGATTAACTTCTGCTAAAGAATAAGACATGCGATGATTATCAAAAGAGTTATCTTTAGAAATACTAGTATTAGCAGAAGTTTTTTGAGTAGCTAAATTAAGGATTTTTTCACGCAGTTTTTCATCAGTAACTTCTTTCAGTAATTCAAGGACATTTTTAGCAGTAAAAGTTTGAACATTTAAATCAAGATCTTCGAATTGCGCTTGAAGTTTATACATCATTTCATCACAATTACAAACATCATTATCACAGTCATCACATTTATTAACCTGATCGAGCTCACTATCAGAATTTGGTAATTCAAAATCATCTTCAGATGTAGAATCAGATTCAGAATCAGAGGTATATAATAAATTATAAACTTGGTCATGAACTTCTTCAGAAAGTCCTAAGGACTTGAGTTTTTGTAATTTGCAGTTTGGAGCTATATGGCCATACTGGTTACACTTATAGAACTTAATTTTGGATAACTCTCTTTTTGATCTATTTTTCGTGAATCTGGTAGACTTATGAAAGGATTTTCTAGTTTCACGTTCTTCCTTGGTTCTATGCCTAGAACGTTTATTTCTATAGGATTTATTAGGCTTGGAATATCTTTGGGGTTTTCGTGCTAAGGGTTTATCCATACCAAATTTCTCACAAAAGTCTCCTAATTGGGATTTTTCTCTGAGTTTATCAAGCTTAATTTGTCTAGCTAATTTCAACTCGTTGCAAAGGGCTAAGCCTTCTTGAGTACAAGCTATAATAAGCTGACCATAAGTTTTTTCTGAATACTGGACTTCTCCATAAGATCCTCTAAGAGATTTTCTAACTCTTTCAGCAAATAAAGGTGGAAGACCATCAATGAATTTAGCTTTCCAATGGTCATACTTACTTTCCGGTAAATCCATAACCCTACTAAGAAAGGTGTGTTTATACCATCTAAATTCGCCTAAGTGTTTACATTTTAAACCATTAAGAAGGGTCCTAATGTTTTCATACTGATTGGTAAATCTTCCTCCAAAATGTTCAATAATTATAAGCATAAGGGTATAGACAGCATCGGATCTACCTGCCCGAAGTGGTCGTCCTAGATTATCTTTTCCAGGTTTATCATTGGTGGCATTAGAAATAGCCTTGTGTTTATCGTCATCTAAAAAATTATCCCACCAGCCTCGAAGTTGGCCAGTAAATCTTGCAACAATCATTTTACAAATTGTTGGGTCAGTACGATTGGCCCGATTTTCTGGTGAAGCAGTGGCTGTGGCAATAGTCGCATACATGGACATTCGATGAATAAGAATAGAGATTTGTCGGTCAGATAATCCGTCAATATTCCATTCATAAATAGCTTCTCCACTATAAGAAGTATTTGTTTGATTCCATTCCCTTTCCTCTATCAGAACATCCTGAGGAGTTGGACGTGGATAATATGCAGTAGACATTCGGGGAATATCAACGTATTTCTTGCCCGATTGTTTCTTAATCATGTCTTTTAGCTTATTTAGCTCGGAAGAGATTACATTCCAGTATTTTGAGTAGACTCAATATTATCAGCAAAATTAGACTCGAGATTTTGTACAAAATCATCAGAAATATTAAGAGGTTGAATGTTTAAACGAGAGAATTTTTGTCTAAGAGTTTCTCTAATTGGTCTAATTGAGACACTTTTTCAAATCCTTCTATTTCAGGAGGTCTTTGAATACAAGGTTTTGATAAAATATATCCTTCTTCATCAGTGGTTTTGGAAGTAGAAGGAATGTTCGAGGAATTCATCTGGGTGCTAAGTTTGTTAACTAACTCAATTAATTCGTCAAGTTTTTTTATCAAGAGAGGAAATATGTTCTCCTAAAACCTTAACATAAAGACTCAAATAATTATTTTGGGCGATAAGGTTATTTATTTCAGAAACAATAATTTTTCCCACATCTTCACTGACAAACTTTTGGAAAGCAGAAAAAGTCATGCCAGTATTATTGGCCAATATAAAGGAAGACTGAGGAGGATAGAGTGCTTGAGTAATTGTGCCATTAGAATTTTGATAAGATCTTTCGATTATTTTGACATAAGACGGTAAATATGCAGACATGAACCATGGTACAAAAAAAATAATTTTATTATGTAAGACACATATTTCATAGAATTCTTCTGAATATCTATCAAGATATAGTTGACATCTATCAAGATATATTGAGTATCTATCAAGATTTAGTGAGTATCTATTAAGAGATGGAATGTCTATCTTTTCAAGAGAAATTAGGAAAATTTTCCCTATAAATAGAGGGGTTCTATTCATTGTAAGTCATCCTCAATCCCCCATCCCTCATGAGAAATAACAATTACTCTCTCTTCTCTCTCCATTCTTTTTGTTCTTATTTTATATTTCATAATACGTTATCAACACGAGTCTCAAATCAGCTGAGACAGATGGACAAGTAATTTTGATACTCCTCATATGCCACGACAAAAGTGCAATCGGTAGGAACAAGGTTTGTGACACAACATAATCATACATATTTCAAAGTTGTTTTAATTCCTTATATTTGTATTTTGCTACTAATGGTATAATTATTATTGAATTTGTTGGATCTGAGGGAAAGTAATAGTTTGGAACCATTTATACTTTAAAATTTATTTCTAAAGAATAATATTGTTTAAAGAACAATAAGATGTTGGATTCAAGCTTCATCGATTTATAGCCTAAAACCCCTTTATATGGATAAAACATTGAGTTTGAATCTCAATGCACCATATTAATGATATAATGATGGCTAACGCAAAATAATGTGTATTTGGTGAAAATTCATGAAACTTGTCCATCGAATATGCTCCATTCCATGAATTGAATGTGGTAGCAATAAATGATAAGTTTAAAAGATGACAATTTGTTCCATTCTTGAAGTGAATGTGGTAGCAACAAATAATGTACCCTGAAAGATATGTTATGAGAAAAATTTTCTACATTAGATGTATGTCTCGATTTACTCTTGAAATAGCATTAAAGAGGTTATAAGCTATCAAAATTTGATAGACTTAAGGCACAATTATATTTCATTTTTGGGGAATGAGAATTTCGATTGTTATAAATATAGATTCATTCCCAAAGATGAATGTGATAATATTTAGTAAGGCTTATCAATACAAATGTATACTTGATTGTGATGGTATCACGACTCACCTCCAGAAAAAGCAAAAAATTTAGAAAAGTTATTCTGAAATTTACTCCCGAAGTAGTAAATCTGAAAAGTTATTCATGTAATAGTAAATTTGAAATTTACTAAAGTAAAAAAGCACATGTCATGAAAACTTAAAGTTTACTAGTATAAAAGTTCAAAAGTTGACATGAACGATTGTGACATCCCAAAGATGTGCATATTGAGTATTAAACATATATTGAAGAACTAGAAAATTATTCATGAACTTTTAAGGTTTCTTGTTCTCATGATAAGTTGGTTGGACCAACTAATATTGAGGTTGGATTCCCTAAATTTTGAAAAGTATTAAAGGTGAATAATGATCCGTTCACCAATCATGTGATATGTTGAAAGATGTATCAATAAGATAATCACATGTGAATTTATTGTCAACCTGCAGTTTGAAATTCATAAGGTTATTTTTTCTAGTAAAATTAGATAAGAGCATGATTTTCAGATTGTGTATTCAAGACAACTCATTTTGATAATTCTGGTTTGGCATTGAATGCCCTTGATAAATAGCCGAACCATTGCTAATGAGAACAAAGCTTCATGTATTAGTTTGTCATATGATATATTGCATACAATAACACTTGTATATATTAGACCAAAATAAATTTATGATCAATTTCTCCCTCTCAATTGGTTCAAGGTCAGGAACTAATTGTTTCATCTAATAATTTTAATGTGTAATATATGATTAATGGATATACAATGATGCACAAAGATGAATTCTCTAAAGTAAAATGAGATGTATCTTATGTTTCCTAACATGAGGGGGAGATAATAAACAGCTAAGAAATATGTTATGAATTATCATCAATATGATCCTCATTCAAAGGATAATTCAAGTTCAAATGCTAGGAGCATTTGATGACCCAAAGATTGATATTATATTTAGCTATAAATGCTCCAATTAGATTTTCCTAAAGGACAACTCTACTACATGTATGAAGATTGATGGATCAATAGGTTCTAAAAGTAAAAATTCTTGAAAAAAATAAGAGCAAATGATCATATTAAGGAGACAATATGCTCTTAAAAAACCTACAATATAATACTTCATGAAACCTTATGAGAGGTTCAGGTACCTGAAAATAATAAAGTGATGATATCTCAAAACGTTATGTCCAATTGTGAACCGATATAGAGTGATATATTATCGACGATATCTTTAATACAACATTGGCGCAATATTGTAATAGATTACAAGGATCTGAATTCTACATTTATTTAAGTATGTTGATGTAGATATATTTATCAAGTGATATGAAAGGATGCATCTTTGTAAGCATAACACATATTTGATTTGCCATCCAGATACTAGAAGATGTCACACATGAAATGCTGAATATTGTCACTTGACAAAATTTATATGAAAACTTCTTTTAAGGATTCAAAATGTTTGAAATATATCAAAGTTTCTGGAAAACTTATTTATAATCCTTATATCACATAAATTTATAAATTAAAATTTATTGAAACTCTTGGAGAGTTTGCAAAAGTGATAAAAGTTGAGATGAGAGACATGCAAAATTAAATTGAATCCTGAAGTACCATATCTTGTGTAACTGATGTATTTACAAATCTTGCTGCAACTATGAGCATGATATAATTTACTTCTACATGGATATAGTGAAGTAGATCACTTGCATATTGCAATTGAAAGTCCTTGTATGAATGTGTTTATGCTAACACATATTGTCAAGTTTTTGAATACACATGATATTCATATGATTGGCATAATGATTTGATACAAACATATTACCTATTGTCATGAAGGGTCATTGTCATACTATGTATACATGACATTCATATTATGCTAAGACGATAGCTATTGATAAAGACGAGAATATATGTAACTGAGGTCAATGATACATCTCATTTGTGAAAAATGTGATTTGAAATGTGAAAGTACTTATGATTTTGCATGAAGATACTGCAACATGCATAGCACAAATCAAGGAAGGATTTATAAAAGGAGATAGAACGAAACATATTTCACCAAAACTTTTCTACACACATGAGCTCCAAAAGAATAGTGATATCACCGTGAAATAAATTCGTTCGAGTGATCATATGACTAATTATTCACAAAGTCTCTATCAATTATAACTTTCGAGAAGAAGGTGCACAAGATTGAAATATGAAGATTCAAGATTCAAAATTGATGTTCTCATCAAAAGGAGTAAATATGTGTTGTACTTTTTTTTCCTTTCAAGGTTTTGTCCTACTGGATTTTCCTTGTAATGTTTTTAACGAGGCAGCCGAAATGCGTATTTTTAGAGATGTATATTCTTTTTTCCTTCAATAGATTTTTTTCACTGAATTTTTTTCTAGTAAGATTTTAATGAGACACATTATCTATCAATTAGACATTCAAGGGAGAGTGTTATAAATCTATTTACATTATAATAAATGTCTATCAAGATACAGTAGATATATCAAGATATATTGAGTATCTATCAAGATTTATTGAGTATCTATCAAGAGGTGGAATGTCTATCTTTTGGAGAGAAATTAGGAGGAATTTTCGCTATAAATAAAGGGGTTCTATTCATTGTAAATGATCGTCAATCCCTCATCCCTCAAGGAAAATAAAAATTACTCTTTCTTCTATTGCCATTCTTTTTGTTCTTATTTTATATTTCATAGCAAATTATTAATTATTGTGACTCATAATAATTTTTACCCAGTTTTTAAATATATAAATTTCATTTCAAAAAATTTGAAGATTTTGTGTTTAAGTTTACGGTCAAATTTAAACTGTTTGACTTTTGAAACAAAAAATATCACATAAATTGAGAAAGATAAGTATATATTGTTGTATTCAATTGAAACAATTGAAGTCTTTTTTTTTTTTTTTTTAAACAGTTTAAGGGGTCTATATGAAATTCCAATCTCTTTTAAGGTGAAGAAGTTAAATGTTAAGTAGTAATAAATATACAAAGAAAATCCACTTGGCCCAAAAAAATTCTCCAATACAACTATCAGAACAAATCTCTCTTCACCTCTATTTCATCTTCCCATCATCGCCATTTTGTAAATTCTCAAACAAATAGAAGCTTGAAAATTTTTTATTGAGAATTGAAAATCTACATATTTCTTTATTCTCAAGATTCAAAATCAATAAATATAATACATCATAAGTGTGTGTATATATACCTAAATGCAATAAAAATATACAACTTGAGATGGATTTGTGTGAAATGGGTGATTTTGGTGGGCTATGCTACACCTTTAATTTTGGAAAAATGGGTGAGCCGTCATGGCCTCCAAGTGGTTACAATTTGGGCTTCATAGTGAAGAAAAGAGATGGGTGATTTTTCTTGATCATATGTATATTTTTAATGAAAATTATTAATTCATGCTCTTAGTACGTGTGTATATCACGCACATTTCCATCTCAGCAACATTTATGCCACATAAGTTCGATTCAATGGTTAGACGTGTTTAAAGGGTTGAGTTTCATTGAGTAAGTGTTCGATTGATAAAGTCTAATTAACAATCCGAGACAAGTATAAGGGTCTCCCATCATTCCACCATTTAGGGAACCTGTTCAGAAAGATAGCTATGGAGTTCTTAATGCCAAATGAGTTCGGCCAATGATCAGAGTGTTTAAAGGGTTGAGTTTCGTTGGGTTTAAGTGTTCAATTGATAAAGTCGTCAGTAGAAGGGACTGTTTGAGCGTAACATAAATTCACTTTCTTGAGCTTGCATATCAAATTAGGATTCCTAGGAGAAGAGAAGCCTAGAATTGGAGGAGGTTGAATAGAAACTTGTTCTTGTCCCCTTTCCTTTTGTTGTTGAAACACATTCTATTAAGCACGCCAAATTGAAATAAGGCCACCTTTCGATTGTAGCCAAGACAGAATGCGACGAATGGTGTTTATCAACCTAAAGCAAATGTTATCCCTATCTCTAAAGGGGTCCCTTGGGCCACTTGACAGTAAGGAAAGGGGTTCGATCCACCATTAAGAACACCAGTTCAATAAGAGAGAATTAAAAAAGAGTTAGCAGAGTTCAAACTTGGGAGTAAAAAAAGGCTTATTACTGAACTATACCAGCTACTGAACTGGTGACGGAGGAGATAGTTATGGATTCCTTATCTAAAGTTGTGGACAAAGGCACAGATTGGTTGACCAAGTCAGTTGGGCGAGAGATTGGTTATTTCTTTACCTACGAGAGACGCATCAAATCACTGGATAAAGAATGTGAGAGGCTGGAGAATATCAGAAGTGGGGTGCAGCAAGGAGCGGAGGCTTCCAGGAGAAACTCACGTAATCTTGCACCAAGCGTTCAGGCTTGGTTAACAAGTGTTGATACCACTACTGCTGATGTGGCTACTATATTGCAATAGAGCTGAGGTTGAAAGAGGTTGTTTCTATGGTTGGTGTCCAAACTTGAAGTCACGTTACTTGTTGAGCAAGAGATCAAAGAAAATTATACTGGAGGTGATTGAACTTCGAAATGAAGGAAGCAAGCATGTTGATTTCTCCTATCCTGTACGACCTGTTGAAATTGAAGCTGTAATTAGTAACAGTGGTGAGGAGTTTGACTCTCGAAAATTGAAAGAGCACTACTAAAAAAAAAAAAGGTTAAAATCGACCATAAAAACCTTCCACACGTGGAAGGTTTTTATAAAAATCCGATCACAAAAGCGACCAAAATCTGTGGTCGGTAAAGTTGTGGTAGTTTTTTCAAAATCGACCACAAGTGGTCGTTTTTTTTTTCTTTTTTAAAATATATATATATATATATATATATTAGAGAAAAAAAACCGACCACAAGTGGAAGATTTTTTATTAAATTAATTAATTAATTTATTAAAAATCCGACCACTTGTGGAAGGTTTTTTTATTAACTTAATTTATTAATTTATTAAAAAACTTACCACAAGTGGTAGATTTTCTGCAAAAAAATATTTTCAAAACCGACCACTTGTGGTCGGTTTTTCTGGGTATTGTTTTAAAAAATAAAATTCTGAACCCAAATACAGCATATGCAACAACAACAATACAAAAATGCTTTCAAAAGTGTATAGGACATACAAAATGTCCAACAAAATATGAAAAATACTACAACAATAGTTTCAAAAGTACAACACATACAAAAATAAAAAACCTAAGAGTCAATATCATCTAATTCGTCATCGTCTTTCATATCATCATCCATGCTGAAATCATCCAGGGGGCCCAGACCCTTTGCAGCCCAAACTGCATCACCAGGACACGGAGGAATATTTCCCGCAATCTGAATAAAACAGCTCATCTGCTGCTGCAGCTTCTTGAATTGTGATGCTGTTGCCTTCTCCGTCTTCTTCTGCCTCTCTCTCTATTCAGCAAGATCTTGAGTGAGTTGAGAAACCGTATTTTGTAGGTTTTCAATCGTTTCTCTATCAACTGAAGAGCTAGAGTAAGAAGGGATGGATGAACACCTAACATTATCGCCAAAAATGTTTTTGTGGTATCCAACCAAATGGCCTCTATTTGCAGGATCCACATCTTTTTCCCACAACTCCTCCTCTATATATTGGGGTATTGTGTCACCCTGACTTTCAGGAGGCAGAATATTACGATACGCACCGAGAAGACGCATATATTCGTCCTATATTCAAAGAAAGTTAATACTAAGAGTCAAAAAATATTAAAATGATTATAATTGAATAAAATCAACTTTAAGAAAAAAATTCATAAATTCAGAATTTGTTACTTACATGGACAACTTTTGCACAAGCTTTAACCTAGACATCTTCATCAGACGGATTCTTTTTTATTTTATCACATGAGTCTCCTCGTATAACTCATAATATGGTATTTTCTTACCCTTTTATTTTTCCTGCATATGAAAAAATTATCAATGTTCAAATAATAAAAAATTTAAATATATAGAAACAAACAATTAAAACTGTAAAAGTTACATACCATTATTTCCATCACAGCAAAAGTACTTCTGGCACCCGCAGTATGTAGGGAGCCACCCTTGGATGATGCCCGGACTTTCTTTCCTTTTTCACTCAACAATTTGTATTCTTCGCTATTCCAATAGAGAAGAAGCAGTTGCCATGCGGATTCAGGAATTCACTTAGGTCTTACCGATTTCTTTCGGGCATATTCCAAGAGATTGTTAAAACTGGCTCTACATCTAATGAAAAAGTTCTTCTTTATATGAAATGTATTTGCATCATCCCACCAGTAAAATTTCTACAACAAAAATATAATATTCAATCTTTTGTTATAAAAAAATGTAAATAAGTAGTTGATAAGTTAAATTCTTACCTTAAATTCTTCAAACAATCTATCCCTGTCAAGTTCTGGAACCTTTTGCCAGCTGGTCCAGTAGCTGTTGAAGTGGAGAGTAATGCATGTTCGCGCGTTTTTTCCAGCTCCACCATCCGGCCTAAACCTACAACAGAACATCAAGCATTAATTTCATAGAGCATAATAATATAGTAATGAAAAAATGAGTAACGTTATTATATTTAGAAATCTTACCCTTTCCCAACTGGAACAAGATAAATCCTCCTAGAATCATCTTTGTCTTCTGGCTGCGTAATAAGTGATGGTGAATGCACTGGCGTAGGCGGATCTGAAGCACCAGATGGAGTGCCTCCAAGTCGAAGATTCGACAACCCAATAGATCCCGCAGAATCACTATGCGAAGCTGCGTGACTGCTGTAGGAGGGTATCGATGATGGTACATGTCTTGAGGGGCTAACGGCTGTATGATAGTATTGTGCTGGTGGTGGCACGGTCATAGGAACAGAATGAGTCGGTGCAGACCCATGTAGTGCCCCCCCATGCATAGAAGTAGGTATCGAATCCTCTAACAACCTAGAATGTGAGGATCGTACTAGCGCGTTAGCAAACCGACCCTCAGATATATGAATACCTTGTGGCCATTTGTAAGGCGAAAGTTGTCTATTCTTTTTTGATTTTGTAGTATCAACTTTTCCCTTACCTCTATCATCTCTTTCTGACATCTAAATTATGTTAAGTTAACAACTAGTTAGTTCCTACAAAATGAATGTATACGAAAAGATTCCAAGTATTTAATTTTAAGTTACTAATTCACATTTCAAATCGCTCCAATAACATGATATATAGACAAAAATATTGTTATTACTATATAAATCATGGAAAAGTGAAAACAGCAAAGTAAAACAGTATATTACATATCAATCTTAAACAAGAAGCATAAAGGTAAATATATAATACAAAGCATAACAACATTAACACATAATAAATACAACCTACAAAACTAATCTTCATCTTCTGAAGACTCTCCACTAAACCATTCACCCTCTTCGGAGGTTTCCTCATCTCCTACCCACTCAGCCTCTTCTTCCGCAATATTAACTTCTTTAAATATATTTTTTGGATGATTCAAACCATCCACTAATTCAACGTCTACTAGCTGGTGATTAATCTGAATTTTATTTTGATACGTAGTCTCCAACACATTCTCAACTTCCACCCGGCCTATAGGCATTGTTTTGATTACAACCCACCAATCAGACTTGTCATTGCGCAACGGATAAAGAGCATAATACACTTGTTTAGCATTTTGCGCTAAAACAAATGGATCATAAATAGGATACGAGCTATTGTGCTTCACTTCAATGATGTTATGCTCCCTATGTACTCTTGTTCCTCTTGTGCTTGGATCAAACCACTTACATCGAAAGAGGACAACTTTTTTTATTGAAAAACCAGTGTACTCCAGTTCTAAGATCTCGTGTATGATGCCAAAGTAATCAACATCATCATCACATTTAACCCAAACACCAGTATTGTTTGTTTTCCTTGAACTGGAGTGTTGTTCGGCGGAAAATTTAAACCCATTTGCTTTGTATTAGGACATTGAATTAACTTTAACTGGACCCAAAGAAATATCTCTCAAGAGCTGATCGTATGCGGCTGCATTTGGTGAATGGTGTACCTAAAAGTATTATACATATATATATATATATATATATATTTTAGTTGAGGAATGTGTAAATATTTAAACTTTGTAGAAATATTACACTTACGAACCTCATTTTTAAACCATGTTGCAAAGGATGCATACATTTGATTTTCGTGGAATTGAGTCTTAAATGAACTGAACATGCAACATGGAAAACACAATTAGTTTCTTTAAGGGAATGAGTAAACAAATAAGATATGTTAAAATTTTAATCTCCTTACTTCAGAAAGGGCTCAATTTTTGGGCAATTCAGCATGACATACAGTGTTGCTGATTTGTGCTCCATGGGAGTGAGCCGACGAGGTATGATCTTTTTAGACTTACAACCAGATTGATTGAAAATTGATATCGATTACAAATGAGGCTCATTCATATCGTCCTGATGACGATTCGGTCGGTTTCTTGAACAAGCAACTTCATCACGAAAGTAGTACGAACAAAATTGAGAAGTTTCTTTTGCAAGATATGCCTCAACTATAGAGCCTTCAACCCTATGTTTGTTATTGGGACCTCTTTTTAATTTTTCAATTGCCCTATACAATCTTAAGGTTAGATGTGTACTATATTTAAAAAAGATATGTATGAATTTAAATATGTTGCAAATGCTTACCGTTCAAATGGATACATTCACCTATTTTGAACTGGACCGCCTAGCCGAGCTTCGTGCACAAGGTGAATGGGAAGATGTTCCATCACATCGAAGAATGCTGGCGGGAAAATCTTCTCCAGTTTGTTGGTAATAACAACAATATTACTTTCCATTCGCGCCAGATTTTCTTCTTTTAATGTGGTGGCTCATAAGTCCTTGAAGAACAAACTGATCTCTGCTATTGGTTCCATATGTTTTCAGGTAAACCAATAAAAGAAATTGGAAGTAATTGTTCCATAAAAATATGACAATCATGGCTTTTCATTCCATGCAAGATTCCTTGTGTCATATCAACCTTCTTTCCCAAATTTGAGACATATTCATCGAGCATCTTCAAACTTTGAACCCACTCACATATTTGACGCTTTTGGTCCAACTTGAATGTAAAACTAGCCTTGGGATTAAAAACATTGCCGTTGGGCCCCTGCTACAAGTGTAATTCTCTGCGGTTGCAATATTATGGCAAGTCAAGTCTGGCCTTAGGATTATCCTTTGTTTTGCTGGTGACATCCATAACTGTGTTGAAAAAGTTGTCAAAATAGTTCTTCTCAGTATGCATGACATCAACATTATTTCTAAGTAAATTATCTGGCCAATATTCTTACTCCCAAAATATACTTTGCTTAGTCTAGTTATGCGAAACGCCATATCCATCAAGCCTGTACAATCTTTCCTCACTGGCTTTAGGCAAATCCTGAACTATTTTCTAGATGTCATAACCAGACAGCCTTGGAGGTGGACCATTATGTTCCCTTCTATTCCTTCTGAATGCATTCTTGAGTCTCCTAAATTCATGATCATGTGGCAAGAAACAACGATGACAATCAAACCATGAATTTTTCCTGCCATCTCTCAATGTGAAGGATTTTGTTTAAGAGAGATGTCCCAAGTTTCAACTCCCTCATGCCATAAAATTTGAAGTTCATCGATCAAAGGTTGCGAGTAGACATCTATTCCACTTTTTGGATTACGTGGGCTAGGAATAAAATAATTCAGAAATATATACGTACTAGTCATCAATATTTCAGGAGGAAGATTATAAGGAGTGATAAATACAGGCCAACATGAATATAGCGCACTACCAACTGAAAAAGGAGAGAACCCATTCGCACATAATCCCAATCGAATGTTGCGTGGCTCAACTGTAAAATCTGGATAAGTTGTATTAAAATGCTTCCAAGCCTCTCCATTAGAAGGATGACACATAACACCAGTGGGCCTTCTATTTTCACTGTGCTATCTCATATGAGGAGCTGAGCTGTTTGAAGCATACAACCCCTTCAACCTTGGTATAAGAGGTAAATAATGCATCACCTTAATAGCAATTTGATTTCTAGTAGAACCATGCTTATGTCAAGAGTGCTGACAAAACTTACAGAACTCTAGGTTAGCATCTTCCTTAAAGTATAACATGCAGCCATTTTCACAACAATTAATTCTAACGAGGAGAGACCTAACTTTGAAACCAATCTTTTTGCCTTATAGAAAGAATTAGGAACCTCCAAGCCAGGGTCAACTATCTCTTTAATAAGGTCTATCATTGAGTCCATTCCTCCTTTAGCAATATTTCAGTCATATTTAATACTTAGTAATCTAACAGCAACAGACAAACGAGAGTGCAAACACCCGTCAAACAAAGGATGACTAGTAGGATGCAATTCTTTGTAGAAATTGCCCGCTTCACTATTAGGAACATCTTCAACAGTTTCCCTAATGTCAACCCCATGTTGCATCCCAAAAGTATCGAGCACCATTTCTGTCAACCTAGTATGTTGATATTCATTATGCCCTGTAGATGTACTACTTTCTCCAACAACAAAGTTATTTTTCGCTACATTCCCATGAATACCACGCAATCTTAAAAAGTCCTCGTGAAACCCCTCTCTATAAAGATGTTCCTTCACATCTTCTTCACTTACAAGATTTATACCATCACATCTAACACAAGGACAATGAATAACTCGATAACGTGTCCACATATCGAGTGTCTTAGCATGTTCAACAAATCTTCTGACACCTTCAACAAATTCCTCCCTAATACCCACTCTATTATCATTGTTCTGTTGATATATCCAACTATAATCAGGTTCCATCTACGCAATCAATCAGATACAACTAATTAGATGAAGTTACAAAACACAAAAATAACCTTGAAAATATCAATCAGGTTCCAACACTTAATCATTTTCTAGTGACTAAGTCACTTACCAACTCACATTCAAAACACAAAAATCACCTTGAAAATCCCTATACTTAACCATTTTCTAGTGACTAAGTCACTTACCAACTCACATTCAAAACTCAAAAATCACCTATAAAGTCCTACACTTAACCATTTTCAAGTGACTAAGTCACTTACCAACTCACATTCAAAACACAAAAATCACCTTGAAAATCTCTATACTTAACCATTTTCTAGTGACTAAGTCACTTACCAACTCACATTTAAAACACAAAAATCACCTTTAAAGTCCCTATACTTAACCATTTTTAAGTGAATAAGTCACCTAACAAACCATATTCAAAACACAAAAATCACCTTTAAAGTCCCTATACTTAACCATTTTCAAGTGAATAGGTACCTAACAAACCATATTCAAAACACAACAATCATCTTTAAAGTCCCTATACTTAACCATTTTCAAGTGAATAAGTCACCTAACAAATTATTTTCAAAACACAAAAATCACCTTTAAAGTCCCTATACCCATTTTCAAGTGACTAAGTCACCTAACAAACCATATTCAAAACATAAAAATCACTTTTAAAGTCCCAATACTTAACCATTTTCAAAGTGAATAAGTCACCTAACAAACCATATTCAAAACACAAAAATCACCTTTAAAGTCCCTATACTTAACCATTTTCAAGTGAATAGGTCACCTAACAAACCATATTCAAAACACAAAAATCACCTTTAAAGTCCCTATACTTAACCATTTTCAAGTGACTAAGTCACCTAACTAACCATATTCAAAACACAAAAATCACCTTTAAAGTCCCTATACTTAACCATTTTCAACGTGAATAAGTCACCTAACAACCATATTCAAAACACAAAAATCACCTTTAAAGACAAACCATATTCAAAACACAAAAATTACC
Source organism: Capsicum baccatum var. pendulum (assembly GCA_030864225.1). Taxonomy (NCBI): domain Eukaryota; kingdom Viridiplantae; phylum Streptophyta; class Magnoliopsida; order Solanales; family Solanaceae; genus Capsicum; species Capsicum baccatum. The sequence goes on along the minus strand of CM061559.1, from coordinate 44,966,923 downwards.
TTTAAAGTCCCTATACTTAACCATTTTCAAGTGACTAAGTAACTTACAAACTCACATTCAAAACACAAAAATCACCTTGAAAATCCCTATACTTAACCATTTTGAAGTGACTAATTCACTTAACAAACCATATTAAAAACACTAAAATCCCCTCTAAGATTCCAACACCATTTTCAAGTGACTGAGTCACTTAACAACTCACATTCAAAACACAAAAATCACCTTGAAAATCCCTATACTTAACCATTTTCTAGTGACTAATCACTTACCAACTCACATTCAAAACACAAAAAGCACCTTCAAAATCTCTATACTTAACCATTTCGAAGTGACTAAGTCACCTAACAAACCATATTCAAAACACTAAAATCCCTTTTAAGGTTCCAACACTTAACCATTTTCAAGTGACTAAGTCACCTAACAAACCATACACTTAACCATTTTCACACAACTAAGTCACCTAAGAAACCACATTGAACAAACAATCAACAACAATGCTAGTGAATCGCACAAGGCCACACACGGCTTCACTAGACTTCAATATGAACAATAAAAAGAAAATAACAACAATGCTAGTGAATCGAACAAGGCCACACACGGCTTCACTAGACTTCAATATGAAAAAAAATAACACTTTATTATAACAAATTAGAGAGAAGTCAACTTACCTTTGCTTGGCCTAAATTAAAGTCAAAGCGACAAGCGATCACCGAAAAAATAGCAAAGCAATCCTTTTCCTAAATTCAGATTCTGTTAAACGGTAACAACAAATTTCAAGCTACACACTAGGCATGTAGAATTAAAAAATCTTGATCATTACGTAAAATAACAAATGTCTTGTCATCCTTATTTACTCGTATTTTTATTAACAACATTGAGATTTTAGTGACAACATTGAGATTTTATAGTTGAAGTGTGGTCGAAAAATAAGGTAGTTCCGACTAATTTTTGACTGATTGATGATAGTCGGAATATAGCTTGTTGAAAAAACAGTTCCGACTACATTAGACGAAAATTTCCGACTACTTTAGTCGGATATGTAGTCGGAAATATAATTAAATAATATTTACAAGATGGAAGTCAAGTATCATGCTAAGCCTCTTAATCGTACACAATGAAGAAGAGACATGTCTATGTAATTATATCAAGAACATTTCAAAATTTGAACATAAATTCTGAAAAGAAGGCTCATCTCTTATTCAAACCACCACGAAAAATGCAAAAACAAGTCGCCTTCTAAACTAACTATAATCCAACAACAAAAAAAATCATATAGTTTGAACTATTTTCACTTATCTTTCAATGTGATACTAACCTTCAATCAATCAATTGATGATACTGGTGCTCAATCACCAAAGCAAATCTCACTTGTTTTATTCGATAAGTTTTTAATGATGTGACATATGATATTTTAAGCCAAAAAATTTAAAATATTAACATTTTACTGATCTACTTGATCAATATATAGGCTTGTGTGATCTCAAATATCTTGAAGAACTAAGTCTCAGCGGCAACAGATTCACTGGAAAACTCCCTCCATGTCTTGAAAACTTAACATTTCTACTGGTAATTGATCTCACTGCCAATCATTTTACTGGAAACATTGCCTCATCCCCACTTTCAAGCCTCTTGTCCCTTGAAGACCTCTTGTTAGCAAACAACAACTTTGAAATACCAATTTCTTCTTTCTAATTAAAAATAAATGATATTTTACTTAGCAAATTAATGTATATTCTAGATGCATATTTTCTTCTACTCTTGTGGCATTTTCACTGAATAAAACAAACAGTTTTCATCAAGTTATCCTAATTAGTCAAAACGTACCACAAATTAAAATACCATACCTAGAATTTACATGGACTTTTTCAAACAAACACCGTCTTCCTCACGCTTATTTTATTTTAAATTAGTACCTAAAGGAAGTTTTTGGAACTTACCTGAGCTAGGGGCGGCGGAGAACGGCGGCACACGATAGACGACTTTGATTTGGAGAATTTTTTGGTTGAAATTGCGATTTGGAACTGAGGGGGGGTTGTTTCTGATTTGGGGATTTAATATCTTTAAGTGGATCGGGTCGGGTTGGGCTTTAATTTATCAATTTTTTTTAAATATTTTATGAAAATCGATCACTTGTGGTCAATATATATATATATATATATATATATATACACCTCGCTCATAAAATAACGTGTTAATAAAAAAAATTATCGATTATTTCTGTTACGTTAATTTGTGTCTGTCAACATTATATTGACACAAAATAGTATATCTATTTCATCACTACACGAGATCGATATACATATATATAAATATATTCAATTGGCTATTAACATTCAAAGACGTACTACAAACATCACATACCCGATTTGGCTACCCCATAATAATATACAACGTATTTCACAGAAACTCAGTTGAATTATTGGTTGGTTAATCTTATGTCATTAATATACCTTCACTATATATATATACATATATATATATATATACATATGCCTATACGTACACACACACACACACACACATATATATATATATATATTATCGACAATATCAATACGTACAATATACATCACATACGTACACGAGTATCTTATCCAGTAATATAATGCAACGTATTTCATATACGTACTATATACATCACATACCCGATTTTACCATCCCATTGTATTTCACATATACTTAAATAAATTATCGGTTGATTTATCTTATGTCATTAATATACCGTCGCTATATAATATCTATATATTATATATACACATGTACATACACACACATATACACACTATCGACTATATCAAGTTCAAAATACGTGCTATATACATCACATGTATACAAGTATATGATCCAATAATATAATGCGATGTGTTTCTTATACATACTTAGATTAGTGATCGATTAATTATATGTGATTAGCTTAATATATTAGGTTTTGATTATATATATAATTAGGTGTTACTACAAATTATTTATTTTTTATTTCAAAAACCGACCACTAGTGGAAAGTTTTTACAAGTATTTTTTTTTTAAAAAAAATTGACCACTTGTGGTCTGTTTTTTTAAAATGTTTATTTGTTAAATAAATAATAATAATTATTAAAATTATTTTAATAATTATTTTGATATTTTAAAATAAAAAAGCTTACACTTGTGGTCGCTTTTTTTTTCTTAAAAATAAAATTAAAAAAATTAAAATTCGACCACAAGTGGTCGGTTTTTTCCAACCACAACTTATGGAAGGTTTTCTGTGGTCAGTTTTTTTCTTTTTTTTAGTAGTGCGAGGAAGAGATCATGTCATATTCGAGAGATGGGGGAGTCACTATAACTAGAGTTTGTGGTATGATTGGTGTTGGTAAGACAACACTGGATGAGAAAATCGGGCGAGATAAGAAAGGTTGTTTGAAGATGTTATCATGGTAACTGTCAGTCAAAAAGTCGACTTGAAAAGAATTCAGGGCGAGATAGCAAGAGGAGTCGGGCTGATATTAGGAGAGGATAATTTGTGGCAGCATGAGGATCATCTGGTTAGAACGTTAAATGATCACGATAGCCGCATCCTTGTAATCTTGGATGATGTTTGGAGGGCTCTTGATCTTAACAAACTTGGAATTCACAGTGGTAGCAACCACAACCATCGGTGCAAAGTGACCTTAACAACACATCTCTGAGATGTTTGTGAAACAATGGAGGCTTAAAAGATCGTGGAAGTTGGAACCTTGTCAGAAGAAGAAGCATGAAATCTTTTTAGGCAAAAAACTGGTGATTCAGTTGACATTCCTTCTCTTCATCGCATAGCAAAAGATATTGTCAAAGAATGCAAGGGGTTGCCGCTTGCAGTTATTACTGTTGCTGGTGCGCTGAAGCGTAAAAGTAAGCCTTCATGGGAGGATGTCCTTCTACAATTACAAAGATCAGCACCAAAAAATATCCCAGGAGTAATTAAAAATGTGTATCAATCTCTCAAGCTTAGCTATGATTACTTAGAAAGTAACGAAGTCAAGTACCAGTTTTTTTTTTGTTCCTTGTTCGAGGAAGATAGTAATATCTGGCCTGAAGAATTACTTAGATATGGAGTGGGACTTCTGATCTTTTGGAGAGTTGAAAATCTAGAAGAAACAAGAAAAAGGGTGTGTCTTCTACTAGAAACACTGAAAGATAATTTCTTGCTATCCCAAGATTCAGGCAAAGATTATGTCAAAATGCATGATGTAGTCCGTGATGTAGCTATATCAATTGCATCGGAGGAAGAACATATCTACATGGTAAGTCACAATGTAAACTCACAAGAGTTCCTGAGAAGAACTTCGTACGAGCATTTCCCTAAACTGAAGGTTATAGTGTTAAAACTTTGTTTTAAAGAGCCATTCAAATTACAAGATGATTTTTTTGATGGAATGAGTAAACTCGTAGTCTTAAATTTGAGTAAAGACAGATATAGTTACTCCATTCCGCTTTTTCCAGCATCCATTCAGAGGTTGTCGAATCTAAAGATGTTGTCTTTGAGTAATTTAAGATTGGATGACATATCCATTATTGGCGGACTTGTTACTTTAGAAATTCTTAGCATCAGAGATTCTCGATTAGAGGAGCTGCCAGTGGAGATGGGAAAATTGACCAATCTAATTATGTTAGAGTTTTGGAATAAGGAAAAAACAGTTGAAAAGATTTCACCCGGGGTCTTATCAAGTCTAGTTCGATTGGAGGAACTATATATAAAGTGTTGAGGTTTTTGAAGAAAGAAAAGTTTTGCCTCCCACATCGAAAATCTACTTGGTTTGGGAGTTATAAATAAACTCAACCTCCTTCATTGTTTAAGACACACAAAAATATTCATTTTCTTGTTTACTATTAAAGAGGTTTAGAGATAATTCTCTTGGAGATCACTTTGAGAATAGTATTTTAGGAAGTGAGGGTGTGTGAGAAAAAAATATTGTGTATTGTATGGTGTAATAATTTCTATATAGTGAATATTTTTTTGGGAGGCCCGTGGTTTTTCTCCAATTAGGGACTTTTCCACGTTAAATCTTTGTGTTGTTATTCTCTTTAAGTTCTTTGTTATTTTCTGCTTGAGGCGGAAAAAATAGTCGATTTTTCCAACAAGTGGTATCAAAGCCTTCGGTGTGGAATAATTCTTTTGAAATTTTAGTATGCTCTGTGGTTGCAGCTTTGTCTGATCTTCCACATCAGAAAAAATTTCTGAATTAGAATTATTGTTCTCAAGCAGAAGTTTCGTCCCGGTGGAGTAACAAGTGGAGTCTGATTCCGATGGAGTTTGTTATTCTGGTGGAGTTACTTTGGGGTACTTGTATATTTGGTAATTGTAACGCCCCGTAAAAAGTCATGCATGTATTAGACTGTAATTTCTGAGCTTTAGACTTAAGTTTTAAATTCTTCTAAGTGTTGAAATGACTTAGACTCATTCTTAGCTGGCAACCTTCGGGATACAACTTCTCGACCTTCCCGACCTTCATTTTTGGATTTTTTTGTTGCGTTACGATGGGGCAAGGTTGTAGTACGTCTCGGAGAAAATTCAGAATTTTTGGACGAGCCTAAGGCCTCGTTTGGATTTCGATCCAGTGGCAGCGCGCGATTAGCCCGCGCCGCCTGCTGGATCGCGCCCGGCCAAAATGTTCAGTCCATCCGGATTTTTATGGCATTTCTGTAAATACTCATTCTCCTATCAACTTATACACGGGATTAAATCCCTAAAGAGCCAAAATATCATTATATTCTTCAAATTTTCTCAAGAACTCTCTCTAGGGTTTCAACATTAAAACCCAAGCAACTCAAGATTTAACCGCGGGTTCGTGAAACAAATTACAGATTTGGAATCCTCTTGACGTAGGCTTCGATAGACACCCAAAATTCGTGGAGAACAAGGTACGCGGGGTTTTTCCTAAATTCTCATGGGCATAAAAAAAATTATGTTTTAGAATGGAGTTTTAAATTATGTATATATATTTATGTATAAGATGTTTTAACATCATTGTTTTGGTCTTTTGACCATCTCCAAAGCGATTTGACAGTTTATATATATATATGAATGAATGTGTTTCAATTTTGAATACATGAACTTGCTAAAGACATTTGACCACCAGGTGTTTGATGAAATTTCTGCATGAATTGAACTTTAAGTTTCGGAATATGAAATCCTTTACATCAGTTACATGTTTTGGTAGTCTAAACTATGTTTTGAATGAAAGCTCTTGCTTAATACATTATGGCTCAGAAAAATCATGACTTGCAATGTCTTGGTATGACGATACCAATTCAGACTAACGCCATATCAGACTCAGACTAACAGACATTTCAGACTTTCATGATTTTAGACATTCAAAATGTTGCATGTACAGAAAAGGTTAAAAATGGGCATACAGAGATGTTAGGTGGTTCCCCGAAGAGGGCTTGAGCTCAAGCGACTCATTGCCTAAAACCGTGGTTTGCCGACCCGGGTATACTATTATGCGCTGACTTAAATGTCCTGTGGCGTATCAGACTCAGACACTCCAACCCTTGCGGCACACTTGGGTTGGGGGCTTCCCCGCCGAGTCAATGACGGATTCCATACAGACCGTGGAATATCAGACTTGTAGGGGAATACCACCTAACTCAGAAGTAAAACACAGATCTTGATTTGAAATGAACAGGCGGGTTACATGTTTTCAGAAAGTGCCCATGTATTTTTTGGAAACAGTTTTATACATGATGTCTTGATGAAAAATTGCTTTCACTTAATATATATATATATATATGTATGTTCCATTATACTATTTTTGGATTGCGAAGCTTCGCGTGCCAGTACTTTTGTGCTGACCCCCCCCTCTTCCAGGTCCTGAGGCACAGTCTAGGGGTCCAGCTACTCAGTAGACATTCTCGGATTTGCAGACTTGATCTCGCAGTGGTGAGCCTTCTATTATTCGGAAGGCCTAATTATGTCAGACATTATCTTATTTATTATGTTTTCGGTTTACTGGGGGCCTTGTCCCAGTTTCTTTTCAGACAGATGTTTGTGTTCTTAGTAGAGATTTCGCAGACTGATGTCAGATAGTATTATTCAGAAATGTTGTAGAACTTGACCATGTATTCCGTACTCAGTTTCAATTCCGCATTTTATTATGATTACGAATGTTGTGCATGATAACCAGATAAAGAATGGGTGTTCCGAGCCTTCATGGTTCGGGATGCTCGTCACGGCTAGGGCCTAGGCTTGGGTCGTGATAGTAATAGTGGGAATAAGTACAATCTAAAGAGGTTCTGGCTAAGGAAAGACTTGGTACTTAAGTGTATCCCTTGTAATCCACCTCTCTTTCCTGAGAACTAATTTAGTGGGTACTTATATTACTATTGTCCATTTATTAGTAATGATAAACAAGATGAGGACAAAATTTGAGATTGAGTGATGGGATAATTAATTTTGGCTTATGGCAAGTGCAAGTCAAGGATGTGTTAATCCAATCTGGATTACTCAAGGCATTGAAAGAGAGACCAACTAGCGGAAAAGGTGATAAGGACTCAGAAAAATCTGAAAGCAGTAAAGACTCAGAAAAATCCAGAATTAGTGATGAAGAATGGGAAGAGCTAGACATGAAAGCGGAAAGTCAAATTCGCTTGTGTTTAGCTAAATATGTTCTTACTAATGTGATTGGATTGTCTACAACAAAGGAGTTGTGGGAGAAACTTGAAGAATTGTACCAAACCAAAAGTATTTCAAATAGGTTATATCTAAAGGAACAATTTCATAAATTGCAAATGGCTGAAGGTACAACTATTTCTGATTATCTGAGTGTCTTGAATGGGATTGTTTCTGAATTGGAATCTATTGGAGTGAAAATTGATGAAAGACAAGACACTTCGACTCAGCTATCTTCCTACAAGCACATGCAACCCATTTTAATGTATGGGAAAGAAACTGTGATTTTCTCAGAAGTGACAAGCAAATTGATTTCTGAGGAAAAAAGATTGAAGAATGGAGATGAAAAATCTCTAGAAGATTCAGCTCTTGTTGTTAAAGGAAAATGGAAGCAAAGCTCTAAGAAGAAGGTCATCTGCTGGAATTGTAAACAACCGGGACATGTTAAAAATAATTGTCCAAATAATGGGGCTAGTTCGGTTGGAAGCTCCAAAGAAAATGCTGCCAATGTTGTCTCCCTAGAACAGTGGGATGATATTTCTTTTTAAAGAAAGATGAAAATCTTCATGGCATGAATGCTACCTTTAGAATTGCCATGGAAGATGATGTTTAATTGGTAGCTGGTCCACAAGTTTACACATGAGCACTGGTTGATAGGTGATGCAAGGTGTGTGGTGGAAAGGATGTCGATGGATAATAAACTCTCAAGAAATCAACAAGAGGGTTGTGCCATAAGTTATTAGCAGGTTTTTTCGACATGTACCGAAAATGAAATTCTTGAAATTGGGAAGTAATTTCAAGTGAAAATTCTTGGATTGTTTTTTCAATCTGAGTGGAGGTACTCTTTATGGTGGGGGTATCATAATTCTTGAATTTAGAATTATGATTGTCAGTAGCAGACAATGTGAAAGTTGCAGTCACACATGGTTGGCCGAGTTTATGGTCAGGTGGAGAACTGATTTTGTTATGTGTAGCTGGACAACTATAAAGGGCCAACGGATTGAATTTTCTTCTCTTCAAAAGGTGGAGATTTGTTGAAGTTTTTGAAGAAAGAAAAGTTTTGCCTCCCACATCGAAAATCTACTTGGTTTGGGAGGAGGTTGGAAGTTATAAGTAAACTCCACCTCCTTCATTGTTTAAGACACACAAAAATATTCAATTCCTTGTTTACTATTAAAGACGTTTAGAGATAATTCTCTTGGGGATTGTAATAATTTTCATATAGTGAATATTTTTCTGGGAGGCCCGTGATTTTTCTCCAATTGGGGAGTTTTCCACGTTAAATCTTTGTGTTGTTATTCTCTTTAATTTCTTTGTTATTTTCTGCTTGAAAAACGTCCGGAAGGGGCGGGAAAAATAGTCGATTTTCCAACATAAAGAGAGTAGAACATTGTAGTTACTCCATCTTGAGGGAGTGACATTAGTTGAATGTTTCAAATATGTGATTTACAGTAACTTGGGCTTTTCTTCCAAGCTGACGCGGTATGCTCTTAAAATGGGTAGTGGAGTGACTTAAATGGATAATTACAACACGAATATCTATATAGAGTTCAACGAGACAGCCCAATTGGGTGATTGGATCCACCACCTGTTGAGGAAGTGTGAACTTGCTCATTCAACTGGAGAGGGATCCAAGAATGTGCTGACTGAGTTGCAACTGGTTGAATTTCAGAACGTTAAGCATCTCCGACTGGTTCATTGTGATTCATTAACACATTCATTGAGGATCACTGTCAAAATAATATCCGTTCCCCTAACTCGTAAGACTATCTTTTTTGGGTGTCCTTGGCTGCAGGGAGTTCGACAATAGCTTTCCCTGACGATGTTGATAAGGATGAGGAGATCTCTCGTAGGACACATATTAGACCTGAAAAGAACATTGTCCAAGTAATCAAGTTCCCCAATTTATACTCCATAAAGCTTCAATCTCTAGAATGCTTCACTCACTTTTGCAGTGACACTGTTGAGGGCATTGAGTTCCTCTATTACAAATAATGCTCTTATGGGGTGGCTTACCTGAGTTCCAAAATTTCTGGCCTACAGCCAACCACAATATCAGCAACTCAAATCCTCTTTTTACTGAAAAGGTTTGCTTCTACTGTTCTGCATGAGAGGAATCAAAAAAAAAATCTTTTTATGGAGTTTTTATGAATTAAAATATTACCTTTTACTTGAGCATTAAAGATGTTTACTCACACGTCTATTTTTTCTATTATTGTTTACAAATTTTTTATTACCTATGTACTATATAATTTAAGATGAGATATATATGGTTCATATTATGGTTTGTACTTGAAGCTATATTGAATTTTCATCCCTTATATAAAATACAAGGCCTTACTACGTTTGCAGGTTTCTTGTCCCAACCTGGAAAATCTAGAACTTTGTGGGACCGAAAACATAACTGCTCTATGCTCTCACCAACTTCCAACTGCCTAATTCAGCAAACTTGAAAAACTGGAAGTGTGGGATTGTGGAAAATTGAGAAACTTGATGTCTCCATCAGTGGCCAGAGGGGTTCTGAATCTTCGAATACTACGTATAAGTCGATGTCCATCAGTGGAAGAAGTGATCAAAGAAGAGGAACAACAAGGAGAAGAAATGACTAATGAGCGTTTATTTCCCCTGTTGGAAGAGCTTTGCCTTTACGGACTGCCAAAGCTGAGGCGTTTCATTCTGACTAAGTATGCTCTTAAATTTCCATTTCTCAGAGACGCAAAGATTGTTGACTGTCCTGAAATGAAGACGTTTGTCCAACAGGGTTCTGTGAGTTCAGCGAGTATTGAAAGGGTGAACAATGACAATGAGGTGAAAGTAGTTATCTCAATAACGTGATGCTCAATTCTAAGGTTTGTCTTTGCAGCTAGCTGTATAACTAATTAATATTACTATATTTGTGTCATGCCTTAACACATCCCTAACTTGTGTGCTCTCTTCCCGGTTCAGATATTATTTACGTTCATCACTTGAACCCATTATTTGTTGCCCAAATCTTCTTCCAATTTTTCAATTTCATGAATTGATTGGTGGCTTCCGTCATTCTTAATCTGTTTCTTTTGCCATATTCTTATTTTCTTCACACTTTTGAGTTTCATCATCTCATCTGGGTGTTCCAATTGCAGGTATGTTTTCCAACAAATTTCTTCTAATTTTCTTCTTACTTCCGAATTTTCTGATCTGAAATTGCAGCAACCACCACCTCTTTCCCGAGTTTATTAATCAGACGACACTCTTTCGGATGCATCAATCTCTTCTTATTTGACTTTGCCTTAAATAATATTCCATCATCTTGGGTTTCTTAATAACCTCCTTATCTCAAAGAATAATAACGTCTTATTTTTCAGTTCCGCATTGACATAGTTTAACTCTGTATTGGCATGGGATGAGGTGGAAAAATGTGCATTGTCGACACACTTTCTCCACTCCAAGGCTACACTTTCTTATAATTAGTTAAAGTTTTCTTTCGTTAAAGTAACGTTAGTGTGTAGTGAATCCATATTCATTACAAGTCCGAGGAGAAATGCATAGGTGGCCAAGCAACAATCTATAATTCTCTACAATTCTTGATTAGGTAAAGGAATCCCCTGATGAGAATGGAGATACTGACTCATCGAATAAAAAAACAAAAACTCCTCTTAGTATACAATAGAGTTTTATCCAATTTGAACATACTTAGTTTGGTATGCTTTCATTTGCTGTGAATTTTCGATTGGAAGGATTTCCAGGTCATCTTCCAAGTTTGTTGCCTCTTTATGGTTGTGATGATATTACTCTAGATGCAACATGGCTTTTACTATTCATAGTTCATATAAAAAGATACATTAATAATTAAACACTCATTTGTTCTCTTTTTGAATTTATGATGTTTCACTTCAGTAAATTTGGTGAGATCAATAGTAAATATCACTAACTCATCCGTTTCCACTTCAAAGAAGACATCTGATTTGGTTTGGATAAGTTTTATGTAGTAAATACAAAACTAATACTAAATATCATACCGGCCAAGACATCATTTGACAAGCCTGCTGCACCACAGTTCTACACTGCTATGAGTAATGAGATTACCTGTGTTTTCAACAGAAAATATCTTCTGCAATACAGTTTTCCTTTGCATTCTACCCTTAAACCTTTCTCGTTGACCACGGCCTATAGGAACCAGGCTATCTACCACTTTTAAACCTGTTTGCATAGGCTCGTGCACTCATTTATGTTCAACAATCCCAAGAGCTTTCACTTCCATACGTCTTCACTCATGATCGCTTAGAGCCCCCCTTCCAACAATAGGTAATCCCAAGCCATCGACCACACGCCCTAGCATAGCCTTTCCCGTAGGAACATCCACAATAGATTCAATGAACTTAACAAGATCTCCTTCTTTAATATCAGATTCCATTTCAGATCCATCCGGAGGTCTTCGCGCCTTGTTACGAACTAAAGTCCTAAATAAAAGTGACCCCAATCCCTCCCCAGCTGATACGATTCTCGCCACGAAGACTCAAATCTAAATGCGGAAAATTAAAGATAGAGGGATAGGATATCAAAAATAGAAAAATATACACAAATATGATAACAAAAGGGCAACCAAAGGGTGTATCAAACCCAAAAACCTCCTTAAAGATTATCAAATAGCACCTAACTCTTACATGATCGCAAAGGGCCGGGGATTGAATCTTCCTTACAACCGACGTTTCTAATCAAATATCAACATTCACTTTTCCAAGATATCTCAAAACACTCCCAATGGAGGTTCATGAATTCATCATTATCATTCAATAAAAATTAACTAAATAAGGCTAGCTACCAAGTATTTATAGTTTGGCTAAATATTACATAATTAGGGCCCAAAAGTGACCGAAATGCAAGAAAAAGCCTTTTAGGGTCTGTTTCGACCCGTTCTTGAAATGCTAAAGCGGATCAAAAGCAAATCCAAAGCACCTTGAGCACATGACTCTTCCAAGGGGCTTTCGAGCCCCGTTTTACACTCCTTCGACCTCGTCAAAGTCCTTTGGCCCTCCTTAACGGTAATCTTCATCCATGTGGCATCTTTTAATAGCACTAATGAGTTATCAAGCACCTTGAGCATCATACGTATCTCATCCAAAGGTCCGGAAGCAATTTGGCTTGTATCACCAGCCCAGGTCAAAGGTCTTCCCGCCCCTTTTCTTTTCAGGTTTCTATGGTATTTAAGCCATTCACTTATGAAAAGTATTTTACCTCCTGTTAGAGAGTGAGAAGTTTCAAATGTGACTTTCATATGTTAATTTCTAAGATAGAGTAATTTTCTTTTTTTCAAAAGGCTAAGTTTAATGGGAAAACATTAGCTGAAGGAAATTAAAGAAAATTTAAATAAAAGCGTCGAGAGAGAAGTGTTTCTGGGAGAATGGCTGATGGAGAAAGTGGAGGCTACAAGAGAGGAGGAGAAGACAGAGCAAGAAAAAAATGAGAAGTAAAGAAGAAATAGCTAGGTATTTTTGTGCTAAATAGTATATGTTTGGATGTCTATTGCTTCGAAAATAACTTTAGCCAATTAGCCGTCGCTGAATTTATCTTTTCTTCTGGAAAGCAAGCCCTCTTTAGTACATTCACTGTAAGATAGCATTTGGCAGTTTGCATCACCTAGGAGCATTCTGTCCTAAATTTGTTTTTTCCATATGAAGTCAAAATAATGTTGTTGTTGTTGTTGTTTTTAAAATAATGTTATTGGGGATTCTCTTTTTTTTTTTTCCATGCCTTTCACTTCTTGAAGATGTGATATTGTCTTCTTTGAGACTTTTCATTGACTGGTGAGGTTAGCAGGGGCAGTATCACTTTCTTGAGATGGAGATGGGAAAGGGATAGTGAGAATACCTCACTTTCTGTTGAGTATTTGCCAGTAATATAAAAAAAGACATGTCATTGGAGATTAAATTTCTATACTTGTTATGTTTGATGTTTGTCATTGCACGTGCTGATTTCGAAAGTGTGTTTCCTATTACAGATAAGCTGTAGCATTGCCCCAGGAGGGGTATTTTGCATCGAGATATTAAGGGATCTACTTTGTTGATTGACAAAAATGGGATGCTAAAAATAGCTTTTTTGGATTTGTAAATCTATGTTGCTCGGACTCTCCAAAATGATACCACACCCATGTCGAATCCTCCAAAGGTGTACTATTTTTGGAGGATCCTACACACATCTATCGCTACTTTCAAAGAGTCCGGGCAACGTAGTAGCAAACCACGTCAATCGTGAAAAAGAATATCCTTGTCACACTTTGGTAAAGAACTTCGGAATTACTACTAAGTGCTACAGATAATGAAACACAGATGGAAGTTTTATGGGCACTAATATCAGAGCAGGTATTGGAGGCAGTGGCGGATCTACCCTTTGGCGAGAGGTCATCCGAACTCCCCTCGGCGAAAAATTATGCTATATACATCATTAAAATTATATTTTATGTATATATATTAGATGTTGAACCCCCTTCGGTTAATTCGTATGTTTACTTATGAACCCCCTTAGTGAATATCCTGACTCGGGTTGTAAGGAATGACTCTGGAAACTTATGGCATTCTCTATTCCTGTCCAGTACCACAACAACAATCAGGCTGAAGCCATGGCTTCTAAGTGTGGAATTGATTGGTGCAAATATCACAACATCAGCAACTTGGACATGGAGCTAGACTCGCTGACTGTTACTAACATGATCAGAAAGCATAGTACTGGCCATCTCATGTTCAACAAGATCATCTATGATATTCTTCATAGTATCAAGGACAACATTATCCAACATTTTTACAGGGAGGTTAACAGGTAGCAGACTTCTTGCTAAACGTGCGGTATCTAGTGGAAATGGGACCTTCTACTACTCTTTTCAATAACTTCCGAAAGAAACGAAGGACTCTTTTTCAACTTGATAAAAGTCCATTACCTAGTATAAGAATAAGATATGACAAGGCTAATTTCTAAGTTAGTGACTCTAGATGTTTGACAGGAAGAGAACATGTACCGGCTTATGTCTTCCTGGATTCTTTTTGCTAACGGGGTAAGGTCCATGACACCTTCACTTTTGTAATTGTTTGTTCAGTTTTATAGACATGGTAGGTCCAAGTCTACCCCCCCAAAACCAAAGGGTAATGACCTTTGGTGATGACTTAAATAAAAAAATATATATTTCCATATAATTGAGATTTACTTGAATTATTTTATAACCTAATTAATCATGTAACATTTGAATACTGTATTAGAAGTTTAATATCCAATAAAAGTGCATTTCTATCTTTTATTCAAATTCAAAGCATTCTCTTGTTGGAAAGGAACATGATAAAGATTACCCTTATTAATTAGAAGTCATCTGAATATTGGTAAAAAGGATAGATATATAATAGCAAGGATAAAATCAATACTAAAGAATAAATTCAACGTTTTTTTAGTATATTGGACAAGTAAAGATGGACAGAAAGAGTAATCATTATTTCCTATCTATTTTAATTTGTTTGTCTGAATTTGATTTGATATGAAGTTAAACAAAACAAAGAAGATTTTTGAATCTGATGATCATGAACTGAATATACATGGAATGTAACAAAATACCCTTTAACTTTATGATCTTAAATATATCATATGAAAAATCTATATATTATTAAAAAGAGAGGACAAAGCCTCTACAATAAGCCAAGTGGCAACCTTAAAATTTGACACGTGTTCTTTTAGAAAAAGTTGATTAATTAGGTAAGAATTAATTATTATTTAATTTTTTTAAATATTTTTTTAAAGAAATTTAAATTTACATTTACAGTTAGTTTATTTTTTTTTCTATATTTTTATTGCTAAGTTTTGCGGAAAGATTAACAGATCAAAGAAGTTGGGACTTTGCAAAATTTCTAGTTTATCCATTTATGTTGCTTATTTAATTTACGTTTAAGTTTTAAAAAATAAAAATATTCACTCCTAGAAAACGTGAGAAATAATCCAAGGCATGTAGGACTATCTATTTGGAAGGTATAATTTTTTGATTAACTATACATATCTATACGTAAAAAATTAAGTTTTCAAGCAAAAAATATATTTTGAGTTTTATCTCAAATAATAAAAAAGATGTTATTTGACCATATATTTGAAGTGATAAAACAATTTTTCTTTTTAGTTCATCTCTGTGCAAGAGACTTCTGCCATGGGAGTTTCCGTGAAAACTGTTGCGACGTTGGAAGATCTTGAAATAGACATAATTTGACAATCATCCCTTTGAGATGATTCTATTTGACTGATGAAACAGACATAAGTGAAGATGATGAAAACATAATAGGTATGCAATTGTGGGTATCTTTAAACCGATGAGTTTTTAAAACTATTTATATAAAATCTTCTTTTGATTTTTGAAAAAATAATGAATTTCTCTTTACTTAAATTGATTCTCTGACTGTTTAGAAAGTACTTTTACATCTTATCGTATATAAAAGAATGGGATGAATTTGAGAACCATTACTATTTAAAATTTAAGGTGCATTGGGCAGGGTAGATTTGCAACAGATTATAGTTTTAATGAATTTGAAATGAGGCAATTCAGAAAGTATGATGAGAGAGTACTTGTGGAGATTTACATGTCCATGGTTATGATGCATTGTAACGCCCCTAACCTAATCGAGACGGACAAGAACCGTATGACCATGAGTTATGTGGCTGGCATATATATTGTGCGGAAGGGTTACTACTCATGAACAATGATAAGAGGGTATGTACAAATCAATTCTATCCCATTGAACACTCATCCGATATAAACATGTGAAACTATGACCACATATTACAACTTATCTCTGTCTTCAAAGCTTCTAAAAGAAGTTATGACTGTACTAGGAAAGGTGGCCAGGTTAGGGATCCTATATACCCATACTATAGCTAGAAACACAATTAAATAGTACTCGACGTGTATTAGCCCAGGGTAAAATAGGAGCTCACCGACTGCTTTGCTAAATACGAACAAGTGCCTAGTATAGAAGTCTGCTCATCAATAGACCTGATCCTGTATTTACAGAAATATAGTGCCCTCGAATGTAGGGATGTTAGTACATATAAAATATGTACTAGTATGTAAAACAGACAGAATAACAAGCAGATATATAAGGATGCTCAATGAATCAAATAACAAAATAGGCAACTGCGGACGACAGACTACCAGAAACTCTTATATGAAACTATAACTTATGAGAGAAAGGTGCCAAATACACCATATAAACTATAACCTATACATTTACCTTGTTAACTTATCATATAAGCACTTACGAGTAGGTCATCATTATAAGGGCCTGGTAATTTGCCTAAGCGAAGTTCTGTGCCTACTTTTAATACAAATAATCACATGATGGCCTTCCAAGGGCATTTCTATGTCATGCGTATGACATGAGTTACTCAGATGTCCCTGACTATGATTTTACACGTATAATTGTAATCGTGGTCTGATACAGGGTACGCCCCTTCTTAGGGACTCACTATAAGGGTCTGCCCGCAGGCCATATGTGCCATATGTTGGCTTGAGCCAGGGGAACAAGTCCAGCTGACTCCAAATGTAAATGATGCCACAAGGGCAGGTATACCATACATTCGGGCTCGCTGTAGTGGTCTGGTCTCAATTCTGTGCACAAAATTACATTGCACGTGTGCCAAGCCAAACCTATGATACCCTCCCAACGATTACTTTTATCTAATAGTGCTTAATGGGCCTATGCAAGTATATATTAAGGTAAATATTGCTTAGTTATTCGAGTAATACTTTCCATATACAATTGACTTCGTTGGTAGTATCGAACCATTACAATGCTTGTACTTTATATCATCATATGACTATATTTCTATGTGAAATAATATATTAATGCGACTATAGTATGACCATTTTTTCTAATTTATAGCATATGGAGATATACTAGGTGGCTTCTAAGAATCCTTAATGAAGACGAACCAACTCTATAGATACTTGACTTGACGGGAGTAGTACAAATGTTTTGACCTCACCAAATTGACGCAAGAAGCATGAATATGCGTAATTTCAAATGAAAAGGATACGTGGTCATGTGTTACGCATATAGAAACTAAAAACTCTCTTCACCTATATCAAGTAAACTATCTCGACTATTTTAGGAGGAACAAATGATTACAGGTGGTGCCTTAAGGCGAAAGAGGTTTTAGCTTTATATACCTTTGATATCTTCCTAGCTAATGGTAGGACCACAAGTATCAAATAATTCATCTCGCAGAAGTGTCACCTTTGTTTTGCCAACTGTTAATTTTCACAATCCGATAGCTAATTAGGTTACTGTCTTAATATTTCAAAATCAATGCTGAAAAAAAATCATTTACCTTTTCCCCTTTCCAACCCGAATCTATGGTGTTTTAGTGGAGTTTGCCGATTGGAGTAGTAGTTGAGTTTCGGCGGCAGTTGACTCACCGGTGGCGGTCGAACCAATGGAGAAAGAGAACGGGGAGAGGGAGAAAAAGGGTGGCATGGCTATCTGGAGCGACGGGGGGATAGAGAGAAGAGGAAAGGAGGCGGCACCAGCAGGTGTCTCGCCGGCGGGTGGTGGTTGTTGTCATTGGGAGCTATGTCGTAACAGTAGGGAGAGAACAGATAAAGAAGAGAGAAGCGGTTGCTTTTTGGGAAAGAAAAAGATTGGGGCTTTCTCCACTTTTTAATCGCTATAGACCTTTGTAGAAAAGGAAAATAAATAATAAAGTGCCCCCATCAGCACCAAATTAAAAAAAATATGAATAATAAAACTTCTCATTCCTTTTAACCCACCAACCACAACCACACTACATTTATATACACTCACATATATATATTTACACATAATATAATTTTTTTTTAAAATATACGTACCACGTAAATCTCTATAAACTAAGAGTTATACTCATCTAAAATATCAAAATAAATATTTAAAATTTACCGAGGTGTTACAATCTCCCCCACTCAGGATCATTCATCCTCGAATGATGCGTACAACTTATTTTAACTCCTATAATAACTCAAGACATTCATGAGATTATTCACTCAACTCCCACTTCTCTTAATCTACCTTAAGGTCCTAAAATTTGGCTAACTCCTAAATTTTTCAAAAATTTCGACAGAGTTTTCCCTATAAATAGGCCTATTGAAAACCTGTCAGCTAACCAACATATATACCAATACGCTTCACAGAGCGCCACAACACATACAAGAAAAAATACGTACAAATATGCTTCACAGAGCGTCACGATACATACAATATCCAACAACTAATACACCAGACTCTATTTGGCCTTATGATCGAATGACAACTATAATCTATATGGTAACTTATCTTATACTCCGCATCTGAAAGCTGCATTCGTGCAAATTTCTTGAATCATAGTCACACATCATGTACATTAGGATCATTCTTAAAACAAGTTAAGTATCTTGTCTTTTGTCCTTGTATTGAAATAACTTACCAGAGGAGAACACTTGAGATTTTTGGGATCATAGGCATAAATCATATCTTCAAAATGTTAGAGTAGAATACACATAAGGAATGTTGGGTTCACTATAGCTCTATATGGAGGCTATCATCCCACTTAGGCCACCTGTATCATCTCTATATATTAATATAAGAGTCGTACATCATTTATTTCTCCTTATACACTTCAGGCTCAACTTGCCAATTATGTGGAACCATTTGACGCCCTACCTAGTTGATACCTCCCTAATCCATAAAATCATACAATAACTGCAACATGTTAGCAAATAAGCATGATATGCATGTACCCATATAAACAACTGAGTTGCAAAAAGGACTTTAATTTATTTTAAGCAGATGTATTACTTATAAAGTAGTAAAATATAGGAATATGTATCAATATGCAAGTAATCTCTAACAACCTATCACACATGAACATATGAATCATAAATAACATGTGAGTTAAAAAAAATTAACATGTGAATAGATGAAGTATAGCACGAAATCTGTTATTTGATCATATAGACAAGTATAATCTCAATATCTAATACATGGGTTTTAGGATATAAAAGTACATAACGAGCAGGTAAGCTAATCACAATACCTAATGTCGATTTTTTATTTTTATTTTTTTTACACGTAAATAAATAGCCGTACATTATACAAATAAATAGGCCATTGATATTTTTAAATGCATACCCTATAAAACATATGATACTAAAATAACTACACCTTGATTAAGGTGACATATTAAGCAAATGATTTACCCAACCTATAAGCTATAGATTATAATATGTGATCTCTCTCTCTCTCTCTCTCTCTCTATATATATATATATATATATATATAACATGTCAAAAAATGAATTGTATCATAACACTTGTAGTACAACTATATAAGCAAATGAACTACGAAAGTGTTTGATGCATAAATCTTAAGAACTCTTGATTTACTTCCTTGCATTCTGGCAAAATCAAGCTCTCATTTACATTTGGAATAATCCGGAGGGAACACCAACACTAAATGATTTCATTTGGTGTCACTATTGTCCCATACATACTAAGTTACAAATTTTTCAATAACAATACCAGTGTTCAGATATAGAATTAACCAACATTGCTATATGTTGTCTCCTAATATTCAACAGGAACCCAAGCCAGAAATTATTATTGCACAGTTCAGATTAGAATACACTAATATTACGAATATTTTTCTTTTTGACAAACTTTGTTTTACCTTCAAGGAAAAAAACTTTCAAAACTTGTGCTTCAGAAAACATAACATCTAAAGTCCAACGAAATATATATCCGTAGATATTGAGGCACAAACTCACCATCTTAATAAGCAACCTTAAATTTGATATTGCCTTCAAGTAGAAGAGAAAATAAAAAACTCCTATTCTAGCAACATCCGAGTAACTACAATGAAATCAAAGGAAAAAGATGTAGGCATAGATAGGGCCCTGTCACACCGCATAAATATTCTGTGGATAACAAACTATTCATCCATAATGTAATGGAGCCATATGACTATGTTTCATAGTGGAGCAACATACTCTGAATGACCTGTTTGCAACTAGAAATCACATATCGAACAGGAACAAGAGGATTTCCTTCGAAAAATGAAGCACAACAAGAGCCAACCTCCTTTGTCTACGGATCATTGGAAATGAACCACAATTCCTATACTGAGATTGTAGACCAGAAAAAGGACTGGTAAAATAATATCTACAAACACTATGAATTTCCAGCGAGCCAAGAGTGGATATAGGTAATTACAATAATATGCATACATATAACGTTTACGTATTGATTATGAACATTCTAAAAAAGTTGGATATAGGAACTTTCTAAGTTGGTCATTCATGATGCTCCAACAACAGGAACAAATTGTAATATTTTTGTCAGGATATCCCACTACTGCAGGAAAAATTAATATCAAATTTGCTCCTCAAAATGCTAGATGGAGGATATTTAGAATCTCCAGGATCAGGAGAACTATTAAGCAGCTCTTAAAGAACTAAAAAGATAGAGAGCAGTCTTCCACAATAATGCGACAACCACATACACAACACCAAACTACAAGTCCACATCATCATACCACATACAAATATAAATGCTTATAAAATTTAAAGGAGATTACGTGTATCATTGTAGAGACAAGAGTTCATCTATCTGGCTACCTATTATATTGTCACGATAATAAATAGGAAAGAGTAAAAACTATTGGCTAGTTACGCCATGCAATATATATAATCTCGCAAGCAAATTAACTATTATACATACATATTGAATTCATGGCAACCCAGTTTTGTTGGCATCTAGTTCTTTTATAAACTATGAGGATTTTCAGGAAGTCATCTAATCATAATTTACATGCGAGCATATTCCTGCTAATTCAAAATAATGCTACAGCTATTCCTATCCACACCTCCCTATTTTTTTTCCAGACTCTAAGTAACTAGGTTAGTTTTTTTTTTTTAAAGTCAGGCTATGATCAGTAAGCTTATGACGAGCATGTTCAGGTAAATACATACATTCCAACCCTTCATTCGTAAAGAAATCTCATAAATTTCAGCAATATCCAATAAGTAGCTAGTTAGGCCGCAAAGACACCTAACAAATAAGTGCGGCCATGAGAAATCAAGAGAACATAAAATTGTTGTATCTTAAAACATCAGTAATCCACTATTGGCAATTTATACCTCTCCAGGTATATTCTTATCCTCCAATGCTGGTACACTCTTAAAATCGTACTAGATCAATGTATCCCTCATCGAGAAGGCCTACTAATTTACTACCAACTGCTATATTGTATAGAAAGGGTGCCAGACCTCAAAGTAATACTAATATCGTTTCTTACGATATGTCACCACAACCCCTTAAGGTTAATTGATCATATTTCTATAATTTTCTCTCTCTGCAAAAGTCATACCCTAACTAGGTGTGCTATTCCATGTATATACGTAATCTAAGATGTTCAAACAATAGTTTACCATTCTTCACATGTCAGAAAATTTCTTCTTATAACCAATTAACCAA
Organism: Capsicum baccatum var. pendulum; assembly: GCA_030864225.1. NCBI lineage: Eukaryota > Viridiplantae > Streptophyta > Magnoliopsida > Solanales > Solanaceae > Capsicum > Capsicum baccatum. The sequence goes on along the minus strand of CM061559.1, from coordinate 44,944,811 downwards.
TACTATGTCTTGATCTATACTAGGTACAAATGATAACTCTTAGTCTATGTCCGACTCGTCGATATTTTCAGCTCTAATCTTTGATCGCACATTATTGCTATTTTATTTTTGAAACAAATCACAATGGGTAATTCCTACTCATATATTGCTATAAAATGATAACACTTATCCCTGAGCTTGCTAGCCTTACAAGGATTCAAACACATAGGTCATTTCCTACTAAACATAATCAAATACACGTATCCTATGGAGATGATCTACGTACTTGCTGGAAAAATGTATTATAAAGCATCTATGCATAGTTGTCCAGCTAGGGATACTCTTAATTAGCACTAGTGAGATACATTTACCTGACAGTCAAAACTACCAGTGTACCTTAAACTCATAAAGACCCAATTGATTACCTCTACTCTAAAATTGGACATTAACCTAAAGCTTATGGGTATATTATCGAGGAATTATTGAATATCCTCCATGTACTTAAATCTTGTAAGTACTAAAAGGATCACACGGAGAAGACTTCAAACTTGAAAATCCTCTAAATCTTTTTGTAATATTATATTGGGATATGCCACTTTCTATCTATGTAGTTAAACAACCCTTAACTGAAAAGTCATATGAGATATCCCCCCATAGGTCCTACTATAAAAACCAACACCAATAAAATTATAATGGTAAAGTTAACCTGGATATCAATATATCTTTATTCTATAAGCAAGTGTGAACTAGAAGGGTCAAACACACCAAGCTATCTCGAATCTTAGTTCAAGTCTTGTGGTTGAGCTTTTGGCTGTAAACTTACTTTTGGAATACTAGTATCTGGCCAATTGGCCTGAATTAAGGTTACCTTTAAAAGAATAAATTCGTATGAAGTAGAATAGGAATTAGAAATAAGTCTTTATTAGTTAGCTTTGTCGCACGATCTAGATCATAAAATAAGGTCAAAAATCCTAAATGCCTAAGCAGCTCCCCCATTATAAATGTGATGCACAACACATCCATAAGTGAGGATCTACTAGACACAGCTTCGTAGACTCCCTAGGACACCTTAAACCTAAGACTCTGATACCACTTTTGTCACGCCCCTAACCTAATTGGGACAGACAAGAACCGTATGACCATGAATATTGTGGCTGGCATATATATTATGCGGAAGGGTTACTACTCATGACCAATGATAAGAGGGTATGAACAAATCAATTCTATCTCATTGAACACTCATCCGATACAAACATGTGAAACTATGACCACAAATTACAACTTATCTCTATCTACGAAGCTTTTAATAGAAATTATGATTGTACTAGGAAAGGTGGATGGGGCAGGGCTCCTATATACCTATACTATAGCTAGAAACATAATTAAATATTACTCGGCGTGTATTAGCCCCAGGTAAAATAGGAGCTCACCGACTGCTTTGCTGAATACGAACAAGTGCCTAGTATAGAAGTCTGCTCATCAATAGACCTTATCCTGTATTTTTATAGAAATGCAGTGGCCCCGAATGTAGGGATGTTAGTATATATAAAATATGTACTAGTATGTAAAGTACATATAAAATATGTACTAGTATGTAAAGCAGACAGAATAACAAGTAGTGTATAAGGATGCTCAATGAATCAAATAACAAAATGGGTAACTGCGGATGACAGACTACAAGAAACTCTTATATGAAACTATAAATTATGAGATAAAGGTGCCAAATACACCATATAAACTATTACCTATGCATTTATTTTGTTAACTTATCATATAAGCACTTACGAGTAGGTCATCATTATAAGGGCTTGTTAATTTGCCTAAGCGAAGCCCTGTGTCTACTTTTAATACAAATAATCATATGATGGCTTACCAAGGGCATTTTTGTGTCATGCGTATGACATGCATTACTTAGATGTCCCTGGCTATGATTTTACACGTATAATTGTAATCGTGGTCTGATATAGGGTACGCCCTCCTTAGGAACTCTCATATAAGGGTTTGCCCGCATGCCATATATGCCATATGTTGGCTCGAGCCAGGGGAATAAGTCCAGCTAACTCCAAATGCAAATGATGCCACAAGGGTAGGTACGCCACACATTCGGGCTCACTATAGTGGTCTAGTCTCAATTTTGTGTACAGAATTACGTCACACGTGTGCCAAGCCATACCTATGATACCCTCTCATCGATAACTTTTATTGAATAGTGCTTAGTGGGCCTATTCAAGTATATATTAAGGTAAATATTGCTTGGTTATTCGAGTAATGCTTTCCATATACAATTGACTTCTTTGGTAGTATCGAACCATTACAATACTTGTACTTTATATCATCATATGGCTATATCTCTATGTGATATAATGTATTAATGGGACTATAGTATGACCATTTATTCTAATTTATAGCATATGGAGATATACTAGGTGACTTCTAAGAATCCCTAATAAAGACGAACCAACTCTGTAGATACTTGACTTGATGAGAGTAGTATAAATGTTTTGACCTCACCAAATTGATGCAAGAAGCATGAATATGCGTAATTTCAAATGAAAAGGATACGTGGTCACATGTTACGCATATAGAAACTGAAAACTCTCTTCACCTATATCAAGAAAACTATCTCGGCTATTTTAGGAGGAACAAATGATTACAGGTGGTGTCTTAAACGCGAAGAAGGTTTTAGCTTTACATACCTTTGATATCTTCCTAGCTAACGGTAAGACCACAAGTATCAAATAATTCATCTCACGGAAGTGTCACCTTTGTTTTGCCAACTGCTAATTTTCACAATCCGATAGCTAATTAGGTTACTGTCTTAATATTTCAAAATCACTGCTGAAAAAAATCATTTACCTTTCCCCCTTTACAACCCGAATCTATGGTGTTTTAGTGGAGTTTGCTGATTGGAGTAGTAGTTGAGTTCCGGCGGCAGTTGACTCACCGGTGACGGCCGAACCAGTGGAGAAAGAGAACGGGGAGAGGGAAAAAAGGGGAAGCACGACTGTCTGGAGCAACGAGGGGATGGAGAGAAGAGGAAAGGAGGTGGCACCGGTGGGTGTCTCGCCGGCAGGTGGTGGTTGTTATCGTTGGGAGCTATGTCATAATAATAAGGAGAGAACAGATAAAGAAGAGAGAAACAGTTGCTTTTTGGGAAAGAAAAATATTGGGGCTTTCTCCCCTTTTTAATCACTATAGACCTTAGTAGAAAAGGAAAAATAAATAAATAATAAAGTGCCCCCATCTGCACCAAATTAAAAAATATATGAATAATAAAACTTCTCACTTATCCCCTTTAACCCACCAACCATAACTACACTACATTTATATACACTCATATATATATATATATATATATATATATATATATATATTTACACATAATATAATTTTTTTTAAAATATACATACCACGTAAATCTCTATATACTGAGTTATACTCATCTAAAATACTAAAATAAATCTTTTAAATTTACCGAGGTGTTACATGCAGATTATGCATCATGGTAATTAATCCCACAAGAAACAGGATATTTATTGACCAACAAGTCATAATACTTTTTTGGTTTACTTCTGACACTTTCTTCAAATGTTTTATAATGACCATGAAAATTGAGCCTCATAAATTTTATTACTTTTAGTTTGGCATGTATGATTTTTCCTTGAAAGCTTCTCGATGCACTATGTAAGTATCTTTCCAGTTTTTTGACTATGAGATTGTCGACTATTGTTGTTATATAGTATCATCTTCCTCTCAATATTTGAGTTTTCTAAATTTCATTAAGCCTTAATATCTTTCTGCTTTGGATGATCCCCTAAAAAAATGTGTCTTATATACAGTATAGTATTTCTATTGCTCCACCAATGGAGAAGGGGTGAATAAAAATAAATTAAAAGAAAGAACAAAAAAAAAGTATTAAACTCTCTTAATTTATTTTTCTATAATTTCTTTTCTCTGAATCTTTCGAGTCCTTAACATAACTATGTATGTTCTCTATCATCTGTACTAAGTCAAAGTAACACTAGAAATCCATTTCAAAAAGTTATAGATTCTATTACAATTTTCATGTTTACTTTCAAATACTTAATTTTATTTCTCCATATGCGAATTATTTTTATTAGAAATTTGATAATGGATTTCAACGATAGATTCATAAAGACAATGGATGGATTGTTGATACTTTTGAAGATTGAATTAGGTCTTCAATCTTGGTTAGTTTGTTATTTTACCGAGGACTTGCCGTGGCAATAATTTAGCTTACCAGATTTTATTTTTTGATTAACTATTATGTTTTGAATTTTTTTGTTTAACATGTATCCATTTGGCTTTAATATAATTTATTTTAATTAGTTTTGAGAATACACTATAGTACCTCTTTTTTTTTAAAAAAATATATTTCTAAGCAAATTTATTATATACTGACTATATTTATTGTGTGTGTTTACCGAAATTATTCAAAGTTATTCAGAGAAGAAAACATATTATATTTAAATTTATCTATGAGTATAATCAATGTTTAGTATGATTTATTACATTTGAACATGTTACATTTTAAAGATGTTTTCTAAGCAAATTTATTATATACTTACTCAACTGTAGCCGTTGCAATTGATTATATTTATTATGTTTGTTTACTGAAACTATTCAAAGTTGTACAGAGAGAAAAACACATTACGTTTAAATTTATCTATGAATATAATCAATGTTTTGGTTATTAAGAAACAATTATTTTTTCCCTTTGCCATTGCGACTCTTATATTGCTTCACATTAAGATTATAGACTTTAATGACTATTTGTGGCTTTTTTTTTTTTATGATAAAACTTTTCTGGCCTTTATGGAAATGTAATTAACACTTTTATGTATATATATTTATTATGTTTATTTTAAAATATACATATATATAATTGTGTTTATACAAAAATTTTGAATTTATAAGATCTAGCTTATTTCCTTTGCAAAATCTGCCAGACAGTTAGTAAAAGTGAACGTCAAAATATGGACTTATTGAAAAGAAATTAACGAGAAAAGTAATTTAATTGCATTAAACTAATAGTGTAATATTAAAAACAGGCGACTAATAAAGATCATTAATTTTACAATAATGTTGGAAACTTTTTTGATAAAATATTCATGACGAGATGAGTGTATCAACTTTACGGGCAATGGAAAATCATGTATAATTTTTAAATTAAATGCATTTTTTAATTTGTTTTGAAATATAAACCTCTAAATTGAGTGTATCAATTTAAAGTATTGAAGCAAATAAATTAGATACAATAATATAAATGAGATATGTGACTAATAAATAATCTATTCTTTGTATTTTTTGTTCCAGAATTTAAAATAGGAAAAAATACATAAAATAATATACTTAAGTATTAAATTACAAAAAATAACAACACTTTTATCAAATTACATTTTGTAGCATATGTATTTGTATGTATTTGTATTTTTGTAGCAACAGTTTGCAAAAATACAAAATACATATAGATAATAAGGGCAGTTAAAATCATATGTATTTGTATTTTTGTAGCAACAGTTTACAAAAATACAAAATACAACTTGCTATATTATGTAATTATGAAACTGTTATTATGAAACTCATAATTAAGGAGATAAGTATGCTATTTCTGAATTTTGCCCTTTAAAATATATTCACTACAAATATGAATGTGATAATGGGAAGAGCTTAACATCAAGAGAAGCACTATAATCTTTCTACTTAAGAATATGGATGAATTTGTTCTATTATCATATATAAGATATTCGTGAAAATTTTACTTTAAAACTTTCGCGCATCGCGCGGATATAAATACTAGTTGAAACTAATCTTATGAAGTATTTAATTGTTAGTTGCGACTACGTAAATGTGTCTAGATGTACACTTTCAAAATTTATTTGATTACTTGCCAGGTAAGGCTAAATTTAGATGTCTACGTATATATTATGTCAAATTAAAGAGATATCATTTTTCATTTTCATAATCTGATCTATATTAATCAAATATGGTTTTGAAAAATGTCATTTTTGTTGTTATCCCAAAGAAAGTCTAACACTTTGTTCATATCGAAAATATAATAAGGTGTCACACAACACAAGCTCACGAAATCTGTCGTCTTTGATTTTACCTATGTCAGAAGATGACTAGCTTTTATTATGATCCCCTTAATTAATTTTTCACGGGTTCCATCATAAAAAAAATTGAATTTCTCCGGAATAGATTGGAGATCAAATCCAATCAGATTAATAGAAACAACAATAAAACTTACTTTAATTAGGTTTTACATAAAAGAAATTGAACAACAAATTAATCTCGAAAGAAAAAAATAGCACTCATCACAAATCTTTCCTCTTTGCCTTCAATTACATCAGAAAATTACATGTAACATTTAATGTGATAGCCTATGTTAATTAATTATTGACATGTTCTCTTATAAAAATAGTTGCTTCATAATAGATTGAATAACTGTTAGGACTTGTGAAGTTTTGATGATTGATAAAAGGTCATGGAAAAAGTAAGTTTAGCTGGTTCATGAAAAGCTGCTTCAAAAGAATTCAACTTGCAAGAGAATTTTTTGTGGATGAAGCCACATGTGCAAAAATTAAGAAATGGAAGTTTGTTACTTTAGATAAACAAAAGTAAGGCATCGTGTGCTGAAAAGAAGAGTTAGTGGTTGTCTACAACCCCCAAAAAGAGAGTCCAAGAAGCATAGGAGTCCTTGTGGAGTTAAAGTCTATTTCGTTGTGAAGATCAATGGGAGTTATAAATATTCAAGGACCTCCAAACTGAGTTTGATGCACTCATATTGAGAGGAAAAAGGGTAGAATATGAGCAAATAAGCCAGAATAATCTTTGAGAGAGTTCTGTCTACACATTGAAGTGCAGCCTAATATAGTGAACCGGATTGAAGAACCCATTTCATCTGTGTTGGACAATCTTCTATTCTAGTTAATTTGTATTAGGAAGTTTATTGAGTTATAAGTTTCATGCTTTCCTAGTGCCAGTATGTTATAAACTGGTTTAGGAGTTTAGTCAAATTTGGATAACTCGAAGACTTGAAAAGAAAAAAATTGAGAGGTTTGTATGTTTTTAGAAATTAGAGTCAGTTCCTAGGGTTTCTAGAATTTGTAGTCTGATTTTCAAGTAGGGGAACTTGAAGTGGGTTTCAATAGTCTAAGAACATTGTTGAACATTAGAATTTAGAGTTTATAATTCCTTAAGTTACAGAGTTTGTAATCTTTTGTTGAGAGGCTAATTATGTTTAGTGAAGTTGGGGTTAAATCCTGTAAAAGTTAAAAGCTGTGATTTTTTAACACCTTTTGTGACCCGGGTATATTTCACATAAAACTATCATGTGCACTATTTATTGTCTCTATTGCATCCATTGGAACACGTTAGGCAACCCAGTCCACCTGTAGGCGAAAATCAGGTATAACTCATGTGAGTTATTAAGATATGCAGAAATATCAATTGTTCTCAGGTTATCTTGTGAAGGCCAACATCTTAAGATAAGATCAAAGATGAATTCTGCACCACCTACTGGATATTGCAACGGATAAGACATCAGTAGGCCTCCATTGTTCAATGGAGAATATTACTTAGGGTGGAAAGAAAGGATAAAAGATTTTCTTCAAGTTGTGGACTACGAACTCTGGAATAGAATTATTGATGGACCTCAATAACCCAGGAAGAAGGATGCTGAAAACAAAGCCGTATTAAAAGACAAGAATGAGTATGATGAGGTTGACTTCAAGATGCTTGGAAAGAATACAAAAGCCACGTATATTCTTATTTGTGGACTTGGACTAGATGAATACAACAGGATCTTAGGTTGTACTACTGCAAAATAAATTTGAGACACTCTTGTGGATGTGTATAAGAAAAATACGGAGAACTTCAAAAAAGAGGAGGAAACATAGGATAATTCACTAGAATTAAAGGTGTCTGACATCGAAGAATTAGATCTAAATGATAAAAAGCTTGCCAAGAACTTAAAATAATTCTTTAAGAAAGGAAAGCGGCAAGACAAGAAAGGAACATGTAGAAGGTGATGTTCCAATGATATGTCTCAAGATGGTTTCTTCAAGTGTGAGAATATAGATTACATGATCAAGGATTGTCCATTGTGAGAAATTAAGCAAAAAAAGAAATGAGCTGAAAGTTCATTGAAGATAAAAGAAAAATCTAAATCCAAAAAGAAGGAATCATTTTCTATGATGGTTGCATAGGCATCAATCTTAGAAGAATCTGATGATGATGGAGTTGATGAAAATGCACTCATGGAAATTAGAGATTTAGATATGGAAGAAAAAGAGGCAAACTCCTAGGTAAGTTTTTTGATCTAAAAGACAAGTTACATCTTTGTTCTAAGAAAAGACTAATCTCCTTGATGAATCAACTAATTGATAATTTTCATGACTTAACTGCCGAAAAAGATTAATTACTCAGTTTTTTTGCTAGTCTCAAGTATGAGTATATTGATATTGATAAATATAAAAGTGTTATTGATAATGAAAATTACACTCTGAAGGAACAGGTTAACCAACATGGTTCAACCATCCTAGCTTTAAAGTCTGGAATCATCAAGCTTACTATGACTGATAAAGAAAAAAAGTTGTTAGTGATGATTATCAAAGAATTGAGTTAAAACTTAATAAAGAAAAGACAAATTATTTTATAAAAGAGAAAAGGTTAGAAAGCTAACTCAAGAAAACTCTAGAATAAAACTTGATCTTGAAAAAACTAACCAATGGACCAACTCATCTAGAAATGTTAATCATCTAAGTAGTAAAACTCAAAATAAGAGGGTTGACTTAAGTTTTCACAAATAAACTATTTCTATAAGAATTTATGTTATATTTGTAAAAAACTAGGACAACCCACTACTAAACATCTAAAAGCTACTGGAATTAGGATATAAAATTGATTAAGAAGAAAATTTTTAGAACTAATAAGAAAAACAGGTACACTAACCTGCTGCCAATATGTGCAAAAGGAAGCTTGATTAATGCATTTGATTATAAAAAGTGAGTCAAGCTTGTATGAATGCCTAACACTAACTTTGATTCAGTTACAGAAAAAAATGAAAGGAAGCAAGAAGAAATGGCACATAGATAATGCTTGCTTAAGTCATATGACTAGAGATAAATAAAGTTCCTCTCACTTACTGAAGAAAAGAGTGAAAAAAGTATCCTGTGAAGGAGATTGCAGGGTGAAAATGTTGCCAATAAGAAGAGTACATTAGAATAAGTTGTGACACCCATTTTATCAGATGAACAAGAGAAAAGCTCATTGACAGAGGAAACATTAAATCAGTACGTAGGATCACCAAGTTCATCAACACCTGTTTACGAGAGTAACCTAAGTATTTCACGATAAAGGCCATTGAAAAGAATGGAAGCCTTAGTATAGAGGGAACTATGGATGAAACATATAGATGAACCTGGTATGTTGTAGGAATCTAACTGGGGATGAGTAAGATTACACGAGTATCCCTCAATGATTGGCAAAAGAACACTGTACAAAATGCATTCTTGTTTATTTGGTTGTATGTCTTTATATCATTTTCAAGTTCAAGTAACCATGCATTATAACATTATATTTGCCCATATCTCTACAAAAATAGATTGAATAATAGAAACAAGATCAACTGTTGAAATACTGATTGAGGTATGTGTACTAATATTTTTTAAATATTAAAAATAATTATAAAATACTTGTACCTCTTTCTTTCAAAATGCACAATAGAGATTGACTCCTAAAAGAACTTAACAACTATCATTCTTTCAAAAATAAGAAGTCCAAGGTAATTGTAACTTTTTGTATAAAGTTGTCATTCTCATCTCATCATACTCCTTCTCATAGCCAAACTTGATTGGTGATTTAGGAGTTGGTCATATGAATAGTGATTCTGAGTGAGTAGTTACTACTAAATTTTTTGTTGATAAATGTACTTTTGGTTTGTATGATTAAGAGAAAATTGAGGTACCAATTGAGGGGGAATAATATGGAGATATGAATTTAGAGGAATATGTCTATGAGATTATTAATATTGCCGAGGGATTTAAGAAGAATGAATCTTGTGAGAGGAATCTCTAGGTGACCCCATAGTTGAACCAAATTCATTTGATGGGCTCAATTATTGAGGCATCTATTTAGGTAGAAATATTTGGGGACTCCTTAGTAGAAATATAATCCTCCCATTGAAAAAGATGTTGAAGAGATTTAGGATTATTGAACAATGATGAATAATTAAGGGATGGGTCTGAAATATCTGTACCTATAAATAGGTTGAGGCAGCTGATTCTTTTGTACCAACGGACAAAGTTGATAACAAGGACACTATTATTTGCACTTTAATTTAAAAAAAAGTTTGATCTTATCTTTGAAAGATTATTGACAATCACTATACAAGCTAAAGTATTAGACACACTAAGGCTTGCGACCAAGATGTTGTACCTACTTCATCGAGAAGATCCAATGCTCTTTTGTAGCACCTAAGGTCTGCCTTGACTGCTAAGAATAATGATATTGCCTCACTTCATACTTCTCACCTTGAGGCCTTGAATGTGATTCAAGTATAATATAGTACTGAGAATGATGATTTTAGAGAGAAAAATTTACGTCTTAAGGCTGAACCCAAAAAACAAGAAAACGCTACAGACTCTGCACTGTACAAGGCTTTGACTTGCTCAAGAAAGATTCTCCTTCATCATCTCATGCTCCATTTTCACCAAAATCCCAATCCTACTATCCTTGATTTTTTCAAACCTCTTCAACTATTATCACAAATGCTTTAATATTTTTTTTAATTTTATTAAAAATCTATGGTGCATTTAAAGAATGATTAATGAAAATGTTTGATTTTAGTATCTTGATTCTATATATCGCCTTTTCTTTGCAAATACTTTGTTATATCTACTTGAATTTTTGAATATTAAGTGTTTATATAGATGATAGCCCCAACGACCATGAGCTTAAAATTTTTAACTCAAGAGATTTGATTTGCATAACTGATGCAGGTTTTTTATGATGTCATAAGGGAAAATATGTATACTAATGTAATATTTATAACCCATAATTCTGACCTGGTTTATCTAATGTGTGTCTTTTGATATTTTATTTGGACTCTGAATTGGCCATAGTTGGTTGAGCATAATACACAACAAGCATTAGTTTGGTATCATCAAAAAGAGGAAAATTGCTGGATTCATATATGTTTTGATGATTGACAAAGTAGTTAAATAGATACAGGAAATAGATTAGATCAACATATTTCTGCATCCAGAGTCTAGCTTGTACAATGACTTTTTAAAATAAAAAAGTCTCAAGAAAAAAAGACTAGGAAGTCTGTCAATGAATATCCAAGACAAAAGTATAAAAACATACAGACTCAAGCATCCAAGTAAGAAGGAAGTTCTTGTCAAGCAAGAGTTCTTACAGATCTGGACAAAGCATATCCACATAAGGAGTCCACAAATATACAGGCTCAAGCATCCAAGAAGATGAGAGTCCTTGTTAAGCAAGAGTTTTTAATGGACTGACAGATTTAGATGATTGACAAAATGATGAACTAGATACATGAAACATGTTTCTATAACCTATTCCATTATGTAGATTTCATAATTCTTTGCCATCCATATGGTTGAAATAATTTTTGATGATGCCAGAAGGGGAAAGATAAAGATTGTGTAGATTTTATAACCTAGTCAACTAACTTGGCTCCTTCAAGTATTTTATGCTTTAGTTTTCACAGGTCAAGATATTTGTATTGAAATGGAATGAACAAAAATATGTTTTTTCATTCAAGTATTTCATGCTTTAGTGTTCATAGGTCAAGATGTTGGTATCAATATAGAATGGTCAACATCCTAAGTTTATCATCATAAAAAAGGGAAATTTATTTGGACTTCTGAAGTTTTGATGATTGAAAAGAGGCCATAAAACAAGTAAGGTTAGCTGGATAACTAAAAACCTCTTCAAAAGAGTTCAACTTGTAAAAGAACTTTTTGTGGATAAAGTCACATGTGAAAAAATTAAGGAAAAAAGTTTGTTACTTCAGATAAACATAAGGAGATCATCATTTACTGAAAAAAAAAGAGTTAGTATTTGACTACAACACTCAAGAAGAGAGTCCAAGAAGCATAGGATTCCTTGTGGAATTAAAAGTCTATTTGGTTGTGAAGATCAAAGGGAGTTTGTCATGACTTGAGACTACCCCCTAGTCGTAACACAGTGCTTAAGGCCACAAGTGACCCCAAGCTAACCCATGAACTGACACAAACTGTAAATACTAAAATAAAGATAATAAAATGTTGTACAAAAGTTATTTAATAAAATATCTGAATAATTGAATGCATAATAAAGGGATCTGACGCATACAGCTGAAAATATAACCAACTGTCTGACTGTCTAAAAGCCTCTAAACATAATGAATTGTTGGGACAGGTCTACAACAAACTTTGACTACTAAAATAATATAAATTGAAATACTGGAAAGCATGATAAATGGTATAACTACTCCTCAACTGATGAGTGATACGAGCCAAATGGTCATCTATGCTTTTGAAGTCATCATTGGATGCCAACGCATAAAGACTCAAGACTTGGTTACCTCGAGGACACAATAATACGCATGAAGGACCTGTTTTGAAGAAGACATAAGGCAAACTCGTGTGTGAAAGATTGCGTGGGGGCTTAACTTTGATGCCAACCTAAGACCACAAGTGTTGAAGCATGACTCCATAGTTGTAGAGCATTGAAGAAACACCCTTAATTAAGGGTATTTTGGGGATTACACTTGTTGGAAAGATACTCCATGGACACCGCTTTCATTAAGGGTATTGTGGTTATTTTTGATATGTAATAAGCTTGCCTATATATAGTCTTCTATTAGGTCATTTGCTCTTTAGTTTTTGATTGATGATGAAATATTGAAAGACCTTGAGAGTTTCACCTCTCTTAGAGAGTTATTAGTGTAGGGCTTGGAAAAACCAATATTAATCTTTTACTCAGAAACAGTGGTTCTTGAGGTGAGTTAATTCCCTTAGCGACCACCGTATGAAGATTGGTGTTTGAGTTTGAGATTTTAAGAGTCTTAATGTTTGAAGCACGTTTTGGTTCTTCTTTCTTCGTAAAATTTTATGTCATCTTATCTATCCGTTTATCTTATTGCATTCATATTTTGTTGTTATTATTCTAGGTTTGTGGTGTTCTATAGTTTCTGCCCATGAGTTATTTCCAACTTGCTCTTGGTTTGTTTGTTTGGTGTTGTTGGCTATTTTTAGCACTTCTAGAATGTCCTTTATCATTTGGTATCATAGAAAGGATTTATTTTGTTCCTATGAGATCAATCTTGGGCTTGCTATCTTGAAAAATCACAAAAAAAGTGTTGAAAAAACTTGAAATGCAAGAAAAAGTAATCTGTCCCATTTTTGTGTTTGGGCCGAGATTTGAGGCTTAGTTTTCTTGTGTTTTTGTATGTTTTATTGTTTTTAGTGTTAGTCCCTTCATCACTAACACTAATAGAGTCTACGTCTAAATTTTAAGCTAAATCCGAGTGGTTCTTGAATGTTGGAAGGTTGTTATTGTTGTAGTTGAGAATTGGTCTTGAAATTATGGTATTGTTGTTTGGGAGATCATGTGTGTTTGAAAAATTCAAAAATCATTCAATCTGGAGGTCATTTGCTTAAGATGCACTTTGAGTGTTCTTGGTGATCTTTACCATCTTCATGATTGTTGAACGAAGAATACTCCAAATATGTTGTTTGATCTTGAATAAAGTGGAAATAAGGTGTGGTCTTTTGTTTGTATTGAATTTTTTTTTCAAGACAACACCAAAGAATAAAGTAGACAAAAGGCTTTCAAAAAGTCTTGTTGCCAAAAAGCAGAAAGGGGTATCTTCCAAGGCTTACAAAAGAGGAAAGAGAGACAAAGACTTTAAAAAGTTGTCTTGCCAAAAAGGTGCAAAGAAAGTCAAAGACTTTGGAGTTTGAAGAGGGATCCAAGTCTTGTTCTTTTTTTCTCCAAAGCCAATTTCCACTCGTCCACATTAAAATCAACCAACTCAAATTGCCAATAAAAAAAATAAAATTCCCAAGTCAAAACTGCCACATCACCAATTGCCACATCACTAAACTGCCATGTCATCAAAGTTACCACATCATCAAACTTCCAAATACTTTGAAGCTCAAATTTATATTCTAAGTGTCTTATTTTTGACTCTATTACTAATTAACAACTAGTAATCACCTACTTAGTTGTAAATTAGTTTTTAAATCTATTTTTGTCTTGTCTTCGTTATTTATGTGCTTTTCTCATTTTTAATTCATCATAATTTTTATTTCAAGTCTGTAAGCTAATTTTTTTTTGTTTTGTGTCTTGAGTCGATCAAACAAGAATCTATTCCGGACGCTAAGTAGGATTGATATCTTATTGACTACCGGAGTATAAAAAGCTTTCAATATTCGCCACTCCAATTGTGAGGATCACAAAGGTGAGTGCATGCGAGTGTTGGTGAGGAGCTTTTACCACTAATCTTATTTGTTCCTTTTGTAGGTACAAGGTGTTATAAGGTGAACATGTCTTCGATAGCCGCAGATTATTATGACTATTACATGAGAGACTATGATTGTAGTGAGGGATTTTATGGCTATGAAGTTGTTGGAGATTATGGGGGCTATGAAAATAGCTATGATCAAGGCATGGGAAGATTTGACAGTTATGGGTTTGAGGGGGAAAATGAGGTGAATGAAGTGCCTAGTGCTTATTGTGAAATGGAGATGATGAAAAACATTGTGATGGTCTTTATGATAAAGTTGGGACGTATGGGGGTTCTTACACTTCCCAAACTGAAACTAGAATTGGTGTAAGGTATACCCTTTCATTTGAAAAGCTTATGAGAGCTATGGTGAGAGTGCATGTGCGGAGTGTCAAAATTCATATTTTTCACCTTGTAGTACTTCTAATCAAAGTCGACATGGTATGAATGGTTATATTAGTTATAATGAAGGTTATCCCATGAGAAGAAGAGGGTATGCATCTCCAAAGCCGAAAGGTGATCATGTGCCTTATAATATTGATGCAAGAAGGAATGTTCACTCCGGAAAGGTGATCATTTATGGGGTATCGGGCTGCCTCATTGTGCTAGATGATAGATGCTATAGAATCTACATCCTTCCATCTATGGTTGATTATTTGGGGCTGTTTCGAGAGCCTTTACTTGTTCCATATTCCTTGAACGGGTTTAAGGTTAGCGAGAGAGTAAAGGTTGTCTTCTCCCAATTTGAATTCCATGAGGTGGTGTGGTGCGATATTTTTCCCTTGACATATGGTCATGTAAGCTTGGGTGTCGACTGGTTTACACAACATAAACTTTCAAATATGCAAAATTGGCCTAATGTTGTAAGAGACCAATGGGGAAATTATCTCACTACGTCTATTCTGCTCAAGCCACAAAGAGAAGTGTTCACCTACTCCAATCCAAATGATTATGAGAGAAAAAAGATTAAAAGGAGTACAGGTGTACAAGGTGGCAATTCGAGAGTGGAAATAGGAGAGGTTGTAAGGAGTGAGGTGAGGGGATTACCACCAAATCAAGCTAACTATGTTTGTCCTTCTATTTCTAAGAACATTTGCATAGGTACCAACATGGCAAATGTAGGAGGATAAGGCCGAAGAGAAGTTGCTGTCAAAGTATTTGGGGAACCTTCACACCACGACAAAGAAGAATCTACTCAAGAACTTTAAGGTAAAATAGCTAACTCTTACACTTTTGTGCATGTGAATGATAATTGTGTGGCTGGTAGCCCATTGAGTGTAAGTTGTAGCTTGCCTATATGTGAGTTTATTGTTTCTTTGCCACTTTATGATGATGTACATATTGTGAGTTTGGATACACTAGTTAATCCTATTGATGACCGAATCGACTCTTCTTGTAAGATCGATTTATGTCCACCTAGTAGAGAAATAATTATGTTGAATAAAAGTACACCGTCCTGTGAAATTTGTGCTGATCAACTTATGTGTGAAAATTTCCCACCACTTGAGGATGTGTTTGATGTGATTAATGAATATCAAGTGTGTGGTGATGTTGAAAATATTGATCAAAGGAATAAGAGTGAACCCGTGAGCTTGCCTTTTGATTCTAATGTTTGCTTGGCTCATAGGGATAATCATGTGCTTTCAACATTTAATGAAATTTTAGACAGTGAGCTTGCTAGTTTAAAATCTTCCCGTGGGATAGATCATGCTCTCTTTAGGTATAATGTCTTGTTTGAAGATGGTATAATCACTCCCAATGAACCTAGTGGTGAGAATGATGGTATAGCTTATCTTGAAGGCTATAGCCTATATGCTAACCCACTATGGTGTGAAAACATTCCTCCTAAAGATGGAAATCTCTTTTTGAAATATGAGAGTACTCTTAAGGGTAAGGAATGTGTATTCCTTCTTAATAACCCGAGGGAAAAGGTGTCATTGACTCCTTGTGGTAATATTTCTAAATGTGCATCTTTGCTTGACACACTTGTGCTTAAATTGCCTGAATCCCAACTTGTGGATGCCGAGTTATCTATTTGTTTGAAGTAAAGAGAGTGTATGTGCTTAAATGCTTTGTCTTCACTCGTGTATGTCTTTACACTTGATCCTTTCCTATACTACCTCTTTGTCTATGATGACATCCATGTTAGTTTTAGGTTTGCATTAAGTAGAGGTAGGGGTCTTGTTGGTTGGTCCACTTGTTTGAATGACAATTCTATGTGGGATTGGTGAACTTTGAGACCAATAGTGGCACTACGTTTGATGAGGCCACTTGAAGAGGTAATAAAAAAATTGTGCTTTATGGTTCCTAAGACAGGGGTATCTTTACCTTTTGGACTTAGTGATACCAATAAGACCTTTGTAGTTTCTTTATCTCTTGATACTTTTCATAGCCATTTCCTTTGTAACATTCTTACTAAACTTTTCATGACTAAGACAAAGGATTTATGGTTATATCTCACGTATTTACCACCTTGTCATGATGATGTTATTTGTTGTACTAACCCTAACCATCATGCCATGAGGAAGTTGTACTTGTTTGACCTTTCTTTAGTTTTGCAAGGTATGGATTCGAGGTCGAATCCTTTTCAAGAAGGGAGGATATGAGCAAAATGGACATCTATGCTTTTGAAGACATCGTTGGATGCCACTCATTAAGACTGAAGACTTGGTAACCTTGAGGATACAAGAACATGCATAGAGGACCCATTTTGAGCATGACATAAGGCAAACCCGTATGTGGAAGATTGCGTGGGGGGCTTACCTTTGATGCCAACCTGAGACCACAAGTGTTGAAGCATGACCCTACGATTGTAGAGCATTGAAGAAGCACCCTTAATTAAGAGTATTTTGGTGGTTACCTTTGTTGGAAAGACACTCCATGGCCACCCCTTTCATTAAGTATATTATGGTCATTTTTGTTATATAATAAGCTAGCCTATATATAGTCTTCTATTAGGTCATTTGCTCATTAGTTTTTGACTGATGATGAAATATTGAATGACCTTGAGAGTTTCACCTTTCTTATAGAGAGTTCTTAGTATAGGTCTTGGAAAAGCCAAGTAGTTAGTGTAGGGCTTAGAAAAGCCAATATTGATCTTTTGCTTAGAAATGATGGTTCTTGAGGTGAGTTGATTTCCTTAGCGGTCACTGTATCAAGTTGGTGTTTGAGTTTACAACTTTAAGGGTCTTAATGTTTGAAACACGTTTTTGTTCTTCTTTCTTCGTAAGATTTTATGTCATCTTATCTATCCCTTTATCTTATTGAATTCGTATTTTGTTGTTATTATTCTCCATTTATGGTGTTCTGTAGTTGTTTCCCATGAGTTGTTTCCAACTTTCTCTTGGTTTGTTTGTTGTTGTTGGCTGTTTTTAGCACTTCTAGAATGTCCGTTATCAATGAGGACCCACCAGTGCTGCATTTGAGTGATATAGGAATGGACTACGTGCGATTTGGGAACTGAGTGCCCGAACTTACATTGTGAAATCAACATAGCACAAAAGAGAGTATGCAATCACTACTTTGAATGTACTGGTAAGTTAGATAGGGACTAACTGAAATACATATAGCTGCTGAGCATGAATGCATGAACATGTAAACGAATGCAAGATCAAGCATATATATGTACTAAAATGATCTAAATATCTGAATAACTGGTATATGGATACTTAGTTATGCAAACCTGAACTGTCAAAATCTGAATACTGAACTGAAATTGTGGGAGCTACTGACATGCCCTAATCTGAGCTAATCGGGATCTAACCGTAACTGCAGTTGAAAGGATATTAGTACCTTACCAAAGGTATCAACACCAGCTATGTGGATTCACTAAATTGGTGTCCTGAAGGACTAGGGTGTCAGTCCTCTATTGGCGGGTAACCCTAAAGAGAGTGTCAATACTCAACTGGCGGGTGACCCCTCATAACCTACGTAGTTCTAGAATTTAAGGACTTCTATTAAAGGTCTTAGTCCTCTACTAACGGGTCAGCCTTCATCCCTAGGTTCGCTCGGTGCTAAGTCCTACTCTCAACCGAACTAGCACTGATACTGATGAAAGGCTTAACATGATTGATACTGTCATATGCTCAACATAATGGTATTCTGAATTTAATAATACAAGTATGATCTGAATGACTTGTAACTTGACATCAATGACATACATGAATATCTAGGTATCGGGTGTTCATAACCCACCATCACTATATAATACGAACTAATCTTGGCAAATATTGAACAAATCCACGGTATGGGAAAATCATGACTAATACTCAGAATTTCAATAACTAATCATGATGTAGACATTTGCATATCAAACATATGGAAACATAATCTTCATGAGGGAAAATATTTTCATAGTTCGGAATAAAAAACAATTAAGAGAAGATTCATAAAATTCATGGTTAGCTTAGTCCGGATCAATGGACTTGCCTATCAAAAATCTCAGCTGGGACATCCTCATAAGACAAAGAATATGAAATACCAATGTTCTCACTAGGTACAACTAATGGTTCAACAACCATACACTTTTTCAACATCGATACAAAGAAATTAGGATGAATAGAACCCCAAATTGCAAACAACCCCAATTCATAGGCAACATTCCCCTCTTTTCTCAACATTTGATGCGGAATAACATAACAAGCGATGAGATTCAGTTTCTTCATAAAATTTATCACTTCTTTCGTAGGAGAGACCTTCAAGAACACCCATTCTCTAACATCAAACTCGAACTCCCTTTGCCTCACATACATATAAGACTTCTGGTGTCTCTGAGTAGTTATAAGCCTCTCTAAAAAACCTTTCACCTTATCCACGACATGGTGAACTAAGTCGGGACCAAAATATCTAGTCTCACCAACCTCAAACGATACAATAGGAGACCTACACCTAATACCACAATGAGCCTCAAACGGAGACATCTGAATACTCAAATGGTAATTGTTAGTGTATGCAAACTCAATAAGAGGTAAGTGATCCACCCGAATACCTCTAAAATCAATAACATAGTCTCTTATCATATCTTCCAAAGTCAGAATATTCCATTCTTCTTGCCTATACTTTTGAGGATGGAAAGTAGTGCTAAGGTTCACCTGCGTAGCCAAACCCTTTTGAAATGGATGCCAAAAGTTAGAAGAAAAATGCATACCTCAAACTGAGAGAATGGAAACAAGGGCCTCATGCAACTTGACGATCTCCTAAATAAATAGCTTAGCATAATCCTCTCCAAATTAAGTAGTTCTCACCAGCAAAAAGTTAGCACACTTAGTCATCCTTTCCATAATGGCGCATATAGAATCATACTTGTTGAGAAACTATGGAATACCCATAAAGAAATACATATTAATCATCTCCCATTTCCATATAGGAAACTCTATCTCTTGAGATATGCTCAAGTCCTCAATTGATAAACCTTATCTTGATGAAAAAGCATTCACGTAGAAATAAAATTCACCATATTCCTCTTCATATTATCACACCAATAGATTTTCTTTAAATTATGATACATCTTCATCAAACTCGGATGTACTGTATACCTCAATGCATGGGCTTCAGTCAAAATCCTCTCTCGTAGCCCATTAATATCAGATACACACAACCAATCTTGATACCTCAGAATACCATCAAAACCAATCTCAACTGCCATAACCTTTTGTTGACTCACATCTTCCTTAATCTCTATAAGTATAGGATCCAAAGCTTGTATTTGCTTTACCTCAATACCAAGGGATAATTTGACCACCTCTTTAACAACAACTTATCCATCTACGGAGTCCATAAGATAAAATCCCAAAATTCCCAACTAGTTAATATCCTTCAACAATCCTGTTTTCTCCTCATAAACTTTCAATAAACTCAATATCAACTACCTGCTAAGAGAATCAATAACAACATTAGCTTTACTTGGATGGTAGTAAGGACTTATGTTGTAATCATTAAGCTATTCTAGCTAGCACTTCTACCTGAGGTTCAATTCCTTCTAAGTGAACATATACTACAAGATCTTATGATCTTACTAGATATACACGTACACCCTATACAAATAATGTTGTCAAATCTTCAAAGAAAAAAACACAACGGCTAACTTCATGTCGTGAGTTGGGTAATTCCTTTCACGAACCTTAAGCTTTCTAGAAGCGTCGACTAGAACCTTACCATGATGAATCAATACCCAACCCTATCCCACATAGGACACATCACAAAACACAATAAAACCATCAGCACCCTGGAGAAGGGCCCAAAGTGGTGCAAATGTCAACTTATTCTTCAACTTCTCAAAGATACCCTTACAATCCTCTGATTACTAAAACATAACATTCTTTAGAGTCAACCTTGTAAATGGAGTAGCAATAGAAGAAAAACAATCCATAAATCTGCTATAAAATACAGGAAAGCCTAAGATGTACCTAGTGTAAGTTAGAGTCATGGACTAGGACACTTCTTAACTGCCTCAACATTCTACGAATCCACCTTGATCCCCTGACTAGAAACAATATGCCTAAGAAAAGTCACAACATTCATCCAAACCTCACACTTATAATGTTTAGCATATAACCTCTAGTTCTTAAGAGTATGCAAAATAATTCTAAGGTGATTGGTATGATCCTCCTCACTCTTAGAATACACCAATATATAACAATGAAAAATATCACAAATAAGACCAAAAATTAAATGAACACCTGATTTATAATATCCATAAAAATGGCCAGGGCATTGGTCTATCCAAATGACATAACCAAAAAGTCATAATGACCGCTGTGTTTGAAAAATAGTCTTAGGGATATCAGCCTCTCTAAGTTTCAAATGATGATTCCCTTAACAAAGATAAATCTTAGGGAAGAATCTAGCACCCTAAAGCTTGTAAAAAAGATCATCAATCATAGGACAAGACATTTATTTTTCATTGTAACCTTATTCAGCTGGATATAATGTATACACATCCACTGATACCGATCTTTCATATGCTTGAAAAAAATAGGACAACCCCATAAAGAAATACTAGGATGAATAAAGCCCTTGTCAAGAAGATCCTTGAGCTTCTCCTTAAGCTCCTTCCATTCAGCTGGAGCTATTATATAAAGAGAAAAAAAATAGGGCGGGTATCTGGTATAAGATTAATCCCAAAATTTATTACTCTATCTAGAGGAATTCAATAAATATCATCGTGGAACACATTCAGAAATTCATTTACCACAGGGACAGACTGTAAAGAAGGACCCCCTGAATTCGAATCCTTGACCCAAAGTAAATGATATAGACACTCTTTTTAAATCAAATTCCAGGCTCTATGATAAGAAATAAACCTCCATTTTTTTTACTAAAGAACTCCCCTCCCATTTGACCACCAATTTATTAGGAAATTAGAAACTGACCTTTCCAGTTCTACAATCTAGAGAAGCATAGACTATCTAAAGATAATCCATCCATAAGATCACTTCAAAATCTACTATATCTAGCTCTATCTGGTCAACCAATGTTGCCCTACGAAGCACAGAAACTACACTACCCCTATAGACCTTCCTTGCAATAATAGGGTCAACCACCAGAGTAGACATAGCAAAAGGGTCGACAATATTCTTAGGAACTAAACCAAATTGCGCAGCCATATAAGGGGTTAAACAAGAAAGGGTAGATTCCAAAATAAGGGAACTATACATATAACGAGAGATGAGTTATAATGTATCGGTG
The DNA here is from genome assembly GCA_030864225.1 of Capsicum baccatum var. pendulum. Taxonomy (NCBI): domain Eukaryota; kingdom Viridiplantae; phylum Streptophyta; class Magnoliopsida; order Solanales; family Solanaceae; genus Capsicum; species Capsicum baccatum. The sequence continues at coordinate 44,922,604 of CM061559.1, read as the reverse complement.
ATAACCTATGGGGATGCCTCAGATTGGTGATGAGTGGCTAGAGCATAAAGAAAATTTTGACCAGTGTTGGTACCCAAAATAGCAGACTTTGGTTCATGACACAAAGAAGCAATCGAAATACTATTAACCCTGGTGGCTACCTTAGCTGCAGGAAAATTCCTTTTCATATGTCCTAGCTGTCCATGATGGAAACACTAGTTCCTCCCCTTATTACAATAACCATGGTGAAGCTTCCTATAGTATCTATAAGGATGATAAGGTGGGGATGAATAAACCCCTCTAGCCTGAGGCTGGGAACCCTATGCCCTAGAACCACTACTAGCCGAAAAATGATGATTTCCTGATAACTTAGGATAAGGGAAACTAGCTGAAGAATATGAACCAAAATTTCCCCAAGTCTTATTCTTGATCCATTGTCTACCACCTCTCCCACTGTTATGCTATCCTGCACACAACTTTGAACACTAGAACTTCTTATTCTACCTCTTTCCCATCTCTTCCAGTCTTTTTTTCTTATTCCTCTACCTACTGCATGTATATAAACAACAAGTATGGAGATATCTATAACATTATTAAACATTGTAGCCTTGCACTCTAATACCAAGTCATGGGATAATGCAACGACAAATTTCCACATCCTATATCTCTTGTTAGACACCAAATCTGTTGCATAATGAGACAACTATTGAAATTTCATGGTATACTCTTTCAGACTTATCTTGCCTACTTTTAATTCACAAACTCCTTTAACCTATAATCCCTTAGCTTATGAGAAAATAAATGACCAAAAAAGTACCCTAAACTCTTCTCACTCGGCTGACTCAGGATCATCACTCCCTCAACTTCTTAATTCGCCATACCATTGATAAACTACATATGCAACAACTCCACACCCGCTACATTAGTGGTATGAATAACCCTGAAAGTCTTCTCTAATACATCCATAAACCCCTGAGGATCCTCCCCAACCATAGAGTCTGTAAAGGTTGAGGGAACCAACCTCATGAACTGGCCAACTCGAGTGACCTTAATTGAAGGAGAAACAGAACCAACATAATTTGACTGGCATGACTAAGACATCACTAACTATGTAAGTAAATGAATGGACTAAAAGAACTGTGCATTAAAGATGTCTCCTGAGGCAGCTGATCATAAGCATCACAAGTATAAAAGACCAAGAAGGAATAATAGGGATAGGTTGAACTCCACATGGGGATATGCAATTGGGAGAAGGGATACTAGATCGAGTCTGCAATTCATAGATAAGGAGTGTTCCATCCATATTTTCCTCAGGTAGGACTGAGGGCCCAGTAGTGTTTCTATGAAAATTAGATCTTTAGGGAGGCATGTTCTGAAATATAAGAAATCCGGGAGTTAGAGAAGTTCATGAAACTAATTTTATAGCCCAAAATAGAACATAAGATATGGATACATTCCTATATGTATTGTAGCATCCTCCTTATAAGAGTGGTTCAGTGCACACCCATAAAAAGGACTCTACTAGACATATATTTGTGGACACCGATTGACCTTGAACCTATGCTCTTATACCAAGCATGTCACGACCCAGGCAAGGGCCAAGTCGTGATGGGTATCTCAAGTCCACCATGGATAAAATACTACCCCTTTAGCCTAAACATCCAACCATAATAAGGGTAATAGTAGAAGTAACCAAAACATAACAATAAAGATAATATGAATAGATAACTCATATTGCAAGACAAAAACCAACATCCAACCGACACATTTGCCCATAAAATTCTCTAAATACCGAGTACCAGCCTAAGTTGGGACATGAACCTGACCATTACTATGAAGATCTTTAATTGCCATAATATAAAAAGAAACCTAGGAAATAGTAAATATTTTTGTATGATGGAGGCTTGACTTGGATCATATAACACTGAACAAGCTAATAAAAAACCCCTAGGCCCCTATATAATAAAATAATATAGAGACTGAGGACGGTTAGCAGGGTGAGCACTAGCCTGTATGTTAGGGAAGGGATAAAATAATGACATGCCAAAACAAATAAAACTCTATGTGCATGTTCACTTACATATAAATATAAGATGATAGGATGGGTATCAAGTTGAAGCATGAGATTTAAAACCATTATCCTTGACTATGTAGATCTAGCAATCCTAAGGGAAGCCACGAGCTATATGGGTTCAGCTCCCCTACTGAAAAGGCCCCAGAATATGTTAGCCACACAAACTAGGAAAATCTGAGGAGGGGCTAGAAAATGAATGACCCCAGCCATTCCAAATTTTATATATAGTGTGAACTATGCACACGATCATAAATACCCCAATCTCAGCAAATGTGGTTTCCAGCATTGGTCTCCTCGGACCTCTACCTTTCATGGTAAGCTATACAAACCTCTTGAAGGCCAAATTAAAACTATTTACACATATTCTAATATATCAGCCAAGAATTTTTTTAATTAGGTATTTACCATTTGTATCATCATATGGAATAAAGTTTAAGCTTGTAATCCACTTCCATTATGCCATTTTTAAAAAAATTAGCTAAATCAATTCAAAGGTTTCCAGTTTAAAACAAATCCATGGATACGATGGCCTTTCAAAATAAAATTATGTTCCATTAACCTTTTATGCATTGAAATTTTTCAATAGTGAAGTAGATTATGTATGAATCCATGTTTCAAAACTAGTTTCACAAATTGGGTTGAGGTTAAAGACAATTGAACTATTAAACCATAAAATTTGGAAAAACCCATGTTTCCTTCCCCATTCCCACACCCATACATTTATCCAATCCAAAAACCATATTTTAAACCAAGAATATCATAATCAAAATATGGAAAAACAATTCATGTAATAACCATTCAAATTCCCTAATCCTATATTCACAACCCAACAATTAAACAACATCGATAATAGTTAAACACATTTTTTTGAATAATATTAATTTATGGAAGAGATACATGACCGAATACATCGAGAATTTTTTATAAAAGACCACCCATGGAAGCTAAATAATCAAGCCCTTGAAACCCTAGCTTTTCTTGACTTTGACGTTTGATAGGAGAGACTTGTGTTTGCTTTTGATAAGATAATTATAATAGCGCTAAATGTGTGTTTTAAGTCATGGGAGTAGTGTTAAGGAGTGAAAATACCACTTTTCTTTAATAAAAATGGGCAAGAAAATATTGCCCAGTCAATATAGTAACAACTAGTGAAAACTAATGATGAGTCATCACCTTAAATCGTCGCCTAAAGCCCCAATACATGACCCTTCACTATTATATTCATGAGACATACTCCATGACTTGTGACTATGAACTACAACTCACAGGGTCTCAATCATGATCAAGATTTTATACTAGGACAACCTCACTAGTATGACTACGATTGGCAGCCTACGACCTGTGAAGAGTGAATAAAACTTGTTACCTGAGCCGAACTCTGAGCAGTGATAAATTTTTGAACTAAATTCTAGAGACTCGAAAATTGGGGTATTATAATCTGATCTATCCCAATTTAGATATCCCAAACTACCTCCTTTACTTCAAACTCTATATTTAAAGTTTTACTAACCTAATTCAATTCCAAATGTTTTTATGAACTCCTTTACCACTTAGTAAACATATTATGGTCTTAATTAATATAATTATCAACCTATAATTTACTAGATTTACCTAGACCACACTATACTAGGAATTTATCAAGGACTGGCCTAGTCTAAAATTTTTAAAACTTCATCTGGGGTGAATATTAATCTAAATTTTGGCATTCTAAGATATTCATAGTTATAAAAAGTGTTGTCAAATTTATGTAATGAAATACTAGCATAGAACTCAACCAACTACCCCAAGAGCCATATCACCAACAGTCGCATACCAAAAATACCATAAAGCATTCTAAGCAGAGAGGTAAAATGTATCAAAATTGAAAAATAACTACAAGTATTATTATATCATCCACCACTAAAACACACATTTTTCCTTAAATGTAAGTATAAAATAGGTACATTTACTCTAAAACAACTTTGGATATCTACTCCGCAAGCCCAACTCTGTCTCCCAGTGTCCTCTTTAACTAGCTGATGCTTCCACAAAACCTTTGGTAAAGTTGTAATGAACCTCTAGGTTATTTTAAAAATTTATGTTCATTTCAGGCATTTTGAGCCTTCCCACAGCTGCTACAGGTCATTTATGATTTTTTGGAAATATCATTTTAGTTATCAAATAATTATTTGGGTTTTAAGCTTATTTTCCTATTTTGGATCTATCAAAGTTAAGGAATCTATCTTGGACCAAAAATCCTAGTATACAACCATGGATGAGAATTATGACATCAACATTAGCTTTGGAGAATTGTCTTTAGGATAGGGGGACCTTTGGTTTAGGGACAACGACTTTCAGGCTCATTTTGGGCTATTGAATGATTATATGAAAATGGACCTATTGGTGTGGGCTGAACGTTTTGTTGAAACAATATCAAATGAAAGGTTTAGTGGTTCCATTGAGTTCAAAATGTCAAATTTTGTATGGTAGCATAGTTCATTAGCATGCACGATGTTTTGAAAAAATCCCTAACACTCTGATGGAGTTTATTTTTGACTTAGAGAAATCTGGTGCATAACACCGTTCGGTGAAACTGCTTAAGTGATGGTCGCTTAAGTGACAAGGTGATAACTTTAGTAATGTACCTTGGACCCCCTCCATCCTCTTAAGAGATATCCTATCATCTTAAGTGGAGGTTGACGACCTAAGCTAAGGCCAAATATTTATGCAGTGGTCGCTTAAGCAACAATTTGACCGCTTAAGCAATCTTTGGGCCTCTTTAGCGGTAGTTCCTGGGATTAAATTACCTTCATCCTAATTTTCCATTCATTTTCTAATGATTTTCCCACCATTTTGAGAGCTTGAATAGAATAAAGTGTGGGGAATCATCCACTGAAGTTAAGGTAAGTTAGCCCAACATTCCTTGGTCATTTCCCATTATTTATCGCGTCAATTTACATCCTATTTTATTATAAATCTTAGAAATTGGGTATGAAAATTTTTATACCTTAGGGGATGATTTGGATATTGATTTATGAACCATTTGATCCTAACTTGTGAGAATACATTCCTAGGACATGTTTATAGGTAAGGATTCTAGGACATGTTTATAGGTAGAAATAGAAGCCTATAACCTTAAGTATCTTATAGGTGAATCGACCTTTAAGATAATATATGTGTTATAGTGATACAAGACTATCACCCTAGATTATAAGTATTTTAATCATAGTTGGTGCTAAGTATCCTTTAGTAAAAAGATTACTACCTGACTTGGTGGATTATCATAGTTTTCAAAATTATAGTATTTTTGTTATACTAGTTATATAGTGTTGGGCTCGAGTCCATGGTTACGATAACAGTTAGTCACCGGGTTAGTATTCTATCCTTGTAAAGGACGTGGCTTTAGCCTATAGAGGCTTGACCACATATGATTGTATTGTTTGGATACTGGATATTGGTGATGACATTCATAGTCTTTGTTATATTTATGCTCACTTAGTTTTACGATTTTGACTAAATCGTGAATTTACTATTATTTTTTGAAAATGGAATTTATCCCTACTTTCCACTTTTAACAAAATTCTATTAAGGGAATCATACCACCTTAATGGACGATTTATGAATTTTTAGTACTAAAAATGATCTTTTAGGATTTAGACTTAGGTTAATTCTGGTTCATGGTTTATCCACTCTTTTACAACTTCTATTTTATTTAGCAAAGAGATAGATTTGAACCCTTTCTACTCTATATCACTTATTAAGTTCCGAAGTTTATCCCAAGAAATGGACTTATATTTTTTAGCGATAGATTGAGTTCATGCAATTATTATATATACATCTCTCCAATACTAGATAAAGTATATTGATGATGATAATCATTTGAGTTACTAGATTAGGACTAGGTTAGTGTATGTGGATATTTTCGAATCCCCTAGGTGACCTTTATCCTTAAGTCATCGTGCTAGAGAAGAGAGATCTCTATAGGTCCTACCTTCACATGATTTTGAGCTAGAGGAGGTGGATACACTAGGTACGTTATGGCACTTGGATCAGTTATGCTACTATGTACTTACTTTGAATTCATTCATTTATATACTTTGCCTACCACCAGTATATTTCTTGGTGCTTGTATCTATCAGCCTTATGGGAGTTATATAGGTATATGTTATGATTGCTAGGTGATTAGTGTTGAATGAACCTTTCGAGTTTAAGGGGACTCAATTATGTATTGTTTGTTTGAATTAGTTGATTACTTTATTATTGTTGTTGCAATTAGTTTATGGTAGGCTGATTGTGGACTGATACTGAGGTTTGTTGTGTGATTTTTATCCCTTTTCCTTTTTACGATAAATTATATTATAGATAATTTTTTCATGGTAAGACATAATGATTAGGAACCCTGACCATGATAGTATTAGCTTTCGCACTTCATTAGTATTCCCAAGAGAGGTTATGTTGGCTACTTTAGGCTGTTATCTTTGAGGTTATCTTGTATACCTATATGTATGTACATATATCTAGCTATTGTATCACCGTATATCCGCTTCTTTCATTTTTTATTCATATTATATGTATATTTCTTATCCTTGTATATTAATATATATCCTTCTTCCATTTTTATTTGTATATTCACTAGTGATTTAGGATATAGTACTTTAGTTCCAAAATACTACTAGAATGTGGTAGTTTATTGTTAACACCTCTCTAGCTTTGTTATGTTAGCTTTTTGGATAATTGCCTATAGTTTATATTCCTGCTTTGCATGTTATTTATACTTGTATTAACTTGGAGCTCAATTGATAGTTGCCTACTTAGTACCACATTTTTTGTACTTATACTACACTTCTTAACATACAAATCATAGTTTGAGTCCTCTCCATGGTTGTGTGGATCGTGCGGAGCAGCTATTACTCCTCCTCGTCTTATGTATCAAATCGATCTCTATATTATATTAATAGATGGGTTGTAAATGTATATTTATTTAGTATTTGAATTTGTACGCTTATTATATTAGAAGCTATTTTCCTAACTCCATTAGGTCATCGGGTTCTCATTAATATATTAGCCACTTAATTATATTTCCTTTGTTGTTCCTTTAATATTTTATGATAGTCCATTATTAGTAGTTTCAAACTATATGTTTCCTTACCTACTAGTGTGTTATAGGATATGCCATTATGACCTGAGAAATTGGGTCATGACAAATTAGTATCAGAGCTTTGGTTTATCGAGTTGTTGGTACAAGAGATAAATATTTAGTAGTGTCTTGTAGATTTTTGGAAATTTTATTCTTGATTTGTTGTTTTGTGTAGGTATTTCTTGAATCGTTGAGTGCATTGCTATTGTCCTATTGATGGATGGTATGAGGTTATTAATAGATGCAAATAAGACTTTGGCATGTTTTTCTAGAGTTTTTGTGCAACATTAGATAAGAGAGTCAGAGGTTCATATCAATGATTTTCAAAATCATTTAGAGGATTTGGGGTCAGCCTATTTTTTGGTAGAGTGTCATGACCAAAATTCTTAGATCATGATGACGTTTCTAAACAAAATAAGGAAAAAATGCAGAATATCTGAAATAAAAGATCAATACATAATATAATCCCAAAACATGGTGGTATCAGTACAACAACTTCTACATAAAAAGAACTCAAAGTGAAGTACAAATTAATATACCAATAAAGCTTATCTCTGAATAGAACATTAAGTTACTCTAGTAAATAAGAAGGAGGTAAATAATACTTCAAATGTCAGGAGCACACTAAGTCACCAAACCATAGCTTCTCCACACGACACACATATCAACGGCAATAACCCGTTCCATGATATACATCAATTTACACCATGGATTAGAGATCAAAACAACACATTATCAAGAAAAACAACTCAAAACACGAGCTAAGACTAGGCTTGCTCATGTTGAATTTTAATTTATTGATTTGACTCTTATCTTGATCCAATTGAACTTTTCACATTACCAACAAGTTGTTAAACATATAATTATATGTTTAAGCCACTAGAAACTCATTTAACACATAATCAAATGGGATAGACTAGACAAGCAACTAGCTCAATCTAGTACGCTAGTTTCCTTGACCTAACTCTAAATGACTCAATTAAGTGCAAACTTGTTTAGAATTCACTTTAAACATTGTAATCACCTACTTTTACAGTTAAATGCAAATTTATCCCATTATCAACCTATTTATCATATGAATTATCTTGAAAACAAGCTAAAAAGACTATAATAGTGACAATAGAAAGCATAAATACACGCAACATCACTACCCTACACTTAAAGCCTTGTTCTTCCTCTAACAACTCTTAACTATAAGAATCATCAACTAAGGAGACTCTACACTTACACTACATGAATGACACTCAAGCTAATACTATAATGACTACACAGAATGTAAGTTTTTCACTAAGCATGTTATTTATACCGTTGAAAGCTCATGAACACTACTCCAAAACATCTTAGCCTCAAGAATTGACTCACCAATTGGCAAATTTATGCATATTGCTCAATCAAGGAAATCATACAAATCACCCACATTCATCAAATATGTGCCCCTCACAAAAATAGAGTTACCCAAAACACTCACGTAAAAGCAACTCATAACTCAATGGGTATAAGAATAAAATTCTGCTCACTCTCATAAGGAATTCACAAGTTACAGAAAATGAACCATAGGCTTGAACTTAGTGTAATACTCAACTAATATTAGAATGGTGAACTTAGGATAAATTAGGTCTTTTTAGAGTTGTAATGTAAGCTAAAGGACGTGTAGGAACTATTTTGGAATAATAGTGACTATCTTCCCTTCGCGCTTTAATACATCACTTTTTATAGTTAAAACCAATCTAACAACTAAATCACACCACTTTTATCTACCCCATTCTTTTGTTTTCACCCCATCTTATTAAGCTCATTTTCAAAACTATGGTGGGATTATTTTATGCACAACTTATTCAATTTGAACAAAATTTTATTCTTTTTTATTACTCAACTCCCTACCACAACACATAACATTTCTTTTTCGAACACCAATAACAATCAGTTTGGTGCTTCAATTTTTACCTTTTTCTCCTTCAATTTCACATTCCTTAATTAATATTTCATTAAAGCACCTAGGAACTTTGGTTCAAATTAAGATCTATCAAAGAAGGGAATTAGGCTACATATGTGGCTACAAAAAAAAAGCTAAAGGATCAATGAGTCTTACTAGGATTATACACAAAGGATAGGTCAAAAAGAAGGTAAAAACAAGGCTACCAAAGAAATGCCTATATCATCTCCTAAACCCAAATTTCTTATTTCGCTTTACACATACATACACCAGGCAAACTCTAGACATCATATGCGACAAGGAATATACAACACCTCATATGCACATGGAACATGCTTGACTTAATAGGATCATCATAGAATCTTAACCAAACAATAGCACAAATTCAATTTTAAGGAAACAAGTACAATAATCATAAACATGAGCCTAAGAGCCTTAACAATAGTAATTTGAACAATCAACATGCTTTTACCAAGCAAAACACTTCCACTATGTAATCAAAAATAGCACCAACAAGAATATCTTACACAAATTTTTAAATTGAGCCAAAAATTGAGAATTTTTCCAACCTACACATCAAAATCAACTTAAAAGTAAGAGATAGAAATGCTCCCTGAGTCCATTAGGCCTAGATAGTAGCATCTTTATGCATAAAAGGGGGTCTATGGGACCCCATACTTAGTTTTTGCCATGCCCCTTAGCTCAGGTTTCGATAGTCGAACTTTCCATTAACCTGCGACTTAATCAAAAACTAAAAAACTATGTTAAGTAAAAACTAAAAACTAAAAGATAAAATATACCTACTTAACTTGGGTTGCCTCCCAAGTAGCTCCTGATTTAGTATCGTGACACTAGTGATGTTGGGCATATTTATACGTCTAAGCACCATAATTTACCCATATTTTAGCTAAATTTTGAGGATAAAATATATAATTCTTGCACTTTTAGTCCATTTTCCTTTAAGTGAGATGACCTATGTGATTAGCATGTTTTTCAGGTGCTAATGAGGAAGATTTCAGCACTTTGTGGACCTGTGGGCAGCAAAGAAAAACTTCACATAAGAGGGAAGGCAACTTTTGGACTGAATGTGCTGCATGAGAACTTTTTCCCGGGCAAACCCAGTATTTATAAATACTTAAGGAGGCAGTAGCAACTTATTGGACAAGGATATTATTAAAAACCTTATTGCTGAATTTTCAGCATCATTCGACAATTAGTCATTATTCAATTTTCAGATTCTGTAATATTTTAGAATAGAGAAAACGGCTTACGTGAGGTACGGAGAGAGAAAAAGACTTCATCCTCTTATTGATGCTAAATCATCCCCATCGTGAAGATTGTTCTAGATTTTGTATGATGATGATGTCTACTTTGATTTCCGTTGTATCCATGAGTAGCTAAACTTATCTGTTAGGGTTATGGAAAACTTGTAAGATACTATCTATTGCTATGAGTTTGTGAATTCTTGATGTGTTATGCTACTTGTATCATTACTCTCTTCTTTTTGATTGAATTCTCATGGTTGTAAACATAGAGAATACGCCATTATAGCATTAACTTGTTTGAGAAGAAAGTTACATGTTTGGAAAAGAGAGTGTGACAAGGAAATAGGGTTTCCAACCTCTATTTACATGTTAATGCCTTAACCCGGATTGACTTCTTGGAGAATTTGTACCATTCGTTATACACTATAGGCTCGAGAGAGCTAAAGTGAAATAAATCCTTGATGGTTGAGAAACACTTGGATTTAAAATTAGAATACGATTCTTTATAAGTGCATGCATGTCTAAATTCTGCATTACTCATAGTTAATAGAGAAATAGAAACTACAAGGTGGATATAACCCTAACTTATCATTCTCTGTGATTAAATATTACTACATAAATCATTCCATCATTACTTTGATAATATTAGTTCACGCCTAAACCAAACCCCCTTTTTCCTTGGAATTTTCAACCAACAGTCTGCTAATAATCGCAATACTTAGTGACCAGAGTATTCCCTATGGGATTCGACACCCAACCCAGTTGGGTTCTATATTTGACAGCGACCGCTTACACTCTCTAACGAGAGTTGTAATTTGGGCGTATCAAATTTTGGCGCCGTTGCTGGGGAATACGGTTGTCAACTAAGTTTGTGATAGTTAATAGACCCTTTGGTCAAAGATTCTCAAATTTTACTTTTTGTTTGTTGTTTTTGTTTTGTTTAGGTTTAGTGGAGTGCATGCCAAATACACGAAGTTCTGGTTAGCCATTATTACCTCTAAATCCTGAACCACATCTTATTAGCAGAATGGATGCACAACGAGACATTGAAAGAAGGGCTGCTCAACAGGAGCAGGCTAGATTAGCTACATTAGCAGCTGCATAAGTAAATCAACAAAATGCTGATAGCCCAGGTCGGGCAACAAATCTTGATGATGAGGACCTGGGTGATGATGAGTTACTAAATCCAAGGCATGTAGATGAGGTGGCGGCACCTGTGAATAGGAGAGATCATCAAGCTAGAATGAGACCTGAATGCCGAGCTATACAGGCCCCTTTTGATAATGATGATGACGATTTGGATGGGGCTGGTGCCACAGGGGCTATTATTCCTCCGCCCTTGGCACCCAGAGCCAAGTTCAATATCACTAGCACCATGATTCAGCTGTTGTAACTCAAAGGGTTATTTAGTGGACTTGCAGGCGACGATCCAAATATGCATCTGATTAATTTTATCTTAACATGCAAATCATTTGACAATCCAGGGGTTGGACAGAATGTGATCCGATTGCGCTTATTTCCATTGTCTCTATTTGGAGAGGCAACTCTATGGTTGAACGGGCTAACTCCTAATTCTATTACTAATTGGAGGCAACTGAAAGACGCTTTCCTAGAAAGATTCTTTCCGCCATCCAAGTGAGCCCAATTAAGAGATGAGATAAGCAATTTTTGACATCTTTCAACTGAAGCTCTCCACGAAACATAGGAGAGGTTCAAAAAGAAGCTTATGCGGTTCCCAAATCATCAGATGACCAATATCCACTTGATGGAAATATTATATAGGGCTTTGAACTCGGTGACAAAGCCAGTGGTTGATAATGTTGCAGGTGGGTCATTCATGGACCTTACCTTTATTGAGGCAAGTGATATGCTAGATCGTATGACAAAGCAGAGTAGATCTTGGCATACCAGGGATTCTGAGGTAGCAAGCTCTACTGTATGTATTGGCATGACTGCAGAACAAAGGCGAAGAGAAGAGGAACGTGACCAGGATATGGCTCACATGAAAACGCAGATGGATCTTCTTACCAAGCATTTATTATCAGGGAAGACAGACAAGGTTAAGGCCGTTGTATCACAGGGAAGAGATGAGGAGGAAGCAAATTACTTGAATAATCAGGGGGGTTTCCGAGGAAATGCCCAAGGAAATCAAGGCCAGAACTATTACGATAAATTTGGATACAAGGACCGAGACGAAGAGAGTTGGAAGAATAAGTCTGACAGGAGTGGTTTGTACGTTCCTCTTGGAAATCATGAGGCTGCGGCATCTATCTCTAGGAAGATGTCCATGGAAGATATGATGGCTAAGCTGTTGAAAGGAGTGGAGGCAACAAACACAGAGTACCTGAGGTAAAAAATTATTTGTCCTCAATAAATCAATTGGTTGACTCGCATTCCACTTTAATAAAATAGCTGGAACAACAATTGAGTCAACTATCAGTGGCACTCAATCAAAGAAAAGTTGGCACTTTACCAAGTGACAATGTGCAAAACCCAAGGAATGATGGATCATGTTTGGCTATTACTACCAGGAGTGGTAAGGTGTTGGAAAATCCATTCAAAGGCAAACAGGTGGTTGATAATACAAAAGAGAATGTTATTGAAGCAGATTGTGATGATTCTGTAGTAGTTGAAAATCAGAATGAGAATGTTCATGATGTTACACCTAGATGTTTGCAGTCTGAAAAGATCAATAATAGGAAGCAAAATAAAAAGGAAGTGGTGGAGAAAACTCTTCCAAATCCACCACTACCTTTCCCTCAGATACTGAAAAAGAAGGATGATGACACCATGTTCAGTAAATTCATGACTATGTTGAAGTAGTTGACTATTAATGTGCCTTTGGTGGAGGCACTGGAGCAGATGCCAGGGTACGCCAAATTCAAGAAGGACCTTTTGACAAAGAAGCGGGCAGCAAGCTATGAACTGGCAGAAAATGTTCATCATTACTATGCAATTGCCACGAGGTTTTTAGTACAGAAGAAGGCAGATCCTGGTGCTTTTACTATTACTTGAACGGTTGGATCTTTGGATTTTGCTAAGGCGTTGTGCTATTTGGGGGCTAGTATAAATTTGATGCCGCTATCCATTTACAGACAGTTGGGGTTGGGCGATCCTACACCAACCAATATACGGCTCGTGATGGAAGATAGGTCGGTAAAACGACCTGTTGGTATCTTATATGATGTACTGGTGAAGGTTTCTACCTTCATTTTTTCTGTAGACTTTGTTATTTTGGACTACGAGGTGGATTCTGAAGTTCCCATAATCTTGGGTCATCCTTTCCTCGCAATAGAAAGTGTGCTTATTAATTTACGAGCAAATGAGCTTTTATTTCAGATGAATGACAAAGTGGTTCGTTTTGATGTATGCAAATAAATGAAGCAGCCTAAACATATGAATGTGTTCTCTGTAGCTGATGTTTATTATGAGGATGAGAAAGAATTATCTGTAGAGAAACAGCTTACTATTGAGCCATTGGCTGCTGTGCTTTTGAATTTTGAGCGTGAAGATGTTGAAGAGTATGGAGAAACTATTTATGCTCTAACAGGAATGGGGTCCTATTCTCATGCCCCTAAGAAGCTGGACCTTGACCTTAAGAATCAACCTTCACCACCAGCGAAACCTTCCATTGAAGAGCCACCGATGCTAGAATTGAAAGAGCTCCCCAGTCATCTAAAGTATGCGTTCTTGGGAAGTGGAAATACATTTCCGACTATTGTTGCGGCTGATTTAGGTGAACAACAAGTAGCGACTCTCATCTCTGTTCTGAAGAGGTACAAGAGAGCCATTGGTTGGACTATTGCTGATATAATTGGTATCCCTCTTAGGATATGTATGCACAAGATTCAACTCGAGGAAGATTGTGTGCCCACTATTGAGCACCAACGTCGTTTGAATCCACCTATGCAAGAGGTGGTAAAGAAAGAAATTATTAAGTGGTTAGATGTAGGGGTGGTGTATCCAATCTTAGACAGTAAATGGGTGAGTCCGATGCAATGTGTTCCCAAGAAAGGGGGCATAACAGTAGTCGCAAACAAAAAGAATGAGCTAATTACACTCAGACCTGTCATAGGATGGAGAGTGTGCATGGACTACCGAAAGCTGAATTCGTGGACGTTAAAGGATCACTTCCCAATGCCATTCATGGATCAAATGCTTGATCGATTGACAGGGAAGGAATGGTTCTGTTTCTTAGATCGTTATTCCAGATACAATCAGATTTGGATTGCTCCTAAAGATCAGGAGAAGACCACTTTTACATGCCTGTATGGTACGTTTGCCTTCAAACGAATACCATTTGGGTTATGTAACGCACCTGCCACTTTTCAGCGGTGTATGATGTCCATTTTTTCTGATATGGTTGAAGACACCTTGGAGGTGTTTATGGATGACTTTTCGGTTGTAGGTGAGTCATTTGAATCATGCTTGGCAAATCTGAGTATGGCTTTGCAGAGATGTGTTGAATTCAACTTGGTACTAAATTGGGAGAAGTGTCATTTTATGATTAAGGAAGGCATTGTTCTTGGGCATAAAGTCTCTGAAAAGGGAATTGAGGTTGATCGAGCCAAGATTGAAGTTATCGAGAGACTACCACCTCTAATTTCTGTAAAAGGGGTTTGTAGTTTTCTCGGTCATGCAGGTTTTTATCGGAGGTTTATTAAAGACTTCTCCAAGATTGCTAGCCCATTATGCAAACTTTTAGAGAACGAGGCAAAATTTTACTTTGGTGAAGATTGCTTGAAGGCATTTGAATGCCTCAAAGGAAAGATAGTTGAAGCTCCTATTATTGTAGCACCCGATTGGTCTCTACCTTTTGAAGTTATGTGTGATGCAAGCGGGGTAGCCTTGGGTGCTGTACTTGGTTAGAAAATAAAAAGTCTATTTCATCCAATCTACTATGCGAGCAAGGCCTTGAATGGAGCACAGAAGAACTATACCATCACTGAACAAGAGCTTTCAGTAGTTGTTTATGCTTTTGAAAAGTTCCGTGCTTACCTGTTGGGAACCAAAGTAGTGGTTCATACAGATCATGCGGCTCTAAGATATCTAATGGCAAGGAAGGATGCTAAGCCAAGGCTAATTAGGTGGGTGTTACTGCTTCAAGAATTTGATTTCGAGGTAAAGGATAGAAAAGGTTGCGAAAACCAAGTAGCTGATCATCTATCTAGACTGGAGAGTGAGCATATAGTGCAAACCGACTTTGATATTGATGATGCATTCCCCGACGAAGATATTCTAGCAACTATGGTGGAAGACTTACCGTGGTATGCAGACTTTGCTAACTATGTGGTAAGTAAAGTGATTCCTGAGCATCTCTCCTTTCATCAAAAGAAAAGTTCATGCATGATGTGAAACACTACTTCTGGGATTAACCGTATCTTTTTCGATGATGTGCTGATGGTGTTATTAGGCGATGCATCTCAGATGTGGAGGTGCCTAGCATACTGGAAGCAAGTCATGCTTCCCAAGTTGGGGGTCACCATGCAGGTGATCGGACGGCCAAGAAGGTACTGCAAAGTGGCTATTATTGGCCTTCATTATTTAAAGATGCCTACGATTTTGTGAGAAGATGTGATTAGTTCCAGAGGCAAGGATCTATCTCAAAGAACCATGAGATGCCCATGTCTAAAATTCTTGAAGTACAGTTATTTGATGTTTGGGGTATTGATTTCATGGGGCCATTTGTGAGTTCATTTGGGATGAAGTATATCCTAGTTGCTGTGGACTATGTATCCAAATGGGTCGAAGCAGTTGCGCTAGCTGATAATGAAGGTAAGCGTATTGTAGCATTCTTAAAGAGAAATATCTTCTCTCATTTTGGGGTACCTCGTACCATCATAAGCTATGAAGATTCACATTTTTGCAACAAGCTGTTTAGATCCGTATTGGTGAAATATGAGGTTAAGCAACATAAGGTAGCTACACCATACCACCCACAAAATAGTGGGCAGGTAGAGGTTTCTAATCGGGAGATCAAGCTGATCCTTGCTAAGACTGTGAATGCCAGTAGGAAAGATTGGTCCAGAAAGCTGGATGATGCCTTATGGGCATATAGGACTGCGTTTAAGACACCAATTGGCATGTCACCATACCAACTGGTTTATGGGAAGGCTTGTCACTTGCCAATTGAGCTAGAACATAAAGCACTGTGGGCACTGAAGTGGCTTAACCTGAATTGGGAGGATGCTACTAATCTGAGGCTGGAACAACTGAATGAGATGGATGAATTCCGTCTACATGCATATGAAAGAGCAGATCTCTACAAGGAAAGGATGAAAAAGTATCATGATCGGAGGATTGTCCAACGAAACCTTCAGAAGGATGATTTGGTACTTCTTTTCAACTCTAGATTGAAGCTATTTCCAAGTAAGTTGAAGTCTAAATGGTCTGGTCCATTCAGAATTAGCCAAGTCTACCCATCTGGAGTAGTGGAGTTAGAAAACAATGATGGTGGTGTCTTTAAGGTGAATGGCCAGCGAGTGAAGCTATATATCGGACCTACCGATTTGATAAAATGTATAGTCACCTTATATCTTGATGAAGTCTGAGTACTCGAGATAGCTATCTCGTGCCGCGATAATAAATCAAGCGCTACATGGGAGGCAACCCATCCTTCTAATCATTTTTGTTGTTTTCGCTTAAGTGTAGGTACAAGACGTACAAAGGAGGAGATTAGTCCTAAATTTTGATTTGAAAGTGAGCCATGCTAAAGGTGGTAAGCTAAGAATGATGGAGCAAAGGCTATAGGCTAGGCGTTGTCTATGCCAATATAGGCAATGGAAAAGGAAATGCCTATGCCATTGCCTATGCTCACTGCCTCACATAGGCAATGGACAAGGTAATGCCTATGCCAATGTAGGCAATGCTATAGGCTCCGCCTATGCCATTGCCTATGCTCACTTCCTCACATAGGCAATGGAAAAGGCGCCACCTATGCCAATCTAGGCAATAGGCAAGGCGCCGCCTATGCCAATCTAGGCAATAGGCAAGGCACCGCCTATGCCAAACTAGGCATTGCTATAGGCGCCGCCTATGCTATCATAGGCAAAGCAATAGGCGCCTCCTACTTATGATTTTTTGCCTCCTAACCTATTTATATATGGACCAAATCCGACCCATGGCTTAGCCTTTAAATAGATACTCAACCTTAGAACACAATGCAATTGTTTGTTCAACCTAGGCACCACCCAAGATCCCCTATTCTCTCAAAGTTTTTCTTTTTGCTCATCTAATCTTGCAAGCTCATCTTCCGGATCCATCACCACGTAAGTTACTCTTTTATATTCCGTAGTTGTTGAAATGCTACGCTTATAATGGTTTATTAGATTTTGAAGTGGTGTTTGGTGATAAGAATATGGTTGGTTTGTTATGATGCATCTAGTTGAGTGAATGGATTCGTATGGGTGTTCTTGACTTTATTCCGACTTGTATTTGATTGGTATACACAGTCATATTTTTATGGAGTCGAAATTGTGAAGTTAATGCATAATCTTAAAAGTCGTAAGCTTAAACGTTTGAACGACTTGTTCATCGAAGGTGTTGATCATGATTGACCACAAGCATAAGATAATGTGTTTATTTCTATACAATAACCTGAGACGATTTCTATGTGGTAGTCTTGTTTAGAGATTGCATTAATCCAATGAAATAAAGTCGGAAAGGATAGTCAAGATTACATGATTAATAACGTTATGCAAACAAATTAAGTGTGGGGTGGTACCATCACGATTTTCTTTTCCGAATATAGTAAATCTTCCAAGATGAAACTAACATGACTGTATTGTGATCTCAGGTAGAATGGCCCCAAAAGGACGACAAGGAAATGAAAAAGTGTCCACCTCATAGAAAGGTCAAAAAAGGGCAAGAAAAGACCAGGTTGAGTCCTCCTCTCTGCAAGTGCCTCGACGCACTTTTGGAATCAAGTGTGTTCTAGAGGAGGAAGGGAAGGAGTGGTATAGGAACAACAAAGTAAAAAAAATATGTTCACGTGGATTTGATGCAGAAGGAGAGTCTAGCAAAGAGAGACCCCCGCATTTTGGCTAAAATCATGGCACTAAATCTTGATTTCATTTTCCGAGATATGGGGGAATGCAATCTTGATTTGACGCGATAATTTTACGCCAATTGGTCCCCAAAGACTACCGTAAGTGAAGTAAAAATTCGGGGCCAACTCTTGCAACTAAATGCGGAGTTCTTCAACTCTTTTCTGGGTACTCTATCTGTGGATCCATCACCACTCAAGGAGCTTTATCACAGACCTCCCTACAGGGCCATCAGACATACACTGTGCGGAACAAGGTCCATGACCCAGTAGATTCGTCATAAGGATAATGGTCATCACAACACCTACCCATATGCCTCTTTGAACAGAGAAGCTCGCATATGGTTAAGTATAGTCAACTCTTGCTTAATTCCTGGGACACAATACACTAAGATCATACGTGATCGAGTCTTCTTGGTGTACGCTTTGATGATGAATATTCCCATAAACATTGGTGCAGTTATACGATTGTCAATGCGCAAGGCTAGGCTGCACAAAAGGTCCCATTTCAGTTTCGGCAATTTGTTGACTACGATCTTAAGGAAGGAGCACATTGAAGAGGAACCCGCGGACCATAAGCTGCCACACAACCCAAAGAAGGTTGATCTCACGAAGATTAAAGAGCCTGAAACTGGTCAAGGCATCAACCTTACCACTGCTGAGAGACATGCTCGAGATGAAAGTTTTTTCTGCTATCTGTATGGCATGACTAGGTTTACCATGATGAATGGGGGTCGTGTTCCGACTGATGCAGAGCTTCAGCAGTTGGACAATGACTACCCGCTTAATGAGCATGCGCGGTCCATGTGTGGAGTTAGGGTATATTTTGAGGAACCTCTCGATGATGACGTGCCAACTGACGATGATCGCTGACTGCCAGACTCAGATGTGGAGGACAACTCTGATGATGACGACTATGATGATGATTCCGACGTAGGGGGTATGACCCCAGACATAGAAGAGGAGTCCGACTAATCAGGTTTTCCTTATTTATTTCCACTGAGGGTAGTGTGTCCCGTCTAAGTATGGGGTGCAGATATATGTCTGCTGTATTGTACTGCTTACCTATATTTATTCTTGTTTGTTTGAATTAGTCGTAGTTAGTTCGTCGTAATTAGTTAGTTATATTTTAGATTTTGCATGAAATTGTTCTGATAAACGGCATGGTATTGTAACAAGAGTTTGTGCTAAATCATTACTATTGAGATTCTTAGGCTCTAAGTTGTGACTCACTGTGTGATAATGTTGTGGTTTAATTCATTCATCTGTTGGGTCAAGAATCTATAATGCTCCCAATGAAGTTGACCATGTGCCTTATGTGTGTGAGGTTATTGTATATTCTTTGTTATGACTGATGCTAGAACTTGCCTGGTGTGTGTGTGAAGCAAAATAAAGATTGTGAGTTTAGGAGATGATTTAGGCATTTCTTTGGCTGCCTGAAATTGTTTACCTTTTTTTTACCTACCTGTGTACGTTGTCCTAGTGAACACCCTTTGAGCCTTTAGCTATTTTCTTTGGCAGCCTCATATGTAGCCTAATCCATTTTTTTCAAGACCATAATTTGATCCAAACTCCTAAGCGCATTAAATTGTAGAATCATGTGGCAAAATAAGAGGAGAATGATGAAAATGATGCCTCAAAGTGTATTGGTACTTGAAAATGTTGTGAAACAGAGTGGCTATCATAGGGATGCCTAATAATAATAAAAAAAAAGAAAAACAAAAGAAAAATAAATAAATAAATAAAAAAATAGAAAAACAAAAAGATAGTTGTGTTTATGATTGAATAACAAAATGGGTGAAAAGGGGTTGGTAGATAAAAGGAAGGTAGAGTGGTTGTTAAAAGATTGTGTAAATGGCATAATGTAGTGTATTAAAGCGCTTAGGGAACACAGTCACTATTTCTAGCCAAAATAGTCCTACCTGTCCCTTAGCCTACATTATAAACCATAAAGACCTATTTGATCCTAAACTTAGCAGTCTGATATTAGTAGAGCATTACACTAAGGGCAAGACTATGGTCATCAGTTGCAATATAAGAATTCTTTGTGAGAGTGAGAGCAAGGAAAGTCTTATACCCATGTTTCAAAAAATGCAAAAATATGAGTGATTATGGGTGATATCTTTTGTGAGCACACATGATTGATGATTGTTGGGTAGTTTTATATAACTCTTTGTGGCTTAACTTGTGGATACGAATTAACCATCCTAATGAGTCTATGTTGGAGGGTGAGTTGTTTCTAGTAATGATCAAAAAACCTACTCTTTGTTAATAATTGCCGTGCATGTCTTGTTGAAAATTTTGCGTTGCTATTGTGAAATTCTAGTTAGGTGTTTGCATGAATGTAATATTTTGTTCGAGGACAAACAAAGCTTTAAGTGTGGGGTGGTGATGTTGGGCGTATTTATACGTCTAAGCACCATAATTTTCCTTTAAGTGAGCTGACCTATGTGATTAGCATGTTTTTCAGGTGATAATGAGGAAGATTTCAGCACTTTGTGGGCCTGTGGGCAGCAAAGGAAAACTTCACATAAGAGGGAAGGCAACTTTTGGACTGAATGTGCTGCATGAGAACTTTTTCCCGGGAAAACCCAGTATTTATAAATACTTAAGGAGGCAGTAGCAACTTATTGGAAAAGGATATTATTAAAAACCTTATTGCTGAATTTTCAGCATCATTCGACAATTAATCATTATCCAATTTTCAGATTCAGTAATATTTTAGAACAGAGAAAATGGCTTACGTGAGGTACGGAGAGTGAGAAAGACGTCATCCTCTTATTGATGCTAAATCATCCCCATCGTGAAGATTGTTCTAGTTTTGGTATGATGATGATGTCTACTTTGATTTCCATTGTATCCATGAGTAGCTAAACTTATCTGTTAGGGTTATGGAAACTTTGTAAGATACTATCTATTGCTATGAGTTTGTGAATTCTTGATGTGTTATGCTACTTATATCATTACTCTCTTCATTTTGATTGAATTCTCGTGGTTGCAAACATAGAGAATACGCCATTATAGCATTAACTTATTTGAGAGAAAAGTTACATGTTTGGAAAAGAGAGTGTGACAAGGAAATAGGGTTTCCAACCTCTATTTACACGTTAATGCCTTAACCCGGATTGACTTCTTGGAGAATTTGTACCATTCGTTATACACTTTATGATCGAGAGAGCTAAAGTGAAATAAATCCTTGATGGTTGAGAAACACTTGGATTTAAAATTAGAATACGATTCTCTATAAGTGCATGCATGTCTAAATTTCGCATTACTCATAGTTAATAGTGAAATAGAAACTACAAGGTGGATATAACCCTAACTTCTCATTCTCTATGATTAAATCTTACTACACAAATCATTCCATCGTTACTTTGATAATATTAGTTCACGCCTAAACCAAACCCCCCGTTTTCCTTGGAATTTTTGACCAACAGTCTGCTAATAATTGCAATACTTAGTGACCAGAGTATTCCCTGTGGGATTCGACACCCAATCCAGTTGGGTTCTATATTTGACAACGATCGCTTACACTCTCTAACGAGAGTTGTAATTTGGGCCTATAAACTACCCAATTAAAACTTAGTCATTCTCTTTCCTTCTCTTTATCACACTTAGTCTCCATCTTCTTACTCTATTCACCCCTATTTGGTGTGAAGTATCAAGTGCAGCAAATTTTTCAACTTTAGCCTTTTCAGGAACATCAATTTTCTTTATGTCGTGCTGTTGTGGTTTTGGCTTAGGCAGCTCAATGAAGTAGTCAGAAGAGGCCTTTGATTAATTAACCACCCCACACTTATCCCATTCAAAAATAGTAATCATACAAAAGTATTTATAGTGGGATAGTGTGTTCAGTGATTGTTTAACTTTAAAAATTGCCTCTTCATCCTCCAACCTCATTTTGAGTGTACCCTCTCTTACATCAATTAACACTTCGTCTGTTGCTAAGAATGGATTCCCCTATATGATTTGTGACTTTTTGTCTACCTAAAAATCTAACATAATAAAGACCATAGGAATAGTAAATTTACCCATATTTATGAGGACATCCTCTATCACTCATTCGGGACGGGCTATGGTCCCATTTGCACACTATAGTAGTTCAAGGCTTGGTATAGGTTTCCCCAAACCCAATTTGTTAGACAAAGATAGAGGCATCAAGTTGATACTTGCCCCTAAATCACTTAGTGCCTACACCACCTCACTATTACCAATCTGAATAGGGAGAGTGAACTTCTTAGGTTCCATAAGATTTTTCAAAATCTTTTGAGTATCCACAAAACTGCACTGCTCAGTGAGGGCTACTTCTTCTACATCCTTCAATTTAACTTTATTAACCACCATATCTCTAATTACTTAGCGTACTTGGTCATACCCTACAAAAATATCTAACAAAGGTAAGTTAATGTAAATCTCTCTAAATATGTCAAAGAACTTTTTGAAACAAGCATACTCCTTTGCTTTGATGTACTTTTGTGGGAAAAGAAGTGGCAACATCTTCTTCTCCACTTCTGCAACAATTTTTTCTTTTGAGTAATCAGACTTCCTCAAATTCTCAGTAGCTTCACCATCTACCTATTCAGTCACCACATCAATATATACCTCCTTCGTTACCCTTAAATGTTCTCATTGAAGATCTTCACCACTCCAGAAAGTGATTGCCATAACTTATTTTGGATTTTTTGTATCTCCTGGAAACCCACCTTGAGGCTTGGTATTTATTATCTCTTGTAACTAACCCAACTGCAACTCTAAATTTCTTAAGGCAACTTGCTGATTTTTTTATTTCTTCCTGGTAACTTTTCATATCGCAACCATTTGTGCTTGACAAACCAAAATCTATTTCATCAATTCTTCTAGGTTGCTATTTGATTGATTTTGTTAAAACTGTTACTGCTAAAATTATTGCGGCTGGGCATTCCATTCTTGATTATGTGGCCGAGTATGCCACTTGATGTTGTAAGCATTACATAAATTTGGAATTTGAGCATTTTCAATATACATTACCGATTTTATATTTGAAGAACACATGGCCGAATAATGGCTACTACTACTACAAACTTCACACCAACCTGCAGCTTGTTGGATTGCATTGACTGAGGCTATAGGCTATGCTACTCAAATCTTTAGACTGCTTATTTGATTTTGCAATGGATAGATCTGAGCAGATATGGCAGTGAATTAGTCAACATCATATACACCTACAATTCTTTTTATAGCGCTCCTCAAGTCTGAATGCCATTCTATATTTCCTTGAGCCATGCGATTCAATAAAGTGATAGCTCATCATATGTCATCTCAAGAGCTTGACCACCTGCAGCTGAATCTAGCAAGATTTGCATAATGTGATCAAGAGCCTCCACAAAAGTATAAGCAAGTACCTTATTAGACTGTTGATGGTGTAGACAGTCCCTAAAAAGAGCCTTGAACCACTCTTAAGCATGATAAAGATTCTTGCCTGGCTTCTGTTTGAAGCATACTATCTTACTGCGAAGTCTCACAGTCTTACTAGAAGAGAAAAACTGAATAAGGAGTTTTTTGAATGTGTCATCCCATGATGTAATTGAATTTACTAATTCTGCATTCAACCACTTTTTTGATTCCCCAATAAGTGAAAAAGAAAACAACATCATCCTTACATAATCTGCATTCACACCCATGAAAAGGAATGTGTCATTAATTTCAATGAAATTCCACAAGTGAACCTGTGGATCTTCATGTGAAAGCCCTGTGAACTGTCCACTGCTAATCAAAAGATATACCATATTCTTTTTAAGCTATAAATTGTCTTCTGCTGCCGACTTCTGAAATGGGGAGGTCAAATTGGTTGGAAGTGGGATTTCCACTTCTCTGACTGTCTTGTGGGCTTCTTATTCATCAGCCATAATGGAAGGATTCTCTTGGTCTTTTGCAATTTGAGGAATACTAGGGAGAAGGATTGCTTCTCTGCTTTGTTGATGGAAAAGTTGCTAAGGTTCAAAAATTGGTTCAACCAAGTCTTGATCCCTTGCCAGCTTACTACTTTGTAAACCTGTTTCCTACAAAAAAAGAACCAAGACCAAGAATAAAAACACCAAATAAATCTAAAAGTAAAACTAAAAACAAAATAGTTGCAGAATTATATGTCCCCAGCAACGGCGCAAAAAACTTGACAGCACCCAAGTGCATACACAAGTGTACGTAGTCCACAACGTAGTAATATGACCTTCAAGAAGCCAAGTATATATCTCACAAGGACTTGATCTAACAATGATTCAATTCAATTTTAACTTAAAAGATTAATTTAATGCAAAGGTAACCAAAAAGAGGTTGGAATATTATAAACTAAAGTAAATGAAACAATGAGTAAAATAAAATACTTGAAACAATCAATGTATTAAAGCCCAGGGTTAAAGCACTTATTGAACTTCATTCATTAACTTTCATATCTTGGTTGCTGATTCGTAGGGTTAATTTCATGATCATGGTCTCCCAACCTCTAATCATTTACCTAATTTGTACCTTACAACTATATCATTGAGCGGAGATGTAATAATCAAATTAAGTTCTTTAAGCTATCTACCTACGTGTGAATCAAGTAAGGCATATAAGAACATACTTATCCTCGACGCTAATTTAAATTCCTTATTTAATAAAAGAATACAAACCATACATTGTTTATTCCCACGTTCTACCTTCCTATTCCCTCTCCCGAGATCACAAGGTTGACAATTATTGTATTCTAAGGGCAATCAATCCTTAAAATAATTAAATCAAGAATAAAAAAACAACCAATTATGTTAATTAAAATTAAATGAACTCAATCCAAAACAATAGTACTCATGATCTTGGTTTTAACCGCGAAATAGAGGTTTCTAGCCTCTCATAGACATAATCATGATCCAAAAGGTCGAATACATGATATAATCTAAATGAAAGCTAAAGAAATAAAGTAAAAAATAAATAAAAATGTGTAGTATCATCTCCTTGATGTTCCAAGACATCCAAAGATGATTAAAAAAAATATACAATGTTCTATTTATAGGTATAAGCTAAGTCAAGCCATGTGGGATTTAACTTGAACATTTGGCCATGTGTGAATTAGACCTCGGGATGCACTTACTGCAAAGGAGGAGTGGAGATCCAGCCACAAGCTGTTGGAAGGAGATATGGAAGTTAAGACACGAGCTATGGAAAGGAGAACTTCTGGTTGCGATGCGAGATTAACTTGAGGGCTCTCTGGAAGTTGTCTCAAAAGAAAATTTCTAAGTGTTCCTTGCCCATCCTTTTATTCAAGCCTTTGTAGTGTGTTTCCCATGCTTTTCTAGACTTTAAATTATCAATATATCACCATATCCAGATCACAAAGCTTCCTATATAAATTTACACCATGGTTTAGAGATTAAAACAACACAATATCAAGAACAACGACTCAAAACACGAGTTAAGACTAGGATTGCTCATGTTGAATTTTAACTTATTGTTTTGACTTTTATCTTGATCCAATTGATCTTTTCATATTACCAACAAGTTTTTCCACATATAATTACATTTTTAAAGAATTAGAAACTCATTTAACACATTAAAATCCAATGTGATATTCTATAGAAGCATCCAGCTAAAGCTAGTACGCTAGTTTCCTCGATTGAACTCTAAATGACTCAATTAAGTACAAACTTGTTTGGAATTCACTTTGAACATTGTAATAACCTACTTTGACCCTTAAATCCTCATTTATCTAATTATCAACCAATATATCATATGAATCATACTTAAAACAAGGCTAAAAAGACTAGAATGCATAAATTAACCCAACATCAGTGCAACATATAAATAGAATGGAAAACTACACATAAATGTCCAGTAAGTATATACGATAGAAAATGAGATAATAAGTATCAATGATCCTATTCATGTCCATTAGTCTAACATAATAAGGAAATGGAAGTAATAAGGATACACTAAATATTTGCAGCCATGTTTAGGAATCTCAACACTATGTCATCTATTGATAACACTCAACTTATACGTAAATTTAAGTGCAAGGAGGACGTCATCAATATATTTACACAAATTTTAAGTAGGGTCGAGTCCATGATGAACAATGTTAGTGGCTATCAAATTATCTTTAATCAATAGATCTTTGCCAAATTCAAACCTAGAGTACAAAAAGATTAAAATGGGGAGTTTGGAAAATATCACAAAGAATACTTTTTTTTTTGAGATTTTAAAGCATTAATTAAGGGTTACAAATAATTAGAGTATAGTCAATTAGACTCGGATCGTTGGATTATGCTTTCCTAGGGGAAACTTATGCATCGGCGTGTGATGACTTGATAAAAAATGTAAATGTTGGTGATGTGGTAGGCTAGGTTGGAAATCATTGAGTCTATTTTGTTAACAGAACCTCAAGGTGTGACTAATTGACCCTTTCGAGTACCTAATACGTGGTTCAATAAAAAACACCTAATACCTCAATTAGATACCCCTATTACTAGGATATTTCCCTAACTATAGTCAACTTCATATTCACCCTTATGTCTAAGATATGAAATTATAAAACTAACACAATAATTTACTATTGCCTTGGTTCCCTCATCGCTCTTTCAAGGATGATGAGGGTTCCTATAGTTCACCCAAACCCTTCTTTCAAGGATGGTTTAAGATTTCAAGATCTTGGAATTTTCATCCATCAAACCCATTTGGGCATTTGGGGCTTTCACCCAGAAATATCAACCAATTTACATAATCAATAGTAGAACCCAACATCATAAGATAGTAAATGCACAAATAAATCACATCCCACACATATATACACCCTAATCTAGCATAATCCCACGATGAAGAACTAGCTATACATAGAAATAATAAGAAAAATATGCCAAATAACCTCCATTGATTAGATCTATTCAGGATTGAGTGAATGTTACTTCAAACTTTGAATATCCATAAATATTCAATGGGAGTTAAGTAATCTTTCACTTGGAAGCTACTCCAATGTATTCTTGACCCAAAATTAATACGATATTTCCTTCTCCAAATGTGGAGGTAAATAACTAGAAAATGTTCAATAATTGGGAATCGTAGAATGTATAATGGAAGGATAGGTTTTGAGTCTTCTTCTAGGGAAAATTTTGGAAAAGATGTGTGCATTTACATCTTTTCCCTTAGGCTCATTTTTCGCTAGGTCGCGATCACACTAGCTTTGCCACAATCGTACCTACCACGACCACGGGCAATGCTATGAAATCATGTTATCTTTACTATCTTGACTAATTGCGATCGCGGTCCTCAGAATGTGATCACAGTAACCGAGGCCAAGTTCTGCTCCAGGTTTTCAACTGCACTTCTTTGCTCCCTTTGTTCCCTTTTTAGCTCAAATCCAGATCTTTCCATCTTGTGTACTTGGTGACAAAAACATATGAATATTAGTGCATATAATCACAATTATGTCTCACTTAATTCATTCAAAACATGGTAATGTGCATAAATGTGGAGTAAAATTGAGTGTCAAATTCACCACTCATCAATACCCCCAACTTAAAGCTTTGCATGTATTAAAGCAACATTAACTCTTACTATGAGACAATACAAATTTATGCCCAAAGTTGATGTCCCATTGAACACATTGACCTTAAGCTTCATCACTGCCACAAATAGCTCTGTGCACATGGGCCAAGCCATTCTCACTTCACCCCTCAATATAAAAAACAATATAAAAGAATGCCAAAGATTTTAAAGAGAAATAACACAACAACAATAGTTACTCGAGAAGTGACTCACTTTTTGACCTCAACCACACAATACTAATTTTTGCCTCTTTTCTCGAAAGATAACAAAACCACCCACATCAACTTATTCATATGCCTTTTCACAGGAAGGAAAATTTCACACACCAAGCTACAAAATATGCAACAAGGAATTTTTAGCGCAACTCTCTCTCCCTCATAAGAACTCTCTATGCTAACAAGTGTCATACCATAGGCTTGCCACTCTTTTCAATCAAAACTATAATGAAAGTAGTTGGTAGGAGATCTCAAAGGTATATTTGAGCTTGTAACGTAGGTTCAGATTAGGGTAGGGTATCATTTAGGAACAAATGCATCTTATACCCTCCTTGAACATCTACATATCACTTATTTAGTCTACCTTTCACTATGGACCACTTCTTTTCTTTTACAATTATGCCCACATTTATTTCTTTGTTTCACCCATTTTCTTTCATTTCTTTTTTCTTGCAACTTTCATGCAATTCTTTCCTTTGTTGCGTCTTTTTTTGTTCTTATTTATTTGTTCAATTCTTAATCACATAGGCATTCACTAACACTACATGACCCAAAGTTTCTTCTTTCAATCTTCACCACCCCAAACTTAGGCTTTTAGAATCAAGTTGCATTTCTTATTTCAAGGAGGGTATGGCTCATAAGTTGGATAAAATTTGAAAGGCTCACGACTTGTAATGTGTTCGCAAAATAAAAGTCCAAAGGCTCAAAATGGGTGACTAGGGATAACATTTATGCATGATAGAATTTTTAGGCTAAAGTGGGCTTTTAATGTCACAAATATGGACTAAGGACATTTTTCAACCAAATACAATAAAAATTAGCATTGAAAGACTAATGGGGAAAGTTCTAGATAACACAAGTATACATAAGATTTAGACAAATAAACTCATTGCACATGGCATATGGACTCGCCAAGGAGGATCAATTTACCCTTATATTATGGACAAAAATGGAGTATCTATCAATATTTACAAGTCAAAAGTTTTGGAGTCACAAAAAGAGACAAAGTTTTGTTTCAAGGTTGCTCACGTCCATACCCTTGATTATTTTCCTGAAAAATTTTTGGATGGAGGGTGGTTGTTTGTTTTGTATTTTCACCATGCAAAATTTACTAACTTATGGCAACAACCAAAGCCTTAGTCTCGCATTTTAGCTTACTATGGGGAAACAAACCTTATGGCTACTCAGACTTGGCCAATGGCATGTGCGCAATCCCGAATACACAATGCCAAAAGTACTCAGACTTCCCTTATATTTATGATCTAGATGACATGGGTACTTAGAATTCCCTTGTATCTATGTCTTAAAACCTATATCACGATTCTTTTTCCTTTAGAATGTCTTCAAATAATCTATCATAGGAAAAAGCTCGCCAAACATCACCATAGTAAAAATAAATTACAGTAAAATAAAGAATCTAAAACTAAGAACAAAAATGACTAATTTATGAAATATGGGAACCATCTGAGTACCCAACTTTAGAATCCCAAAACAAAGATAAAATATCAAAACAATACAAAAATTATCCAGCAATACATCAAAACATTAAAACTCAAGAGATAGGCACCCTCAATATAAAAGTTGGCAGTGTCCCCACAGCATAACTAAGAAAGCATAAAAAGAGAGATAAGAGTCCTACCGAAAGCAGCATTAGGATCTACTCCCTTCTACTGACCTTGCCCCTGCACTGCCAGTCTTAGAATTTGATCACTCACTAGGGGCCTCATCATCTCCCTCTACTCTGGGAGAAGGTACTCTATCATGGGGTTTTAGGACATTCTACAGGACCTTCAACCCCTTCCACATCTTAATGAAAATCAATTTTTCATCTTCTCATGGGAACTTGAAGATCCCTGTGAGACTCTTCCAGTGTTGAGTACATTCTCTCAAGTCTAGAAATTGTTGCTTTCTACTTTACTGCACCTTTTTATACTTCTCACAGTTCGAGAGGGACTATAATACCCCAAAGATTCCTAACTAATTTTGTCCTAAGAATGTCAAGTATTATATTCTAAATTGAATGATTTTTATAACATAGGGATTTTTTAAATATTTTCACATAATTGTCATGTGAAAAATTCAATAAGCTTTCCATCGATATAAAATTTACCTAAATACAATAACCGGGTAAGAAGTTATGACTATTTCAAGTTCTGTAGTAAAACAGCACCATATTAGTCAGTGGCGCACCGCACTATAAGAGAAAACGGTATTTGTGAAATTCTAGTAGGGGTCTGCAATATGGCGCATCACGCCAAACTTCCAGGTCACAAATGAAGTGGCAACACGATGGCTCCGCATTATGCCATCCCCTACTTTCCCAGTTATCAAATTTTAGTGACACGGTGCGATAGCGCCACGTCACACCAGGGGTCCAGTTTAGGAAATTTTCACCAATTTTAAAGACACGTCCAGGGTTAAAGGGGTTAATTTCCCACCTCTATTTAAGCCTTTAAACACGAGATTCATCTATTTGGAACCTAAAATATACTAGTTTTTCTCAATTTTCTCTCAAGAACAAGCTAGGGTTTCAATTGGGGATTCAATTTCAAGAAAGTCTCTCCATCAATCTTTGTTAAATCAAGTACTAAGGTATTCTTTGTGTTGATTTTTGGATTATTTTCATCCATAAAGCTCAAGAACACTATTTCAAATTGCAAATCATGATATTTATGTTGTGGGTTAGTTGTAACTATTTTTATCTTGTTATATGATTCCCACGTGGGAGTATTTGTTTTTTTTTTCTTTTTAAGAAACTACATTAGTAAGTGAATGAAATCCATAAATTGAGTTATTTATAATGTGTAAATTTGATGATTATTCTTATGCCCTAAGGGTGCATGCAAGGTGTTTGGTAAAATTCCTAGGAGGATAGAAATTATGCATATAGTTAAATTGTGATCCAAAATAACTTCCGTGGTATTATTATCTATTAAAATTGTTGTTGGATTGCTCATGAGTTAGCCTTATGAAATTATGCTGTGGATACATGCTATCTTTTTCACATACCAAGCTATGATAATCAAATGCCCTTGAAATATCTCTAATTATGGTATTATTGATTGTTGATGTTTGTTATGTATTCAAGAATGTCATGCCTTGTCAGTTTTCTTCCATCGAATCCTGGGGGTACTTGTACCCAAAAACAAATATAGCGGTGTGCCCAGAGATAGTGTCATGATTTCAAAATATCCTCAGTCAAGCCATGATCCATAGAACTTTATCAGTCATGTGACTCAGGAAAGCTTAGTAATAAAGTAATCTCAATAGTATTCCATCAGTTAATGAAACTCCATGAATTCAGTCTAGTCCAGTTCAGTTAATCATGCTTTGTGTCTGTTCAGATGGGAGTAGGAATTAGCACAAAGTGAACCCAAACATGGGAACTCACCTATTATATAAGGGTGTGATTTATAGAAGCAATCTTTGCATTTTTATACTACATAGCCAACATAGGTTGAGACATCATAGACTGTTATATGAGGGTAGATGAGATGGCTCAACTTGGTATATGAGGGTTGCCACTGTTCTCACTAGAGTTACCTATTATATGAGGGTTACTCACAGATTGTCCTTACCAATGGTGCAGTATTGACACCCTTCTAATTGGGGTTATAGATTGAACCCCAACTCAGCCATAATGGCATATTAGGGGCATGTCAGTTAGATAACTACTTCCCACAATTTAAATATTAGTATCAGTAAAAGAAGTTAGATAGTTCTTCAGATTTTAGGACTGACAGATACAGTCAACTCATATACAGTACGAAACTCAGCTAGTTCCATCAGATTTAGGACTTTCTGATATAGTTACTCATGTCATCAGTTATATCAGTTATTAGAACTCAGTCATTAGTCATGTTAGTTATCAGTAAATTTATGTTATCACAATATTAGATCTAGTTACTTTGCATGTAATCTCTTGTTCATGTTATCCACTTAGTTAGTATAGTTCATACACGTAAACCCTTTGCATTCAGCCTACCTCACATGCATAACAGTACATTAAAAGTACTAACACATTTGCGCTATGGTGTTTTATACTATAGGGTCATAAGCACGAGCTCCAGATCCTCAGTAGCATTCCAGTCTCAGCAGTTAGCGTTAACAGTGAGTCCTCATCCTTCGAGGACATGACCATCTCTTTATTATCTCACTAATTAATTACTTTCAGTAGTTGGAGTTAGTTGGGGACATATCCCATCAACTCCATATTTAGACAAGTTCAGTCAGTTAGAGGATTTTTAGATTATCACATTTTGGACAATTTATTTTAGTTGTTTTGGGTATTTCATACCCCATCCATATATTATGTTTTATCAGATTTTATGTTACAATTTTGAACCTTATGACCTTTCAGTTCATATTTCTGCATTATACAATATATTATGTAGTATACAGGTACAAATATCAGTCATGGGTTAGCTTGTGGTCCTTCAGGTTTATAAGCACCGTGTGGCATTCCAAGTACTATATTTGGGGTGTTAATAACTTGGTACCAGAGTATAAGGTTCAATAGTGTCCTAGAAAGTCTCAAAGCCATATCTAGTAGAGTCTTGTACATACGTGAGTTGTGTACCATATTTATGTACAGGAGGTTATGAGATGTTTTAGGAACAGTTTCCCATCTTTTAATATTCATGTCATGCCAGTGAGCATAATCTTAATTCAATCTTTTAGTCTAATTCGTTTCTCTCTTTCTACTTCAGAACATGCCTCCTAAAAGAAGAAACGGGAATAAGTCAGACTCTCAGCCCAAAAAACCTTTGGGTGAACATGTTTGTCCTACACAATTTAGAGTTGTATTCACTACTCTTGCTCAGTTAGTTGCTTCTCAGAATGAATGACCAACTATTGTTTCAGCCAACCCAGTGGCCAATTCAACAGAAGCTAGGATATGGTACTTTACCAAAATGAATCCTCTATTCTTTCGCAGGTCTAAGTCAAAAGAGGACCCTCAGGAATTCATCGATCAATTTTAGAAGGTTACTAACATCATAGGGGTTACTCCTAGTGAGAGTGCTGAGATAGATGCATATCACTTGCAAGATGTTGCTCACACTTGGTTTAAGCAGTGGAAGTAAGAAAGGCTAGATGATGCAGGGCCTATAGAGTGAGAGGAGTTTGTCACTGCATTCTTAGATAGGTTCTTTCC
This sequence comes from Capsicum baccatum var. pendulum, assembly GCA_030864225.1. Lineage (NCBI taxonomy): Eukaryota > Viridiplantae > Streptophyta > Magnoliopsida > Solanales > Solanaceae > Capsicum > Capsicum baccatum. The sequence continues at coordinate 44,889,274 of CM061559.1, read as the reverse complement.
CTAAGAGCTAAGAGAGGCTAAGGTGTTAGAATTTATCAAACTCAGGTGGGGAAAGAAGATGGTAAAAGCGTATTCTCTTAGTTTACTCAATTAGAGAGATATGCCCCTTATGTCAATGCAGATAGCAGGGCCAAGATGAGTAAGTTTATTTTTGTAGTGAACGATTGTGTGGTCAATGCGTGCAGGTCTGCGATGTTGAATAATAACATGACTTTATCCAGGCTTATTACTCATGCTCAGTACATTTAGGATCAAAATATTAAGATGAAGGAGTAGTAAAATAAGAAAGCAAGTACAGGTGGTTTCAACTTTGCTCAACCCAAATCAGAAGGAGGAAACCGTTCTCAGTTTCATCCCTAGTCGTCAGTTCCAGCTCCTTCTTTAGCTAGTGCTCCAGCTCCTAAGTTCAGGGATGGTAATAAATATAGAGTGCTAGGATCTAAGACTTAGGGCAGTGTTAGCAGTGCCCACACCTATCATCTTTACCAAACTTATGGAAACCACCATCAGGGTGATTCCAGAGCTAGTAGTGGTATTTTTTTTGGATGTGGCAAACCAGGAAACAAAGTTAGAAACTATCCTCAGCCAAGTCCTCAGGGTCATTAGAACCATTCTCCAGCTCAATCTGGTCACCCAAATTAGTAGGGTGCCACTTTCAGTGCTACTAGTGGGTAGCACCCAAACAGACTTTATTCTCTCCAGTCTTGGCAAGATCAAGAAAATTCTCTGGATATGGTCACTGGTATATTACAGATATTTGATTTTCATGTTTATTCTTTGCTAGATCTAGGAGATTCTTTGTCTTTTGTTACTGCTTATATAGCAGTTTACTTTGGAGTCAGTTCCGAAATTCTAGCAGAGCCTTTTTTAGTTTCTACCCAGTGGGTAAAACCATCATTGCTCAGTGGGTATATAGGAACTACACAGTTATGATATTTCAGAAAGTCACTTCAGCAGACTTAGTCAAATTAGAGATGATTGATTTTGATTTCATTCTCGACATGGATTGGCTTCATTCATTCTATGCCATTGTCTACTACAAAAATAGAATAGTCCAGTTTTAATTTCTGAATGAACCTGTCCTGGAGTGGAAGGGTAGTGTATCCACTTTCAGAGGTAAGTTTATTTCATACATTCAGGCTAGGAAAATGATATCTAAAGGATATGACTATCATCTTGTTTGAGTTAAGGATACTAGTTCTGAAACTACCATCCTTGAACCAGTCTCAGTAGTGAATGAATATTCAGATGTCTTTCCCAAAAATCTTCCTAGGATTCCTCCCGAAAGGGAAATAGACTTCGGCATTGATCTTCTTCCAGATACTCAGCCAATATCTATTCCTCCATACAGAATGTCACTTGCAGAACTCAAAGAACTGAATGAGCGGTTGAAGGATCTCTTAGATAAGGGATTCATCAGATCCAGTGTGTCCCCGTGGGGTGCACCAGTCTTATTCATACAAAAGAAAGATGGTTCTCTCAGAATGTGAATAGATTACTGTCAGCTCAATAAAGTCAAGGTCAAGAACAAGTATCCTCTTCCCAAAATTGATGACCTTTTTGACCAACTTCAGGGTGCTAGTTATTTCTCTAAAATCGACCTTAGATCCGGCTATCATCTGCTCAGAGTCAGAGAATATGACATTCAGAAGACAGCCTTTTGTACTTGGTATGGTAACTTCGAGTTTGTAGTTATGTCCTTTGGTCTTACCAATGCCCCAACAACTTTCATGGACTTGATGAACTGTGTGTTCAAGCAGTACTTAGACATGTTTTTCATTTTCATCATAGATGATATTCTGTTCTATTCTCGCAGTGAACGTGATTATGCAAACCATCTCAGAATTGTACTTTAGACTCTCAGAGATCTTCAGCTGTTCGCCAAATTTAGTAAGTGTGATTTTTGGTTAAGGTCAGTAGCATTCCTCGGTTATATCATTTTTGGTGATGACATTACAGTAGATCCTTAAAAGACCGATCAGTAAGAAATTAGCCTCGTTCATTTCTCCATCAGAATTAGGAGTTTTTTGGGTTTGGCTGGAAATTATAGATGGTTTGTTGATGGATTTTATTCTATTGCATCCCCAATGTCCAGATTGACTCAAAAAAGAAGTCAAGTTTTGGTGGTCATATCCTTGCGAGAAGAGTTTTCAGGAGTTGAAGAGTCGACTCACCTCAGCTCCAGTCTTAGCTTTTCCAGATTGTTCATATGGGTTCGTAGTGTAATGTGATATATCCAGAGTAGGTTTGGGTTGTGTCCTCATGCATCATGGTAAGGTCATTGCCTACACCTCCAGACAACTTAAACACCATGAGAAGAATTATCCTATTCATGATCTTGAGTTAGCAGCCGTAGTATTTGCCTTAAATATTTGGAGACATTATTTATATAGAGTTCATATAGATGTGTTTATAGATCATAAGAGCCTTCAGTATGTCTTTTATCATAAAGATCTTAATCTTCGTCAAAAAAAGTAGTTAGAGCTCTTAAAAGATTATGACATGAGTGTCCTTTATCATCCGGGCAAGGCTAACATTGTGGTTGATGCTCTTAGTAGACTGTCTATGGGTAGTTTTACTTATGTTGAGGACAGTAAGAAGAAGCTAGCTCAGAAAGTCCATCAGCTTGCCAGACTAGGTGTTCGCTTAGCTGATACTGAAGAGGGTGACATTTGTGTTCAGAGTAGTTTAAAATCATCTCTAGTTTCCAAGGTGAAAGAAAATAAATATAGAGATCCCAGTCTATTTAAGTTAAAAGAGTCAGTCAAGGATCAGAAAGTAGAGGTTTTCTCGTAAGGGGTAGATGGTGTTTTGCATTGTCAGGATTGCCTGTGTGTGCCGGATGTAGGTGACTTAAGGAAATGAATTCTTGCAGAAGCGCATAGGGTGCACTACTCTATTCATCCAGGGCCACTAAGATGTACCACTACTTTTGGGAGATCTATTGGTGGAGTGGGATGAAGTAAGATATTGTAGAGTTTGTGGCTAAATGCTCTACATGTCAGTAGGTTAAGATAGAGCATCAGAAGCCTAGTTGGTCCATACAGGAGTTCAGTATTCCTACTTAGAAGTAAGAAGAAGTAAACATTGACTTTTTGACAGGTTTGCCTCATACTCGTCATCAACATGATTCAGTTTGGATCATTGTAGATAGAATGACCAAATCAACTCATTTTCTTCCAGTTCATACCTCTTATTCAGCCGAGGATTATGCCAAACTCTACATTACAGAATTGGTCAGATTACATGATGTTCCGTTGTCCATTATTTCAGAAAGAGGTACCCAGTTCACCTCACACTTCTAGAAAGTATTCTAAAAGGGTCTTGGTACCCAAGTTTATCTCAGTACAACCTTTAATCCTTACACAGATGGGGAAGCAGAAAGGACCATTTAGACCCTAGAATATATGCTAAGGGTGTGTGCAATTGATTTCAAGGATAGTTGGGATGACCACTTGCCCTTGATAGAGTTTTCATACAACAATAGGTATTATTCTTGTATTAAGATAGATCCATTCAAAGCTCTCTCTATGGTAGGAGGTGTAGATCACCAATTGGTTGGTTCGAAGTTAGTAAGGCCTGACTTAGTATTCGATGCCTTAGATAAATTCTAGTTGAAAGGAGAAAGACTCCGGCTTACTTAGAGCTGATAGAAGTCTTATGCAGATGTTAGGAGAAAAGATATAGAGTTCCAGATTGGTGACTATGTCTATCTAAAGATCTCTCTCATGAAGGGAGTAAATTAGTTCAGTAAGAAGGGAAATCTTAGTCCTTGATATGTTGGTCCCTTTAAGATTCTCAGTCGTCTTGGCAAGGTAGCCTATGAGCTCGAATTGCCTTCAGATCTAGCCTCTGTTTATCAAGTCTTCCATGTCTCTTTGCTCAAGATGTGTATCGGTGACCCAGCAATTGTAGTCCCTATTCAGAGCATAGATGTTCAGAACAACCTCTCTTATGAGGAAACTCCAGTAAAAATTTTAGACTACTAAACTCGTAGACTGGGGAACAAAGAAGTACCTCTATTCAAAGTTCTTTGGAGATATCAGTCCGTCGAGGGAACTACTTGGGAAGCAGGAGAAAATATACGAACAAAGTATCCTCACCTCTTCTCCGCCAACTCAGATCTAGCTCAAGGTAATAGTTCTTTATAAGCTTTTTAGTTTTTGTGTCTATTTTATTTACAACTTGGTATCAATCTCGTGTTTAGAATTCCATTTTAAACTTGGTGCTAAGTACCATTTCATATTCATTCATATGTCCATACATCAGATTAGTCATGTAATCATGCATCAGACATGCATTCTCCTAGTGAGAAACTTAGTTATCAGAAATCACAGTCATGTGTTCATGATTTAGTTAAGTCATGAAATAATGCATCAGATAGGCATTCTCAGTATAAATCTCAGAAATTTCAGTTATGTTTCAGTTGTCCATGTTTAGTATATACTATAACTCATCGTTTCTCCCATCTTAGTTAGTCTCTTTTGAGGACGAATGTTACCAAGGGGGAGATATTGTAATACCCCAAAGTTTCCTAACTAATTTTTTCCGAAGAATGTCAAGTATTAGCTTTCCATCGATATAAAATTTCCCTAAATCTGATAACCGGGTAAGAAGTTATGACTATTTCAAGTTCCCATCGTAAAACAGTGCCATCTTAGTCAGTGGCACGCCGCACCATAAGAGAAAAGGGCATTTGTCAAATTCTAGTAGAGATCCACGATAGTGGTACATCGCACCAAAATTCTATCCACAAAAGAAGTAGCAACGCGATGGCTCCGCATCGCGCTATCCCCCAATTTCCCAGTTGTCAAATGCCAGTGACACGGGGCGATAGCACCGCATCACTACAGGGGTCTATTTTGGGAAATTTTCACCAATTTGAAAGACGAGTCCAGGGTTAAAAGGGTCAATTTCCCACCCCTATTTAAACCCTTTAACATGATATTCAGCTATTCGGAACCCAAAATATACTAGTTTCTCTTAATTTTCTCTCAAGAATAAGATAGGTTTTCGATTGGGGATTCAATTTCAAGAAAGTGTCTCATCAAACTTCACTAAATCAAGTACTAAGGTATGTGTTGGGTTGATTTATGGATTCCTTTCATCTACAACTCTGAAGAACCCTATTTCAAATTACAAATCATGATATTTATGGTGTGGGTTAGTTGTAACCATGTTTATCTTGTTATATGGTTCCCACGTTGGAGCATTTGTGTGTTTTCCATGAAACTACATTAGCAAGTGAATCAGATCCATAAATTGAGTTATTTATAATGTATCAATCTGATAATTATGCCTATGCCCTAAGGGTGCATGCAAGGTGTTTCGTAAAATGCCTAGGAGGATACAAATTATGCATATAGTTAAATAGTGATCCAGAATGACTTCCATGTTATTCTTATGTATTGAAATTATTGTTTTATTGTGCATGAGTTAGCATTATAAAATTATGCTATGGATACATGCTATATTATTTATGTACCAAACTATGTTAATCAAATGCCCTTTGAATATCTCCAATTATGGTATTATGGATTGTTGATGTTGGTCATGTATTCGAGAATGTCATGTTATCACGATCTCAGATATAGTTACTATGTATTAATGCATGTAATGTCACGTTCATGTTATCTAGTCAGTTAGTATAGTTTATGGATGTAAACACTTTCCATTTAGTCTACCTCACATACATACCAATAAATTCAAAGTACTGACGCATTTGTGATATGGTGTTTTATACCATAGGTTCAGAAGCACGAGCTCTAGTTCCTTAGTTGCATTGCAGTCTCAGCAGTCAGAGTTAGCAGTGAGTCCTCATCCTTTGAGGACATGACCATCTCTTTATTTTCTCATTAATTATTTTATTTCATTAGTTGGAGTTACTTGGGGACATGTCCTATCAACTTCTTATTCAGACAAGTTCTGTCAGTTAGAGGCTTTTCAGACTATCACGTTTTAGATAGTTTATTTTAGTGGTTTTGGGTATTTTATACCCCATCCATATATTATGATTTACCAGATTTTATGCTACGGTTTTGAACCTTATGGTCTTTCAGTTCATGTTTCTGCATTATATAGTATATTATTGCAGTATACAGGTACAGATATCAATCATGGGTTAGCTTGTGGTCCTTCGGAGTCATGAGCACCACGTGGCATTTCGGGTACCCGATTCGTGGCATTATAGGGACACATAAGAGTGAAGCCTAGTGGATGACTCTCCTGGCCCTTAGGCAAACATAATACTAGCTCCTCGTCTTCCAGGGGCCTAGCAGTGGATGGTCTACTAGATTAGGGCTCCTCAGCTGTCGACTTACCCAAGTTGAACATTTTATTCTTGCTTTGGCTATGTGCATCTTCTACTTTGACTTTGAGTGGAGTGATGTGGGGGATGGGGTTCACCTAGATATCATTGGGATACTCCCCTACCTCGTCCCTCCTACACAACTCACTAATAAGAGAATGAAAGGGAAGAAGTGTACCACCACAAATCTTGAAATACCTCCCTTCTTTAAGCACAATATAGCCCACATTCAGAGAAATACCTGACAAAAGAGAGGATACAATGTGAGTTCACAAATCAGTGACAGAAGTCATATATGTGCAAGGCAAAACTCTGTTGCAGATAATGTTCAACCAGATTTTGGCATTTTCTATGAAGTCATGCATGCAGATCCCTCTTTTTGTGATATCCCAAGAGACCTCTCTGTTAGGGCACAGTAAACTAGCAATCCAAGTGTCCATATCACATCCCTTGTCCTTGAAGTTAGCCATATCTGAATTCGGGAGTACATATACTCTATTCACTTATTCTACACAAAAACAAACTTCCATCCCCCTAGTCATCATCATAAGGTTTGAGAGGGAGACTAAATTTTGATTTGTGTAAGACTCTGGCACACATTGCTCATTGGTCTCACAGGGGTTCGGGGCAATGAATATCCACCCGATAGTATCAAGCCTGTCAAAGAAATATGGGAACTTTTCTTGTACCTTATCCATATAGATGCCTCTCTAGAAGAAGCTTGGAACTTGGGAGGTCACTATAATACAGCTATGATATTCATGAGACATGAAATAGATGTGGTCATAGTCGTCCTATTGAGTACCTATAGACAATATAATCTAGACCATCTTAAACAATTTCACACCAAAACCATGCTAGATTAATCAGTTAAACTCATGTGGCAATGGTATAATGGGTGTTTGGGTGAGAGATGGACATCTAGAAATTTTTGACTCAGCTGACCATTGACCCCGAACAATTAACAGTGATCATTGTTCAGCAATTGCGGACCATTGACCACGATTACAGTTCCGTCTTGATGACCGCGATCCCGATATGTGAGACCATTTTCCACAATTTTTTCAAATCACTAAAACATCATATTTTAACGCCAAAGTGAGATCTAATTTACCAATAAATCATTATGTTCAAGAAATTTAAAGCTTGAATTCTTTATTATGCCCTCAAAACTCAATGGAAACAACAAGGAATTCACTAGGGCATTTAATCAAACATATGGTATGCATATGAATTTTATTATTTTGTTGATAATTCCCAAAGCCATAAAATCCTATTCCAATACAGTATGTTAATTATTTTTGTAGCATGTGAATCCATTCAAGCTTGAATTTAGACCATAGAGGTCCTTCAACTCAAGGACGAGTTAAAACTATATCAATAGACAAAGTTTTAGTGAACGTTGTAAACTTTGTCAGATTCCATTGACCATAACTCTCTATATATGTAGAATCAGGGAGCCTACTATGTTTCAAATTATAGGTCTTCGAGTTAGCTTTCCAACGATACCAATTTTGCTAAAATCTGACACCCGAGCAAGAAGTTATGGCCTTTCAAAGTGATATGTGTCGCCTAACCAATTGCCCATGACCACTGGAAAACATAGGTGATAGCCTAGGCGGCGCCTATGTAAACATATGCGATAGCCTAGGCGGTGCCAATGTAAACATAGGCGATAGCCTAGGCGGAGCCTATGTAAACATAGACGATGGAATGGGCGGCGCATATGTAAAGTTTTCAAGTGACTTAAGCACTCCATTTTGGGGAAAAATGGTCCTTTTCCACCCTTACTTAGCCCTAAAACATGAAATTCAATTTCAAGGACCGCAAAATACGCCTTCATTCATCAAAAGTTCTCAAGGATTCTCCTTAGAGTTTCAAAATAAACATCCAAATAGTTCAAGATTTGACCGTACGTTTTTGAAGATAATTACATGTTTGGAATCCCCAATTTGCAAGCTTCAAGAAACCTCTATTATCTTTGGAAATAGAGGTACGTGGGGTTATCTCAAAAATCTCATGGGCTTTAAAAATTCATATTTTCAAAATGGGGGTTTTGAAATTACGAATATGTTTATGTTTTAAACGTTTTATGATATTGATTTGGTCTTTAGGCCTAATTCCAATGTGATTTGATATATTATATATGGATAGCATGTGTTTCATAATGATGATAAATTGAGAGCATGATTTACGTAGAACCCCTCTCTTGATATGATATTGTTTTAAGTTTTCACATGATATGAATCGTTTGAAATCATCTTGAAATACATGTCATAAAATATCTTTAAAATGTCATGATTTGGATATGGTTTTTGACTTTCAAAGAGAGGGTTGTTTTGTTCATGTTGAAATATGTTGCATATGATGATTGAATGAAGAGTGAGTGAAACGGCTCATCGCTGGAAACCGTAGTTTCTGATGCAGTTCATATGATATTGTATCCTACATGGGAGGATAATAAAATAATTGAGACATCTCACATGGGGGGCTTCCCTGCGGTGTACTCACATGGGGGGTATCTGGCTCTAAATCTTGGCGTCTACTTGAATTTGAGGCTTGGTCGCCAAGCACCAGAGGCAGATTCCACATAACCATGGAATTACAATTGTAGGGTATTCTACCTAGCTCAATCGCATTACATTGGTATTGAAAACTATTACTTTATGCCCATGTGTTTTCGAATAATTTGATATGAAACTACTTTATAATGGCTCTCACCTATATTTTGTAAAAATATTATGTTTTTTTTTGTTATCTCTGCGTACTAGTACTTTTATATTGACCCCCTCTCTTCCCAGGTTTGGAGGCATAGTCTAGGGGTTTAGACAACCAGTAGATTTCTTCTGACAAATCGCAGAATCAAGTGGTGATCCTTCTATATTTTGGAAGGCCTAATGTCTTTAGTTTAATTTATCATTTATTAGTTTTGGGTTTACTGGGGCTTTGTCCCAGTTTTCAGATAGATATTTGTTTCAGTATTGTAGTGAGATTTTGCAGACATTATAGAGATGTTGTGTTGAGATTGTGGGACAGTATTCCCCATTATTACATTCGTATGATTCTTGACCATGTTTCTGTTATATTGTGTACCTTTCACATTTCTTTTATCATATGAATTGTGTGCGTGATTACTAGACAAATAGGGGTGCTTCGGGCCTCATTGTTCAGAATACTCATCATGGCCAGGGCCCAGTTTGGGTCGTGGCAAACTTGATATGAAAGCACGGTTCATGGTCCCAGGGTTTCTGCAAAATCGCGTCGGGTAGAGTGCTATTTATGGGTGTGTAGCAGGCTACACTTATAATAAGGAGGCTGCTAGGCGTTTAGGAAATGTTTCCCTTCTTTATTATTTAGTTTGTGCTTCAGAGTTTGAACTGTCCCCTAATCAATGATCACTTGTATTTCAGAAACACAGTTATGCCTCCATATCGTATGATCGATCAGAATGCTCAGGAAGATGAGGTCCGTCCCATCAATAGGATGCGGACTCATAATAGGGCTCTCACTCCAGAATTTGTCCCTACTCCAGGAGTCCCTACAATCCCGACCAGTCCACCTTGGGATCCGCAGACTAATGTCAACCGTCCCCCAACTGCTCAAGGAGATATTTCAAATGCATAATTCAGACGGTATATTTATATGCTGACATAGTTGGTTGCTAACCAAGCTCAATGATCGGAAGATGTTGGGTTTGCATTTGTTACATCTGAGGCTACGAGAGTCAGACATTTCTAAAGATGAACCCACCTAAGTTCACTAGCACCAAGGTGGAGAAAGATCTACAGGAGTTCGTAGATGAGATGGAAAAGATCTTTAAGGTAATGCATATGGATGAGGTTGATGGGGTAGAACTAGTAACTTATCAGCTCAAGGATGTTGCGAATCAATGGTATGCTGACTGGGAGGATGCAAAAGGTAAGAGTGCTGAGCCAACAGTTTGGGGCGAATTTATGGCAGCTTTTCTTGATCAATTCTTTTCTCTGGAGTTGAGGGAGGCCAAAGCAGAAGAGTTTATGAATCTGAAGTAGGGCAGTATAAGTGTCCAAGAGTACACTTTGATGTTTAATAAACTAGCCCGCTATGCACCAGAATTGACTAGTAATATAAGAGCCTGGATGAGGAAATTTGCATCCGTCCTTGCTGATAACCTGGTACTTGAGTGCCAGGGGGCTATGTTGAACAAGGAGTTAGACTTTGCTCGACCGATCGTTCATATGCTGCAGATAGAAGAGAAGAAAAAGAAAATTTCAGAAATAAGAGAAAAAGACAGGCAAGCAAAGAGAGCCAAACCCGCGGATCAGAATCATAGCCATCCACAGAGCGGCAACTGGGAGATAGATGGCAAAATAAGAAGTCATGGAGTAATGCATAGTCTGCTGCTAGCACCCCAGTGCCCGGACCACCAGCAGACAAACGATTTCAGAGTTTCCAGACTCATTATAGATCGAGAGACTTAGATACTCAGTCACAGGGGAGTGTGGCCCAACAGCGTCGTACTTATCCACGGTGTGAGATTTGTAGGAGGAATCACCAGGGAAATGTTTTTTTAGGGGAAAAATTGTTATACTTGTGGCAAAGTGGGACATCTTCAGAAAGACTGCCCTTCTGCAGGAGGAAATGCGGGGGGAGGGGGGGGGGGGAGGGACTAAGCCCTAAGCCACTTTCATGGCTCCTCCTCATAAGGGTGCCCCTTCAGTTGCCGAGAACAGTCACAATTGGTTATATGATTTGACTAACCGCCGGAGCGAAAGTTTCCCCAGATGTTGTTACCGATACGTTACAAATCTTTTCCCGTGATGTTTTTGTGTTACTTGATCTCGGGTGTACTTTATATTATGTGACCCCCTATGTGGCTGTTGGTTTTGGATTTGAACCCGAAGTCATTGAAGAACCTTTTATTGTTTCCACTCCTGTAGGTGATTCTATTATTGCTAGAAGGGTTTATAGAAAATGTGTTGTGTCTATTCTTAGTAGGGATATTGTGGCCAACCTTATAGAACTTGATATGGTAGATTTTGATTCCATCCTTGGGATGGACTGACTCCAATCGTGCTATACCACCCTTGATTGCAGAACCTAAAAGGTCACTTTTTCTTTTCTGAATGAGATACCAATTGTATGGGCAGGGAGTTCTGTGGAACCTAGAGGTCACTTTATCTTTTATCTTAGAGACCAAAAGATTATCTCCAAAGGATGTATGTACCATCTAATCCGAGTAAAATACTTGAGAGTTGAAAATATTCTTTTCAGTCAGTCCTTATAGTGAATGAGCTTCCAGAAGTATTTCCCGAAGATCTTCCAGGGATACCACCTGATAGGGAAATAGATTTTGGCATTGATGTGTTACCAGACACCTGTTCTATTTCTATTCCACCATATAGAATGGCTCCCGCAGAACTGAAAGAGTTAAAAGAGCAGCTGGCAGACCTTTTAGATAGGGGTTTTATTCACCCCAGTGTGTCCCCTTGGGGTGCATCTATACTTTTCGTGCGAAAGAAAAACGGTTCTCTTCGTATGTCCATAAACTATCATCAGCTAAATAAGGTCACGATTAAAAACAAGTAACCTCTTCCTAGGATTGATGATCTTTTTGACCAGCTTCAGGGTGCTAAGTGTTTTTTGAAAATAGATCTTTGTTTGGGTTATCATCAGTTGAAAGTTAGGGAGTCAGATGTTCCCAAGACAGCCTTCCGAACCCGATATGGTCATTACGAATTTCTAGTCATGTCCTTCGGGTTGACTAACACCCCTGCAGCCTTCATGGATCTTATGAATAGAGTGTTCCATCAGTTTCTTGACTTGTTCATCATTGTATTTAATGATGATATTCTAATCTATTCTAAGAGTAAAGAGGATCACGCCAATCACCTCCAAATTATTTTTCAGACCCTTAAGGATCATCAATTATACACCAAATTTTCTAAGTGTGAATTCTAGTTAGATGCTATTTCCTTCCTGGGGCATATTGTTTCCAGTGACAGAATAAGAGTAGATCCCCAGAAATTTGAAGCAGTGAGAAAATGGCCCAGACCCACGACTCCAACCGATATTCAGAGCTTCTTGGGTTTGGCGGGGTATTACAGAAGGTTCATAGAGAGTTTTTCTTCCATAGCTTCTCCGCTTACTAAATTGACTCAAAAAAAGATGAATTTTGTGTGGTCTAACTTATCTGAAAACATTTGAGAAGTTGAAGGACAAGCTGACTACTGCTCCTGTTTTGACCCTTCTTGAGGGTGTAGATAATTTTGTGGTTTATTATGATACATCTCGTGTGGGACTTGGTTGTGTATTGATGTAGTGTGGTAAGGTGATAGCTTATGCATCTAGGCAGTTCAAGGTGCATGAGCGCAATTACCCCACTCATGACTTGGAGATGGTAGCCGTGGTGTTTGCACTTAAAATCTGGAGGCACTATCTCTATGGAGTGCATGTTGATATTTATACTGACCATAAGATTTTGCAGTATGTTTTCGCACAGAAAGAATTGAACCTCTGGTAGAGGCGTTGGATGGAGCATTCGAATGACTATGATATGAGTCTGGATTACCATCCAGGCAAGGCAAATATTGTAGCCGACGCCCTCCGCAGGTTGTCTATGGGCAGCCTTTCTCATGTAAAAGAAGGAAAGAAAGAGATGGTGAAGGATATTCACTGCCTTGCAAATCTAGGGGTGCGACTCTTAGATTCCGAAGATAGAGGGGTGATTGTTCATGAGTTAGCTAAGTCGTCCCTTTGTACTGAATTTAAGGAGAAGCAACTTGAAGATCCCATCTTGATGTAAATCAAGAAAGATATGGGTCAACAAAAGGTTATGTCATTTGAAATTAGTGGTGATGGTATTTTGAGATTTCAGGGTAGGTTGTGCGTTCTGAATGTTGATGGTCTGCAGGAAAGAATCCTTAATGAGGCATACACTACGAGGTATGTAATTCACCCAGGATCTACTAAGATGTACCATGATCTGAAAACCTTGTATTGGTGGAGTAACATGAAACATGATGTAGCTGATTTTGTGTCCAAGTGTTTGAACTATCAACAAGTGAAGGTAGAACACATGAGGCCAGGTGGTACTTTCCAAGATATAGCCTTGCCTTTATGGAAGTGGGAGATGATAAACATGGACTTCATTACAGGACTTCAGAGATCCCAAAACCAGTATGATTCTATATGGGTGATTATAGATCGGTTGACAAAGTCAACCCACTTTTTTCCTGTAAAGAAGAATTATTCGGGAGAGGGTTATGCTAATATTTACATTGATAAGATAGTTCGGTTATATGGGGCACCAGTGTCCATTATATCCCATAGAGGTACGCAGTTTTCATCTCAGTTCTGCAGATCTTTTCAGAAGGGTTTAGATACACAAGAGATTTTGAGAACAACTTTCCACCCTCAGATGGATGGGCAAGCTGAGCTTACCATTCAGACCCTCGAGGATATGTTGACAGCATACGTCATTGATTTCAAAGGTAGTTGGGTAGATCACCTGCCATTGGTTGAATTCGCTTACAATAATAGTTAACATGCCTATATCAAGATGGCTCCTTTTAAGGATCTGTATGGGAGAAGATGTAGGTCTCCGATAGGATGGTATGAAGTGGGTGAGACCCAGTTATATCGGCCTAATCTTGTTCATCAGGAGATGGAGAAAGTGAAGATCATTAGAGAACGACTCAAGACTGCTCAGAGTCGTCTGAAGTCCTATGCCGATATTCGAAGAAGAGAACTAGAGTTTGAAGTTGGTGATTGGGTGTTTTTTAAGGTTTCTCCTATGAAAGGAGTTATGTAGTTTGGAAAAAGGGGTAAATTGAGCCATTTCTATGTAGGGCCATATCAGATTTTAAGAAAGACTGGTGCCGTTGCTTATGAGCTAGAATTGCATGCAAGTTTGGGTTCCGTTCATCCGGTATTCCATGTATCCATGTTAAAAAATGCATTGGAGATCACTCGTTTGTATTTCTAGTAGAGGTTGTCAAGGAGATAGATTCCTTATCTTACGAAGAAGAGCCCGTAGAAATTTTAGATCGCCAAGTTCGAAAACTGAGGAGCAAAGAGATAGCCTCAGTAAAGGTACTGTGGAGGAATCAAAAAGTCGAAGAATCAACTTGGGAGTCAGAAAATAACATGAGAATTAGATATCCCAATTTGTTTGCTTTGAAGGAGGATCAGACAGAAATTACTATTCCTATCTTATTTTTCATAATCCTTTATTATTCTTGAAATTGTGTCTATCTGTGTCCCGCATCGTAATTTGGGGACAAATGATCCTAAGGGGGGGATAATGTAACGCCCCACGTTTTGGGCTACAATATAGACCATGATTCCAATATGTTGATAAGTCTCGAAGCCATAAAATCCTATGCCAATATGGCATGTTAATTATTTATGTAGCATGTGAATCCATTCAAGCTTGAATTTAGACCATAGAGGTCCTTCAACTCAAGGACGAGTTGAAAATATTTTGATCGACTAAGTTTTAGTGGACGTTATAAATTGTGTCATATTTCATCGACCATAACTCTCTATATATGTCGAATTAGGGATCCTACTATGTGTCAAATGATAGGTCTTCGAGTTAGCTTTCCAACGATACCAATTTTGCTAAAATCCGACACCCGAGCAAGAAGTTATGGCCTTTCAAAGTGATATACGTCACCTAACCAATCGCCCATGGCCACTGAAAATCATAGGCGATAGCCTAGGCGGCACCTATGTAAACATAGGCAATATCCTAGGCGGCGCCTATGTAAACATAGGCGATGAAATGGCGGCGCCTATGTAAAGGTTTCAAGTGACTTAAACACTCCATTTTGGGGAAAAGTGGTCATTTTCCACCCTTACTTAGCCCTAAAACACGAAATTCAGTTCCAAGGACCCCAAAATACAGCTTCATTCATCAAAAGTGCTCAAGGATTCTCCTTAGGGTTTCAAAATAAAAACACAAATAGTTCAAGATTCGACCGTAGGTTTTCGAAGATAATAACATATTTGGAATCACCAATCCGCAAGCTTCAAGAAACATCTATTATCTTTGGAAATAGAGGTAAGTGGGGTTATCTCAAAAATCTTATGGGCTTTAAAAATTCATGTTTTCAAAATGGGGGTTTACAAATAACGAATATGATTATGTTTTAAACGTTTGATGATATTGATTTAGTCTTTAGGCCTAATTCCAATGTGATTTGATATATTATATATGGATATGCATGTGTTTCATAATGATGATAAATTGAGAGCATGATTAACACGGAACCCCTCTTGATATGATATTGTTTTAAGTTTTCACATGATATGAATCGTTTGAAATCATCTTGAAATGCATGTCATGAAATATCTTAAAAATGTCATGATTTGGATATGGTTTTTGACTATCAAACAGAGGGTTGTTTTGTTCATATTGAAATATGTTGCATATGATGATTGAATGAAGAGAATGGTATGATACTGATAACTTGCAAGTCGGGTGTGGTAATACCCTACAGAGTATAAAATGTGATTGATTTGAACAAAGTTTGAATGGATTGATTTTCATGAGAAAGGTAGATGCCCGAAGAAGGCGTTTGAGTGAAAGGGCTCATCGCTTGAAACCATAGTTGCCGATGCGGGTCATATGATATTGTATCATACATGGGAGGATAGTAAAATAATTGGGACATATCACATAGGGGGATTCCCTGTGGTGTACTCACTTGGGGGCGTATACCGGCTCTAAATCCTGGAGGCTACTTGGATTGGAGGCTTAGCCACCGAGTACCAGAGGCGGATTCCACATAACCATGGAATTACAATTGTAGGGTATTCCACCTAGCTCAATATCATTACATTGGTATTGAAAACTATTACATTATGCCCATGTGTTTTTGAATTATTTGATATGAAACTGCTTTATAATGCCTCTCATCTATATTTTGTAAAAATATTATGTTATGTTTTGATTTCTCTGCGTACCAGTACTTTTATATTGACCCCTTCTCCTCGCAGGTTCGGAGGCACAGTCTAGGGGTCTAGACAACCAGTAGATTCCTTCCAACAGATAAAGTGGTGAGCCTTTTTTATTTTGGAAGGTCTGATGTTTGCAGTTTAATTTAGCATTTATTAGTTTTGGGTCTACAGGGGGCCTTGTCCCAGTTTTCAGATAGATATTTGTTTCAGTCATGTAGTAGAGATTTCGCAGACATTACAGAGATGTTGTGTTGAGATTGTGGGACATTATTCCCATTATTACTTTCGTATGATTCTTGACCATATTTCCGTTATATTGTGTACCTTCCACAATTTTTTATTATATGAATTATGTGCGTGATTAACTGACAGATAGCGGTGCTTCGGACCTCATGTTTTGGAATACTCGTCACGGCCAGGGCCCGGTTCGGGTCGTGACATATTTTTAGGCCTAAATACAGGTACTCAAGATGTTTCCGTTGATTTTTGCACTAACTACATCAGCTAACCACAACAATAACCATAAATATGCATGGATTTAGCATTCATCAATGATATTTCAGGTCAATTTCTAAAAGCAATTTCTAAGCCTAAATAAAATATTAAAAATGAGGGACTTGATACTACGTACCGAGTTAGATAATGTAAATGTGTTGAAATGCACAAATTTGGTACTCACACCTAGTTGTATTTGAGTCGAATTTTAGAGAATTTTGGATAAAGAGTGTGGGGGATGAATGGCAGATGGATGATCGTTTGAAACTGCATTGATCGCGATTGTGGTCAGATGTCTACAATCATAGTTATATGTATCCGATTATGGACATGCGGCGACAACAATCATGGTGACATGGGCTATGATCATAGTAACTAAGACAATATGTCTATCCCTCTGCATTATCCTGCTCAATCCAAACATGACAATTCCATACATTTTTTTTCAAGTCTAATCAACACTCCGTACAGCACTACAATTTCATTGAATATGTATACACAAAAACAAAAATAAAATGTACTCTATCTTGCATAAATAAAAGGATACGAGCCCCTTTTGTGGCCTGATGGGTTGCTTCCCATCTTTTGTTGTAAGATAACCCTCCTACTATTTTTTGTGTTTCCACAGAAGATTTGAATCTCCGTCTAAACTTTCTCTCACTATGAGTTGAGCGGCAGAGGGACAGAAGATTCAAATCTTCCAAGGTAAAGCTAGATAGTTCTGGGGTCATGACGATGAATCTTCTGTCTCACCCCTTTGAAAACTTTAACTTTTTACCCAATTTTACATCAAATTTTTTATTGGCTCCTTGGGTAAAGTTGGGAACAACTATATACCACTAGTATTACATTGGAAGTTTAGTTCTTTGGCATTTGATGGTGGGGTGTCTATGAGATCTTTTGGGACGCCAAACTACAAAACATAGGGATGGAGACCCTTCTCTCAAAAATTCATCATTTGCTTAGGTGGAATGACTTTCATTAAATCCCCCAAGCATAACGTTTAAAAATGGTTCAAATGGGTCCTATTCCTTAATTCCAAAATTGTATCTATCTTAGCATTCTCACCCTGGATTGGGATAGAGTCATCACAAGAGATTTACTTGGCATCTTTTTTTGACTCTAGCACATTATCCTTAACGTCGACATCTTGAACAACATTTGGGTTGATTGTTTGGAATATTACGAAGGACTCTTCACTACCAAAAGAATTATTGAACACATAGCTTTGTTTCTCTGCTTGATTTACCTCCTCTTGGGAAGTGGTAAAGGTGATGGTATTTATAAGATTTGTTTCCTTGCACATTTCATCTATCTTGGTGATCTTATCTTTACATGCCCCCATGAATTGATTTATGCCTTGAACATTCTCCCCCATTGTAGTTACTCAATCAAAAATAATTTGAAGCATTTTTTCAAAACTATTAGACTCAGCATGCCGTTCTTCCCATGTCGTATCATGATATCTATCAACTTCATAAGAAGAACTAGCACTTGAGTTAGAATATATAGGGAGGGAGAATTTGGAAAAACACTCTAATGTCCATCTCGACCGCCACACAAAGAACATTGATACTTTTAATAGGATCAAAATAGTGCTTCCATCTCTCTCTGGGGAGCATATCTATAATCTCGGCTAAAATGGGGTCCATCATAATATGGACATTAATTGTCAAGATAGGTTTTCCAACAACCAAAGTCGTATTTATCCCAAGTTACCATGGAGTAAAGTAAGCAAAAACAAAAATCTAGATAACACAAGAAACAAAAGAAAATCACAAACACGTATTTACAAGTTTGAATTAAAGCAAATAAGATAAAATTTTAAACTAACGTAATATGCCAAATTGTTCCCCAGCAATAGTGCTATTTTTGATAACGCTCAACTTACATGTCAATTTAAGTGCAAGGCAGTCATCGTTAATATATTTACCCAAATTTTGAGGTGGGTTTGAATCCACGAGGAACAATGTCAGTGGCTATCAAATTATCTTGAAAAATGGATAATTACCAAATTTAAACCTAGAGTAAAAAAAGATAAAAATAGGGGATTTGGAAAATAATATTACTAATATTTTTTTTGGGGGTTTTCAAGTATTAATTTGGGGTTACAAATAATTAGAGTATAGTCGGTTAGACTCGGAGCTTTGAATTAATTTTTCAAGGGAAACTTATGAATGGGTGTGTGATGACTTGATGAAAATTCTAAATGTTGGCGATGTGGTAGGCTAGGTTTGAAATCCTTAAGTTTAGTTTGTCAACAAATCCTCAAGAGTGTTTGTCATTGACCCTTTCGAGTACCTAATAAGTGGTTACATAAAATCCACCTAATATCTCAATTAGATACCCCTATTTCTAGGATGGTTCCCTAAGTATAGTCAGCTTCATAATCGCCCTTTTGTCTAAAATAGTTAAAATTAGCAAACTAACCTAATCATTGTCTACTATTTCCTCGGTTCCCACATCCCTTATTCAAGGATGATGAGGTTTCCTATAGTTTACCCAAACCCCTATTTCAAGGATGGTTTGTGCTGTTAAGAGCTTTAGATTTTCATCCATCAAACCCATTTGGGTATTTGGGGATTTCACCCACAAATCCCAAATAATTTACACAAGCAATAGTAGAAAACAACATCACAAACTAGTAAATGAAAAAATAAATCACATCTCACTCATGTATACACCCTAATCTATCATAATTGCAAGAGGAAGAACTACCTACAAATAGAAATTTTATGCAAGATAAACCAAATAACCTCCATTTATTAGATCTATGAAAGACCAAGTGAATGTTACTTCAATCTTTGAATATCCACATCTTAAATAGGAGTTAACTAATCCTCTACTTGGAAGCTAGTCCAATGTATTCTTCGCCAAAAATTAATACAATATTTTATTCTTCAACTGTGGAGGATAAGAACTAACAAAATGTTCAATAAACGGGAATTGTACAATGTATGATGGAATGATATAGTTTGAGTCTTCTGCTCCAGGTCTTCAACTGCTCTTCTTTGCTCCCTTTTGTTACCTTATCAGCTCCAATCCACAACTTTCCATCTTATACTCTTGGTGCCTGCAAATAGTGAATATTAATGAACACAATCACAATTATGTCTCACTTATTCATTCAAAAAGTAGTAATGTGCATGAATGTGGAGTACAATTAAGTGGATTCACTACTCATCATATATCCCCGACCAATGTATGATTAAGTGGACGAAAACAAGGTATATAATAGTATACAAGGCTAAGAAATGAATATATAATCTAGGCAAATGAAGGAAAAAAGATATATACTATATTACTATAGCTATATATATCTAGATATCCATATATATAAATATATATAAGGCAAACTCAAAGAACAACCTAAGTCATCATATCCTTACTTTAAGGTATCATAATATTAGCAGAATTTAGTACTATCATCTCAGGATATCTAACTCATACGTCTAATCAGGAGTAGTCATATGTAGCAATGAGATCATAAGATAAAATAGGAGACAATCATACCTCAAATCTTGGTATCAAATAAATAACCAATCTGTCATAAACTAGCCACCATAATGATCATAACATTGATAAAAACAACATCTATGGTAATAGAAATATCAATAACAATGCGATAACCGACAAGTCCATACAACCAAATACCTATCTTAGCCTATGACGTACCCCCATCACTCGATTCCAAGATATTTCAATCAATATAAGACACACCACAAGGCGTAATCATCACCCATACCTATGCAACCTCCCTTAAGTGATGATAGATATAGGAGCATATTGGTGATACACAATACACATGAAAAAAATCAATGAAAATCATATAATCAATACGACAATCTTATCATCTAAACAATCACCATCATAACCGTCATCATCATAACCATCACATCATAACTGTCCTCCGGCCTTGCCAAGTATCAATATAATCATCACATTATCCTCCAGATTTTTCAGGTATTAATATCATCATCTCAATATCCTTAAACCTTGTCGGGTATCAACATCATCATCACAATATCATCTGGTCTTGTCGGTTATCAATATCACCATTACAATATCCTTCGGCCTTATGAAGTATCAATATTATCATCACAATATCTTCCAGCCTTGTTGGGTATCAATATCATCTTCACAATATCATAATATCCAAATCAATGTCAATAATAAACAGTAATACCCATGGGAGAAAAAGTAAAGAGCATTCCCTACAAGGTCTAAAGTAAAGAACAAGCTCTACAATGGCTAAAGTAAATAAACTGAAGAAGAGAAGCAAGGTAGGGTATGTTTCCATAAATTATCATTCACCATCAATGTCACATTATAAGTAAGCATAGACATATATATTCACACCCACACACACCTAACATGAATATTACAACTACCATTGGGTTATATTCAGAGTTTATATCATCAATACAACATCTACCTTAAGCTGAGAGATATGTATTCAGATATAAATAATATATATATATATATATATATATATATATATATATATATATATAATAGGTGCACGGGCTTAATCCATATCTAAAATAGTGTAAATCCATAAGTCTGTTGCCAAGAGTGAACTTTAGGATTTAATCATGATAATGTATGGAAAGGGTCATAGACTCTCACAATTGGAGTAGTAGTATCAAGTATTATACAGTAGTCTCGATTAAATCTTTAAAATAGAATTTTTACTCTCCTTTGAATAAAAGTTATTCATTTAGAAAGTCAGTTAATGTTATAAATAGAACCAATGTTAAGGTGAATGGTGGGCTTTAATTAATTAGAAAAACAATATCAAGATTATATTTAAGTAGAGTCACATCATTTACTGATTTAACGACTAGGAATGTTCCACATATATGCATAATGAATATATCATGTCTATGTATCATGACTATACACATCTATGCATCATCAATATACAACATCTATGGATCATTAGTATACCACTTTTAAGAATCATGAATTTACCACAACTATGCATCACAAATTTACCACACTTCTACATCATGAATATACCACATATATGCATTCCATCACTAGTATTAAAAAATAAAACCATAAGCATCAACGTACATAAATAAACTACAATCACATCCTTCGCAAATATAATCACTTTCTGGATGGACAAATAGTATCATAACACGGCCTTTGGCCCAATGATGTGTCTTGAATAATTGCACCATCATAATCATGGACGTAGGCCCACACAAGTATCCAGAACTCATAACAATAATCATATTTTAATGTCATCTCATATCTATATGCCATAACATGACTATAATACATAACATATCTTATAAACCATAAGCATATTTATGATTATCTCACACCCAGGGCATAATATATCAATAAGAATCTCACTTCTATAAAGCACCTCTAATATATAAGGCATCTCACATCTAGGAGGCATGCTATCAATATGAATCTCACATCTAGGAGGCATACTATCAATAAGAATTTCATATCTAGGAGGAATACTGTTCATAGGCATATTACATCTAGTAGGCATACTATAAATAAGCACCTCACAACTTGAAGTCATACTATCAGTAATAACCTCACATCTAGGAGGCATACTATCAATAATTTACTCACATCTAAGAGGAATATTATCATCAAGCATCTCACATCTAGGAGACATACTATCAATAAGTATTAGACATCTAGTAGACATACTATCAATAATTACCTCACATCTAGGAGATATAATATACTAATAAGACATGACCCATAACTATGACATATCACATCTATTGTACATATCATAGCTATAGGTCATATGTCATGACTATATGAAATAGTATCTCTATGGTCCAATTCTCATATCTAAGAGAAATACCATCTCTAAAGTCCATATATCATATGTAAGAGAAAGTAACATCTCTAAAGGCCCAATATCATATGTAAGAGGAATATTATCACAATAGGCCCAATATCATATCTAAGAGAAAGTATGATCTCTTAAGGCCAAATATCATATCTAAGAGGAATATAATCTCCATAGGCCCAACATCATATCTAAGAGGAAGTAAAATCTTTATAGGCCAAATATCATAACTAAGAGAAATATCCTGGTCATGAGACATTTATTATTATCTGGGTCAAGATAAATCGTGATTCACCAAGTCACAAAGTAACCTTACACTGTAGGCTTACTAGTATCAACTATGCCTAATATCCGCAATTATGTCCACATGGGATAATACAAGTCTTAACCCATTTCTAATCCTCAAATTACATATTTAAGCAATTTATACCCTAAATTAAACTAAGTTATCTTGTTCAACTTCTAGATTTCATGTAATCTATAACCAAATCAGATAGGAACTTTTTCTTATAACATGGACATTTAAGTCAAGTCTACCCAAATTATGGTTTCACGATCACCACATTAGCCCAAATAAGGTTATAATACTAACCACATTTTCAACCCTTAAACCACATCTAAAACCTAGCATCATATGAAATCCATTCTAAGAATTAGCTTAGTACAGGGAGAAGGAAATAAGATTCTAAAAGAGTGATAAGAATTTCACCTTATGGGTAACAACCCTCATCTAATAACAAAAATTCAATAATTAACACTAAGTTATTTGTCATGAACCGAGGCTACCCCCTAGTCGAGACAACGGTGATTATCACCACAAGTAACCACAAGGTAACTCATAAGTTTGCACCTGTAGTAAGAACTGAGTAAAATAGTAATACAATACATCTGTAGAAGATAAGCAGATAAGATACTATAAATATGAATACTGAAATACGTAGCAATGACTTTTCTAAAATATCTAATAAAAATACTAGAAACTGAATTGTCTTTCAGAAAGAAGTGATAAAAACAGAAAAGAATTGACTAACTGTCTAACTAATTATCTGAAATCCTCTAAACAACATGAGGAGTTGATAGGACAAAGCCCTAACTAACTCTGACTGACAGAACATAAGGAAATAGTGAAATAACTGAGAAAAACATAATATGTCCTCAATGGATGAGGACTCACCAGTACTACTATTCGGTAAAACTGAGTTGTTTCAGAATGGTTGGGAAACTAAGCATCCAAACCTATGTTATAAGACCACATAACGCAAAGAAATGTATGTGATCAGTACTTTTAATGTACTTGTATCTGAGATATTGACTGACTGCAATGTATGAGATAACTGAGTATGAATAAATGAATAGATATATCTTAGAATGCAAGACCAACCATAAACATGTTTCTGAAATATTTTGTAATCTTAATGAGTGAATTATTTATAACTAAATAACTGAAAATGCATATGCTTTGGTGAATAAATGCTAAGGTCACACATACTAAATGCTGACTGAGACTGTGAGAGCTATCATGTAACAGACATGCCCTAATTTGAGCTAATTGGGATCAAACCTGTAACTCCAGTTGGAAAAGAGTATGTATCGTTCCATAGGTACGGACACATGGCTATGTGAATTCACTAAACTGGTATCCCAAAGGAATAGAGAGTCACCCTGTACTAGCAGAACCTCATAAGAGATATGCATCAACCCTTAATTGGTAGGAATTCATATCAAACCTATGCTGGCTATGTAGTTCTGGAACTCAGGGAGTACTACTAAAGGTCACACATTCTACTGGTAGGTGAACCCGTATTACTGGGTTTGTTCGATGCTAAATCCTACACCCAACTAAACTAACACTCATACTGAACTGAACTATGTTTAACTGATCATTATTTTTGATAGTGCTCATCATGATAAAAAATATCTAAGTACAATGATGAGATTCATGGATTAACTGACTTCTTAGTTAAAAATCTAAAATCATGTAAAATATATAGGTATCATGTGTTCATAACTCGCCAACATTGAATGATCATAAAAATACAATATCAACCCTTAAAATTGTAGTATGCAATCATAAACACTTCACAAAACGAGTAAAAATCATGAACTTGAACATGGGAATGTGGTAAACATGAAGTAAAAACATGATTTCATGGATAATTTCATAATTTGATACTGTAACATGAAACTCACTTGAATAAGACATAGGAAATAGTAGTTTAAAAGATGAATTAATCTAACCTTTCATGGAATCATACATGGACATGAAATTGTGTTCAATTACTAAGGAAAGAGATGAATTTAACCCATCATAAACATATAAAAATCCATAATAAAGAAAGAACCCTTATTTTAATCAAAGAGAATTTTTTAGGCTCAATGTGTGAAAGGAACCCATTGATGAATACCCGCATACCTCAATTGTTAGGTTCTTGAAGATTTCTTGGACTTGGGAGCTTGAAATCTTGGATTCTTGAAGAAAGATCTTAGGATTTGTTCATGGGAAGGAGGAGGGTTTCTTGAGAGTAATTTTTAAATGAAGGGGCCAATAGTGCTCCGATGGATGCCCTAAATCGTGTTATGGACGAATTAGGTTGAGGGTAAAAGACTTACTAATCCCTTGATTTTATTAATAAAAGACCTTGATGGGAGAGAGCAATGCATCATGTCCTTCTCTCTAGTGGAGAAGGTAACATACCATATGACTTAATCCATGGAAAAAAGCAATGCATTGTGGACCCCATCCCCATGGGAGAGACCAATGTGTTGCATGCTTATCGCATTGGATCATTGTTTGAGCTATCCAAAAAAGTCCCAAACCTCGTTCAAAAATCCTGAAACTACCCAGAGACATACTATTAACCTCCCTAAACGTGAATCAACTCAAAACCCAATGTCTCATGGTTGGGAAAACCAAAATAAAAATTCCTTAAATTTAAGGGTCTTGAAAATAACTAAGTCCTTAACACTTTGTGCATATTTCAATCCTTCGACCCCTTAAGCATGCAACTACAACTGAATCGATCTTAGAATATTATAAGGTATTTTAATATCTCTTCCTTGGGAACATTCGTCCCCTAATAAGACTCCTTAGACTGAGAATACTAAGGCAACTGAGATCATATACTGAACATGCATGACTTGACATGATTACATAACTTAGTCTGAAGCATGATACATGAATTGAACTGATTTTGTGGATGCATGAAATGACATGAGATTGGTTACATAGGTGAAATAGAGAATGAAAAAAAGTCAATCTATGGATAATCGTTACCTCAAGTTGAATCGAATTTTGTGGAGAAAAGATGAAAGTACTTGGCTCGCATATGTGCTTCTACTTCCCGAGTATTTACCTCAATAGATTTATTCTACCAAAAAACTTTGAGCAAGCGAAATTTTTTATTTCTAAGCCTATTAATCTGACGATCAAGGATCTTAACTGGGACTTCTTCATAGGGAAGGATATCCTTAACTTCCACGCTTGCTAATGGAACAATAGAAAATAAATCATCAATGCATTTATTTAACAAGGAAATATGAAAGATTGGATGCACTGATGCCAAATCTTCTTGCAACTCAAGCTCATAAGCTACCTTCCCATAATGGTTTAAGATTCTATATGGCAAACATAGTGGCGGCTGAGCTTCCCCTACTTACCAAATCTCTGTACTTCCTTTATATGCAAAATTTTCAAATAGACCAAATCACCAACCTTAAACTCAATATCCCATCTCCTCACATCTGCATATGATTTTTGACAGCTTTGGGATATCTTTAGCCTTTCCCAAATCAACTGAACTTTTTCCATTTCCTTAAACAGTGAATCGGGCCCTATTAAATAAGCCTCACCCACATCTAACCAACAAATAGGATATCTACATCTCCTTCTATAGAGAGCCTTTAATGTAGTCATAAAAATATTTGAGTGATAACTATTGTTGTAAGAAAACTTAATAAATGGTAAGTGGTTAGCCTAACTACCTTTAAATTCAATAACATAGGCCCTTAAGATGTCCACTAAAGTCTAAATGGTCCATTCAGCCAGAAAATCTGTCTGAGTATGGAAATTTGTACTGAGATAAACTGGGGTACCAAGACCCCTTTGGAAAGCCTTCCAAAAGTGAGAAGTAAACTAAGTAACTCTATCTGAAATGATAGACAACAGAATCCCATGCAACTTAACCAACTATCTAAGATAGAGTCTAGTATAATCCTTCGCTAAATATGATTGATGAACTAGAAAGAAATGTGATGATTTGGTCATTTTATCTATGATGACCCAAATCGAATCATGCTAATTATGTGTACGAGGCAAACCTATCACAAAATCCATGTTCACCACTTCCTACTTCCAAGTGGGGAAGATAAACTCAAACAATGTACTATTAGGACTTTGGTGCTTAACTTTAACCTATTGATAATTCGAACACTTAGCCACAAACACAACAGTATCTTGCTTGATACTATTCCACCAATAAATTTCATGTAAGTCACTATACATATTAGTGGTTCTTGGATGAACAAAGTACCACACATCATGCACTTATGCTATATTTAATTGTTTAAAACTATCAACAAACAAAACACATAACCTACCTTGACAATGAAGCACACCATCTCCCTCTAGGGAGAAAACCTTTACCTTTTGTTCTCTAATTTCCTCCTTCAACTTAACCAGACTGTGATCCCTATCTTGATTTTCTTTCAGTTCGGTAACCAATGAAGATTCCAATCTAATGTTAACCCATATACTACCTTCAGATGAATCAACCAATTGAACACCTAATCTAGCAAGCTGATGAACCTCAAGGAAAAACTTCTTATCATTTTCGACATGGGCAGCACTACCCATAGACAATCTATCTATATTTCCCTTGTCTTGGTTATACAACACACTTATATCAAAATCTTTTAACAACTAAGGGCACCTTCTTTGATAAAGATTCACATCTTTCTAAGTGACTCTGTATTGTAAACTCTTATGATCCATGAACATAATAACATGGACCCTATAAAGATGATGCCTCCAAATATTCAAGGAAAAAAAAAACTACTGCAAACTCAAGATCATAGGTAGGATAATTCATTTCATGGGGTTTAAGCTGTCTAGAAGAAGAGGCTATGACCTTGCCTCTCTGTATAAAAACAAAACCAAGATAAAAACTGGAAGAATCATAATAAACTATAAATGAAACTAAACCATCTGGCAAAGTCAAGACTAGGGTGGAAATGGGTCGAGTCTTGAACTCCTCAAGACTCTTCTCTCAATAATCTAACTACAAAAATTTGACTTTCTTTCGAGTCAATCGAGGAATAGGTAAGCAATAGAAGAAAACCTTCATAAAAGCATCTGTAATACCCAACCAAACCCAAGAAACTCCTGATGTCATATGGAGAGATGGTTCTAGGCTAGTTTCTCACTGCTTTGGTGTTTTGAGGGTCAATTGGGATGCCATCACCAGAAAATATATGGCTAAAAAAACCAATGGATCTTAGCCAAAATTCAAACTTGCTGAATTTAGCAAATAACTTATGATCTCCAAGGGTCTGCAACACAGCCTCAAATAATTTGCATGATCATTCTCATGATAGGAATAGACAAGGGTATCATCAATAACTATTATGACAAACATGTCAAAGTACTGCTTGAACACCCTATTCATCAAATCCATAAAAGCTGCAGGGGAATTTGTTAGTTTGAAGTACATAACTAGGAATTCAAAGTTACCATACCAAGTTTTGAAGGCTGTCTTTGTGATGTCACATTCTTTTACTCTAAGTTTATGATAGCTAAATTTGGGGTCTATTTTAGAGAAATAACTGGCACCCTGAAGTTGGCCGAACAACTTATCAGTTCTGGGGAAATGATACTTATTCTTGATTATGACTTTATTGAACTGACGATAGTCAATGCATATTCTGATAGAACCATCTTTCTATCATGACCCAAACCAGGTCCTGGCCGTGAAAAGCATTTCAAACCATGGAGGCCCGAAACACCCCTATCTATTTGGTAATCATGAACCTAATTCATATGATCAAAGTAATGCAGAAGAAAAACAATAATTGGGAAACATGGTCATAAATATGAAAATAAACAATAATGGGGAAATAAGGTTCCCCCAACATCAATAAACCTCTAAAAAACTGTCTCAAAAAATCTCTAACAAATGACTGAGTCAAGTAACTTTATATAACTTGGGACAAGGCCCCCAGTAGACCCTAAAACTAAATATAAGATAAAAGGACTGCAAGACATAAGACCTTCCAAAATATAGAAGGCTCAGCACTTGTCTCTGCAACTCTGTCTGAATGATCAACTGATTCTCTTGACCCCAGACTGGGCCTCTAAACCTGAGAGATTGGAGAGGGGAGGGGGTCAGCACAAAAGTACTGAAACATAGAGATATCAAAACAAAACATAATATTTTTGCAAAATATAGTTGAGATCCATTATAAAGCAATTTTATATCAAATCTTTTGAAAACACATGGGCATAATGCAATAGTTTCTCAACAACAATAAAATCCAACTGAGCTAGCTGGAATACACTACATAATTTACACCAACTATCCATCCTCGATTGCCATCGAGGTTAGAGTATAAGTAAGGGAGAGACACACAATACCATGAAGCATGGTGTCTCGACCCAATGGTAGTGCCCAAGATCACTTAGCTGGGTCTCCTACCTATAATCCCAATTTAGAAATAACATAAATTCAAGTACTCAAGATCACTTAGCCTGGTACTAAATTCCCGTGTCGGCAAACATATTTTCCAATGATGAGCCCTTACACTCACGCGCCTTCTTCGGGCATCAACCTATCTCATGTAAAATCAATGCATTCAAATTTCACCTAATTCAATCACATATCATATTTTGTAGGGCATCTTAATACCCGACTTGCAAGCCATTAATATCACATTATTCTTCTCATTCAACCATTGTATTCAACATGAATAACCTTCTCGTTTTCAAGTCAAAATCATATCAATTCTCAAAACATCTCATGTCATGCTCTTCCAGATGTTTTCAAATAATTTACATCATATGAACATTTAAAACAAATTCACATCAAGAGAGGAAACTTCATATCATTCATGCTCTCAAGTTAACATCTTTTCAGAATACATGCATATACATATATCATATAACAAATCACTTTGGGAGTAGGCTTAAGGGCCAAATCAATATCATAAAACATTTAAGACATAATCATATTCGTAATTTCAAAACACTAATTTGAAAACATGAATTTTTAAAGCCCATGAGATTTTTGAGATAACCCCACGTACGTCGATTACTCCAAATATTAGATGCTTCTTGAAGCCTATGCTAAGAGGATTCCAAATATGCAATTAGTTCCTGAAACCCCCGGTTGAATGTTGAGTTGCTTGGGTTTTTATTTTGAAACCCTAAGGAGAATCCTTGAGCACTTTTGATGAATGAAGGTGTATTTTGGGGTCCTTGGAACTGAATTTCGTGTTTTAGGCCTAAGTAAGGGTTGAAATAGACCATTTTACCCCAAAAACGGAGTGTTTAAGTCACTTAAATTCTTTACATGGGCGCCGCCCATCCCATCGCCTATGTTCACATAGGAGCCGCCTAGGCTATCGCCTATGTTTAAATAGGCACTGCCTAGGCTATCACCTATACTTTCCAGTGGCCACGGGCGATTGATTAGGCGACACATATCAATTTGAAAGGCCATAACTTCTTGCTCGGGTGTTGAATTTTAGCAAAATTGGTATCGTTGGAAAGCTAACTCGAATAGCTATCATTTGGCACATAGTAGGCTCCCTAATTTGACACATAGAGAGAGTTATGGTCAATGGAAGCTGACACAATTTACATTGTCCACTAAAACCTAGTCAATCAAAATAGTTTCAGCTCGTCCTTGAGTTGAAGGACCTCTATGGTCTAAATTTAAGATTGAATGGATTCATATGCTCCAAAAATAATTATCATGCCGTATTGGCATAGGATTGTATTGCTTAGACACTTATCAACACATCAGAATCGTGGTCTATATTGTAGTACGAAATGCGGGGCATTACATTATACCTCCCGTAGGATCATTCATCCCTAAATGATGATGCGGGACACAGATAGACAGGATTTCAAGCATAATAAAGGACTAGGAAAGGTAAGATAGGAATAGTACCTTCTGTCTCATCCTCCATCGAAGCAAACAAATTGGGATATCTAATTCTCATGTCATCTCTTGACTCCCAAGTTGCTTCTTCGATTTTTGATTCCTCCATAGTACCTTTACTGAGGCTATCTCTTTGCTCCTCAGCTTTTGAACTTGGCGATCTAAAATTTCAATGGACTCTTCTTCGTAATACAAGGAGTTTGTCACTTTGATACCCTCTACTAGCAATACGAAAGAGTGATCTCCAATGCATTTCTTCAACATGGATACATGGAATACCGGATGAACGGAACACAAACTTGCAGACAATTCTAGCACATAAGCAACTGTACAAATCTTTTTAAAAATCTGATATGGCCCTATGTAGCGAGGGCTCAATTTACCCCCTTTTCCAGACCTCATAACTCCTTTTATAAGAGAAACCTTGAGAAACACCGAATCACCAACTTCAAACTCTAGTTCTCTTCTCCGAACATCACCATAGGACTTCTGATGACTCTGAGCAGTCTTGAGTCGTTCTCTAATGATCTTTACTTTCTCCATCACCTGATGATAAAGATCAGGCCTATACAACTGAGTTTCACCCACTTCATACCATCCTATTGGAGACCTACATCTCCTCCCATACAAATCCTCAAAAGGTGCCATCTTGATGTGGCATGGTAACTATTATTGTAAGCAAATTTAACTAGTTGTAGGTGATCTACCCAACTACCTTTGAAATCAATGACGCATTCCCTCAACATATCTTCGATGGTCTGAATGGTACGCTCAGCTTGCCCATCCGTCTGAGGGTGGAAACCTGTGCTCAAGTTCACTTGTGTACCTTAACCCTTCTGAAACGATCTCCAGAAGTGAGATGAAAACTACGTACCTCTATCGGATATAATGGTCACTGGTGCCCCATGAAACCAAACTATCTCGTCAATGTAAATCTTAGCATAACCCTCTCCCAAATAATTATTCCTCACCTGCAAAAAGTGGGCTGACTTTGTCAACCGATCTACAATCACCCATATAGAATCATACTGGTTTTGGGATCTCAGAAGTCCTATAATGAAGTCCATGTTTATCATCTCCCATTTCCATAAAGGTAGGGCTATTTCTTGGGAAGTACTACCTGGCCTCATGTGTTCTACCTTCACTTGTTGACAGTTCAAACACATGGACACAAAATCAGCTACATCATGTTTCATGTTATTCCACTAATACAAGGTTTTCAGATCATGGTACATCTTAGTAGAGCCTGGGTGAACGACATACCTCAAAGTGTATGCCTCATTAAAGATTTTTTCCCGTAGTCCATCATCATCCAGAACGCACACCTTACCCTAAAATCTTTTAATACCATCACCACTAATTTCAAATGACATAACCTTTTGTTGACCTACATATTTCTTGATTTGCATCAAGATGGGATCTTCAACCTGCTTCTCCTTAACTTCAGCACCAAGGGATGACTTAGCTAACTCATGAACAATCACCTCTCCATCTTCAGAATCTAAGAGTTGTACTCCCAGATTTGCAAGGCGGTGAATATCCTTCACCATCTCTTCCTTTCCTTCTTCTACATGAGAAAGGCTGCCCATAGACAACCTGCTGAAGGCGTCGGCTACAACATTTTCCTTGCCCGGATGGTAATGCAGACTCATATCATAATCTTTCAAAAGCTCCATCCAACGCCTCTTCCTGGGGTTTAATTCTTTCTATGAGAAAACATATTGCAAACTTTTATGGTTAGTATAAATATCAACATTCACTCCATAGAGATAGTGCCTCCAAATTCTAAGTGCAAACACCCCGGCTGCTAACTCCAAGTCATGAGTGGGGTAATTCTGCTCATACACCTTTAACTGCCTAGATGTATAATCTATCACTTTACCACGCTGCACCAATACATAACCAAGTCCCACACGGGACATAACCCTTGGGAAGGGTCAAAATAGGAGCAGTAGTCAGCTTGTCCTTCAACTTCTTAAAACTATTTTCACATAAGTCAGACCACATAAACTCTATCTTTTTTTGGAGTCAGTTTAGTAAGCGGAGCAGCTATGGATGAAAAAATCTCTACGAACCTTCTATAATACCCCACTAAACCTAAGAAGCTCTGAATATCGGTTGGAGTCATGGGTCTGGGCCATTTTCTCACTACTTCAACTTTCTGGGGATCCACTCTTATCCCATCATTGGACACAATATGCCCCAAGAAGGCAATAGCAACTAACCAGCATTCACACTTGGAAAATTTGGCATACAGCTGATGATCCTTAAGGGTTTGACAAATAATTCGGAGGTGATTGGAATGATCCTCTATACTCTTAGAATAGATCAGAATATCATGAATAAATACAATGACGAACAAGTTACGAAACTGATGGAACACTCTATTCATAAGATCCATGAAGGCTGCAGGGGCGTTAGTCAACCTGAAGGACATAACTAGAAATTCGTAGTGACCATATCGGGATGAGAAACTATCTTGGGTATGTCTGACTCCCTACCTTTTCAACTGATGATAACCCGAACAAAGGTCTATTTTTGAAAAACACTTGGCACCCTAAAGCTGGTAAAAAAGGTAGTCAATCTTAGGAAGAGGATATTTATTTTTAATTGTGACCTTATTCAACTAGCGGTAGTTTATGCACATACGAAGGGACCCATCCTTTTTTTGCACGAAGACCATGGGTGCACCCCATGGGGAAACACTAGGATGAATAAAACCTTTGTCTAAGATGTCTGCAAGCTATTCTTTTAACTCTCTTAGTTCTGTGGGAGCCATTCTATATGGCGAAATAGAAATAGGACGAGTGTCTGGCAACAAATCAATGCCAAAATCTATCTCCCTATTGGGGGGGTATCCCTGGGAGATCTTCGGGAAAGACTTCTGGGAATTAATTCACTACAGGGACTGACTGTAGAGGAAGATTTTCAACTTTTGAATCTTTTACTCGATTAGATAATAAATACAACATTTGGAGATAAGCTTTTGGGCTCTAAGATAAGAGGTAAAGTGACCTCTAGGTTCCACAGAACTCCCTTCCCATACAATTGGTCTTATTCAAGAAAGAAAAAGTGACCTTTCGTGTTCTGCAATCAAGGGTGGGATAACATGAATGGAGCCAGTCCATCCCAAGGATGGCATCAAAATCTATCATATCAAATTCTATAAGGTCTGCCACAGTTTCTCTACTATGAATAGACACGCACAATTTCTATATACCCTTCTAGCAATAATAGAATTACCTACAGGAGTAGAAATAGAGAAGGGTTCTATAATAACTTCGGGCTCAAATCTCAAACCAACAACCACATATGGAGTCACATAAGATAAAGTAGATCCGGGATCAAGCAATACATAAACATCATGAGAAAAGATTCGTAACATATCGGTGTCAACATCTGGTGAAGCTTTCGCCTTCTGGCTGTTAGTCAAATAATATAACCGGTTACGACCTCTCCCAGCAGCTGAAGGGGCAACCTTACGAAGAGGAGCTGTAGAGGCGGTTTAGGATTTAGCCCCCCCTGTATTTCCTCCAGCAAAAAGACAATCTCTCTGAAGGTGACCCACTTTGGCACAAGTATTGTAGTTTCTCCCCTCAAACCAACACTTCCCTAGATGATTCCTTCCGCAAACCTTGAACCTTGGATAAGTACGAAGTTATCGGGCCACACTTCCCTAAGACTGTGTACCTAGAGTTTTGGATCCATAAGGATTCTGAAAACTCTGAGTTTGTCTGTCTGTCGGTGGTCTGGGTAATGGGGCGCTGGTTTCTGACTGTGCATTATTCCAGAACTTCTTCTTCTTTGACAACTTATTTCCCCATTTACCACTTTGCAGCTGACTCTGATGCTGGTCCGCAGATCTAGCTCTCTTAGCCTGTCTGTCTTTCTCTCTAGATTCAACAATCTCTTTCTTCTTCTCTTCCACCTGCTGCATATGAACGGTCAGTCGAGCAAAGTCTAACTCCTTATTCAACATAGCCCCCTGGCACTCAAGTACCAGGTTATCAGCAAGGCCAGATACAAATTTCCTCATCCGGGCTCTCATATTATTGGTCAACTCTGGTGCATAGCGGGCTAGTTTATTAAACTTCAAAGTGTACTCGTGGATACTCATACTGTCCTCTTTCAGATTCATAAACTCTTCCACTTTGGTATCCCTCAACTCCAGAGGAAAGAATCGATCAAGGAAAGTTTCCATAAATTCACCCCAAATTGTAGGCTCAGCACTCTCACCTTTTGCATCTTCCAAGTCGGCGTACCACTAATTCACAACGTCCTTGAGCTGATAGGTTGCTAGTTCCACTACTTCAACCTCATCCACATGCATCACCTTAAAGATCTTTACCATCTCATCCATGAACACTTGTGGATCTTCCTCCACCTTAGTGTCAGTGAACCTAGGTGGGTTCATCATCATGAAATGTCCGACTCTAGTAGCCTCAGACATAACGGATGCATACCCAAAATCTTCTAATCATCGAGCCTGGTTAGCTACCAACCTTGTCAACATATGAATAGAACGTCTGAATTTTGCATTTGAAATATCTCCCTGAGCAATTGGGGGACGGGTGACATTAGTCCGCGGAGCCTGAGGTGGACTGGTCAGGACTGGAGGGACTCCTAAAGTAGGGACAAATTCTAGAGTGTGAGCCCTATTACAGGTCCGCATCCCATGGGTGGGACAAATTATATGCCTGAGCATTCTGATCGATGATACGACGTAGAGGCATAACTGTGTTTCTAAAACACAAGTGATCATTAATTAGGGGACAGTTCAGACTCTGAAGCACGAACTAAATCACAAAGAAGGGAAAATTTCCTAAATGCCTAGCAGCCTCCTGCTTATAAGTGTGGTGCACTTTACACCCATCAACAGGACTCTACCTGATGCGATCTCAAAGACACACTAGGACCATGAACCATGCTTTGATACCATGTTTGTCACGACCCGAACCAGGGCCTGGCCGTGACGAGCATTTCAAACCATGGAGACCCAAAACAGCCCTATCTGTCTGGTAATCATGCACCTAATTCATATGATCAAAGTAATGTAGAAGAACCAAAATAATTCGGAAACATGGTCATAAATATGAAAAGAAACAATAAAAGGGAAATAAGGTTCCCCCAACATCAATCAACCTCTAAACAACTGTCTGCGAAAATCTCTAAAAAATAATTGAGTAAAGTAACTATATATAACCTGGGACAAGGCCCCCAGTAGACCCCAAAAGTAAATATAAGAAAAATGGTCTGCAGGACATAAGACCTTCCGAAACATAGTACACTCACCACTTGTCTCTTCAACTCTGTTTGAATGATCTACTGATTCTCTTGACCCCTAGACTGGGCCTCTGAACCTGAGAGGTTGGAGATGGGAGAGGGTCAGCACAAAAGTACTGGCACACAGAGATATAAAAAAACATAATATTTTTACAAAATATAATTGAGAGCCATTATAAAGCAATTTCATATCAAATCATTAGAAAACACATGGGCGTAGTGCAATAGTTTCTCAACCACAATGAAATGCAACTTAGCTAGGTGGAATATCCTACATAATTTACACCATCTATCCATCCTCAGTTGCCACCGAGATTAGAGTATAAGTGAGGGAGAGACACACAAGACCACGAAGCATAGTGTCTCGACCCAATGATAGTGCCCAAGATCACTTAGCCCGGTCTTCTACCTATAATCCTAATTAGGAAATAACATAAAGTCAAGTACTCCAGATCAATTAGCCAGGTACCTAATTCCCGTGTTGGCAAACATGGTTTTCAGCGATGAGCCCTTACACTCACATGCCTTCTTCGGGGATCTACCTATCTCACGTAAAATCAATGTATTCAAATTTCATCTGATTCAATCACATATCATATTTTGTAGGGCATCGTCATACCCGACTTGCAAGCCATTAATATCACATTATTCTTCTCATTCAACCATTGTATGTAACATGAATAACCTTCTCGTTTTCAAGTCAAAATCATATCAATTCTCAAAACATCTCATGTCATGCTCTTCAAGATGTTTTCAAACAATTTACATCATATGAACATTTAAAACAAATTCACATCAAGAGAGGAAACTTTATATCATTCATGCTCTCAAGTTAAAATCTTTTCGGAATACATGCATATACATATATCATATAGCAAATCACTTTGGGAGTAGGCCTAAAGGCCAAATCAATATCATAAAATATTAAAACATAATCATATTCATAATTTCAAAACCCCCATTTAAAAACATGAATTTTTAAAGACCATGAGATTTTTGAGATAACTCCACGTACCTCGATTACTATGAATATTAGATGCTTCTTGAAGCCTACGCTGAGAGGATTCCAAATATACAATTAGTTCCTAAAACCCCCCAGTTGAATCTTGAGTTGTTTGGGGTTTTAATTTGAAACCCTAAGAAGAATCCTTGAGCACATTTGATGAATGAAGGTGTATTTTGGGGTCCTTGGAACTGAATTTTTTGTTTTAGGGCTAAGTAAGGTTGGTAAAGGACCATTTCCCCCCGAAAATGGAGTGTTTAAGTCACTTGAATTCTTTACATAGGCGCCGTCCATCCCATCACCTATGTTCTCATAGGAACCGCCTAGGCTATCTCCTATGTTTACATAGGCGCCTCCTAGGCTATCGCCTATGTTTTCCAGTGGCCATGGGCAATTGATTAGCCGATGCATATCACTTTGAAAGGCCATAACTTCTTGCTCGGGTGTAAGACTTTAGCAAAATTGGTATCGTTGGAAAGCTAACTCGAAGAACTATCATTTGACACGTAGTAGGCTCCTTAATTGGACACATACAGAGAGTTATGGTCGATAGAAGATGACATAATTTACAACATCCACTAAAACTTTGTCGATCGAAATAGTTTCAACTCGTCCTTGAGTTGAAGGACCTCTATGGTATAAATTCAACCTTGAATGGATTCACATGCTACATAAATAATCAACACGCCATATTGGTATAGGATTTTATGTTGCCCAAAATGCGGGGCGTTACACTTTTTTACGCACAAACAGGACTTAAGCGCTCAATAGAGAAACACTAGGACTAATGAAACCTTAGCTAAGAGACCTTTTAACTATTCATTTAATTCCTTATGCTCAGCTAAATCCTTTCTTCAGGGATAGGTTGGGTGTCTGAATGAGATCTATTCTGAAGTCAATTTCCCTCTCGGGAGAAACTCCGAAAAGATCTTCAGGGAACACATCTTGAAATTCATTTACTAATGGAACTAAAAAATGTCTCGGAGCCTCAAAGTGTATGTCTTTGATTTAGACGAGATGGTAAATACACCCCTTTGGATATCATCTTTCATTCTCTAAGATAGGAAACAAACTGACATTTAGGTACTTAAGTACTACACCTCTATTCAATAACTAGTTTATTAGGTAACTGAAACTGATTGTCACTATTTCTACAGTAAACTGAAGCATAGCATGTATGGAGATAATTCATGCCAAGAATGAGATCAAAATTAATCATCTCCAACTCCATAAGATCAACTTAAGTGATTTTCTAAAATTCCTTGACCGGCAATTTCCGTATTCCTACCTGGCTATATTAGATTTAACCACTGGGGAAGACACTAAGAAAGGTTCTGCTAATGTTCTTTGACCAACACCAAAGTTGACAACTATATAAGAAGTCACAAAAGAAAGTGAAGCTATAGGGTCTAATAAAACATAAACATGAAGATGAAAGACCTATAATTTACCCATAACAACATCAAGAGAAGTTTTCTGATCTTGTAGAGTCTAGAGAGCATACAATCTATTCTAGCGCTTCCCAATAGTTTCACTGTAAATAGCACCCTACAAAGTCAGGCGACTGGGTGGAGCTGAAGAGCTATTGGACTAACCTTGCTGTCTAGCCCCTAAGAAGTATCTGACCTTATGGCCTAGCTTGCCTCATCCAAAAGACATATGACTACCAGCTTTACACTCAACCTTTTTATTCCTACAATATTTCTGGCAAAGCGGTTTAGTACATCCACTATTCATACTACCCTATCACTTAGGACCTGGAGCCCTATCCTTATTGTCTTACATAAACTTAGGCACGGGTGCACTAGCTAAAGATGGAGCTAGGGCTAAAAATTTCTGATGGAACTGAGAACGATTACCGCCTTCTCACCTTGGCTGAGATAATTTGAAACTACCTGTTCTAGCCCTCTTATTCTCCTTACACTTCTCAATCTACTAAGCATGAACAATAAGTCTAGATAGGTTAGGTCCATCTACTTAATTAACATGGCAGTCATACACTCCTTAACCACACTATCAGCTACAACACATATATACTTACTCATTGAAGACCTCTTATCCGCCGCCATAGTAGGGGGATACTTTACCAACTAAGTGATCTTAAACGAGTACTCCTTCATGCTCATATTACCCTTGTTCAAATTGATGGACTCCTGAACCTTAGTCTCCCTCAACTATAAGGGGAAGAACCCATCTAGAAAAGTCGTGGAAAACTCCTCCCACTCTATAGGCTATGCTTCCACACCACTGTCTTTCTTCCATTGCTTAAACCAGGTGTGAGCTACTCCATGCAATGGATATGTATCCAATTCTGCACTCTCATTCAAAGTGACCCCCATGATGTCAGTCACCTTATGTACCATATCCAGAAAATCCTATGGATCCTCCTCAGACTTGGACCCAGAAAATATAGATGGATTCATCCGAGTGAAATCCTGAATTCTAACTACAACTGTATTTTCCACTGATTGGCTAGGGCAACAACTTGCTGGTTATTTTTAACAGCTACAGAATAGGCTAGGGTAGTGAAAGCGGCCCTTAATTCAGTATGAGAGACATGCCCATTTAGATGAATGATGAGTTAGAAAGATGAGTTAGAAAGATGAATTAAATAGAGCTCATCCTCCTTCACAAGACATGAACACTCAAAGAAGGTGAACTTTAATAAAACATCTCGTAGCCATTTGCCCATAAGTGTGGTGTGCTTCAAACCCATGCACAAGACTCTACTTAACGCAACTTTAAGATACTAGGAAACTATAAAACATTAGGCTCTGATATCTAGTTTTGTCATGAAGCGAGGCTACCCCCTAGTCGAAACAATGGCACTTACGGTCACAAGTGACCACAAGCAACCCATGAGCTGGTACATGATGTGAGTAGTGACTAAAATAGTAGTACAACACATGTGTGGAAGATAAGACAATAATATACTATAAATTGAAATACTGAAATACATAGCAATTACATGTATAAAATATTTGATATAAATATTTGAAACTAAATTATCTGTCTAAAACAACTGGTAAAATTAAATGAATTGACTGACTGTCTAACTGATTGTATGAAAGTGTCTAAACATCATGAGGAGTTGATAGCACAAACCCCTAATTAACTCTGGCAGACAAAACATAAGAAAATACTGAAATAATTGAGAAAAACATATCATGTCCTCAATGGATAAGGACTCATCACTGCTGCTGCTGGATAATGCTAAGCTATATAAGAACGATCGAGAAAATGAGCATCCAAACCTATGCTATAAGACAAAATAGCACAAATAAAAGAATGTGATTGGTACTTTGAATGTACTGGTATGTGAGATAAGGACTGACTAAAATGCATGAGATAACTGAGCATGAGTACTTAAACATGTAATATCTAAGAATGCGAGACCAAGCGTGAACATGATTTTGAGATAATTGGTAATTTGAATGACTGAATTCTCTATAACTAAATAAAAGAAAATCAATATTCTTTGGTCAAGAAAACCTGAGCTGAGTCATTCTGACTACTGACTGAGACTGTGGGAGCTACCATGTAATCGACATGCCCCAATCTGATCTAATTGGGGTGCAACCTGTAAACCTAGTTTGAAGGGCGTCAGTACCGTGCCACGAGTATTGGCACAAGGCTTTATGGATCCACTAAACTGTTGTCCTGAAGGTCTAGGGACTTAACCTCTACTGGTAGGTTTTCTCATGAGATATGCATTAACCCTCAACTAGAAGGAAGACATCTCGTAGGCTACCTAGTTCTGGAACTCAGGGACTGCTACTAAAAGCCATACCCTTTACTAGCAGGTGAGCCCCCATCCCTAGAAGAGAGTAATGTGTTGCATCCCTTTCTCCAGGGGAGAAAGAAATGCACCTTGTCAAATAATCAGGGGGAGAAAGCAATGTGTCGTGGACCCCATCTCCATGGTATAGACCAACGCACCACGGGCTTATCGTGTTGGCTTACTCTTTCAGCTATCTAAACACGTCCCAAACCACATCTTAAAATACCAAAACTATCATGAGATATATTATTAATCTCCCTAAACATGAATCAACTTAGAAGCCAACATTTCATTGTCGAGAAGATAGAAATAAAAATCTGTGAAGTTTAGGGGTCTTGAAAATGAACACTTGGTGAAAATTTAATGCCTTGGACCCCTAAATCATGCAACTACAACTGTACCAAGCATAGGAGCTTATAGGGTATTACATTATTCTACGCATAATCAATCTTAACCTTTACATTAACACGTAATATATACCACACATCATCTTACAAAGAAGAGTAGACAGGCCCCTACCTTAAAGACGAACCTCAAAACCATATATCATTCACCAATGTCCATTATCACTTCATAATACCAAAAAGCCTTCAAAGTATCAAAATAATAATATACTCATCAATACGAGAATAATGATACCCATGTTGCACTATTATGCATCAGGTTCAAAAATGACACAAAAATCCCAAAAGGGTCTTACTTACGGAAATCAAGTTTTTGAGATCAACCTACTGTTTATACATAAAAAAGAAAGCATAACCTTCAAGAATGGATCAAAATTAAGCTCATTTAGGTATTAAATCAAGACTTCAAGCTATTTGGGGTTTTTAGTGAAGAACCAAGAATTTCCATCAAGAAATTGATGAAATCCTGCCTTATTTTAGATAATAATCACAATTATGGATCCTTAGAAAGTTTCAAGTCACCCACAAGACTTAATTTTGGGTTAACACACCCTTTTAGGGTTTATATGTCTCAAAGGTGAAGGGAAATTATAAAAACGAGGCTAAAAGGGGCATTTTATACCCATACCTGGTATGGAGATGTAGTTATCGCACTCATTGGACTGAAATCGCCATTGTTAAATCGCTATAGCCCTTTTGCGAGTCATGTTGGCAGCTACAAAATCCCACCAATAGGTAAGCCAACACCATAACCCGGAGTTAACATAATGGGTTAATTCGGTAAGTAAGGACCAACATAGGTGAAATTCTAGATTGAAGTATTAGTCAAACAAGATACAAATCCTAAAACATGGTATAGCTAGTAAAATATAAACTAATAGTAACAATACAACTCTAAGTCTAGAATAGTCAATACATCTCTCTCAGCTACTAAAGACTGAATACATAAGATAGAAGGAAATTCGATGACTCGAACTCCATGAGCTTACCCTATCTAAGAAAATCAATCTCCACATGATCTAGGATCAATGATGACGGCTCATACCCGAATCTACACAAAAAGGTGCAAAAGTGTAGTATGAGTACCAAAACAATGGGTACTCAGAAGGCATCACCGACCGACTGAACTAAATAACGATATAAGAATGATAAAGTTCAAGATAACTATAGCTAAGTCAAGGTATAGAATCAAACCTCAATCATCTCCAACAATATATATATATATATATATATATATATATATTAGTTAAGCAATTCAGAATCAAAGTATAACATAAGGCATCAACACATGCCAATGTCGTTGTACATAACAAGCATCAAATATGGTAATCGCAATGTAACATAGGGCATCAATGCATATCAATATCCTTGTACATAACAAGTATTAAATATCAGAGTAACACAA
This sequence comes from Capsicum baccatum var. pendulum, assembly GCA_030864225.1. Taxonomy (NCBI): domain Eukaryota; kingdom Viridiplantae; phylum Streptophyta; class Magnoliopsida; order Solanales; family Solanaceae; genus Capsicum; species Capsicum baccatum. The sequence continues at coordinate 44,846,662 of CM061559.1, read as the reverse complement.
TAACATAAGCTATCAATGAATTCCAATACCGCCGTGCATAAAAAATAAAGGAATAAGAATCATAAAGCAATACATATGTAATTATAAAAAGACACAAGTACTAAGTCGGCACCCATATACCAACTAGGGCATAAAGTAAAGAACTCATCATGGCGTCCTATACCACCAAAGAGTACACCAAAGAGAAACGTAAATGAATCAAATCGTCAATATTTCAAATCTTTCTCATTATCAAAAGTTTTCTGCAATTTCCATCAAACAGCCTTTTACCAACATTCGTAATCATCATCAATAATCATATCTGGAAAACATATAGCATTAGGCTAATAATTGTAACCACACCATCATTTAGAGGTAAATCTAGTTAATACACCCTATTCACTCAATATTAGCTAGCCAACATTTATTACTAAACTAACTACTTTCTAATCATCATATAACCTCTAATTATTATCAAAGCACAATTTATCACATAATCACTATTCATGGGTCATCGACTAACCATTATTCACTAACTAGCCAATATCTAGAATCTAGCAAATATTCACCAATAGTCCATATTTGGCAAATAACCAATATTTATTTCTAGCCATCATAATTTCTCTAGCCACCATCATATAAAATTCCACCAATCACCATTTATTAACTATTAACCTATTAACTAACATTTTTTATTAACTAGCATTATTATTCCAAAAATCCTCGTTTAATAAATAATCAACATCATAAACCTAGTCATCAATAGAAACTAATCATCACCATTGCTAAACACAGTATCACTAATAATCATAATTAAATATTCATCACTATTAATATCCATCAATTCCATTAGTCATCTTTATCACTAATGTTTACAAATCTACTAGTCACTATTAGCCACTTAGGTAATATCCACCGCCACGCATCTTTCATCCTTAAACCAACCACTATACTACTTTGTACCTTAACTCATTATAAGACTATAACCAACATCTCTAATATAAACATTAGATCCAACTACATAAGAGCATAAGTAAAATTATAATTGCCATACATTGGGCAAGATGAATTTGAACTCATAGATGTAAACGTAGGCATATCAATAATCTTCCTCCGACATTGTTGGCCCTGATCATATAATCGTAGATTCCTCCAGCCTTTTCAGGCATCAATATAACATCACAACATCCTTCAGCCGCACCAGGTACATCATATCATTAAAATATCATCAGACGACATTAGTTATCATCATATTATCATAATATCACCCGACCACATCGAGTATCATCATATCCTCCGGCCTTGGCGAGTATCATCTTATCATTATACTATCCTCCGGCATTACCTGATATCATCATAATTTCTTTGGCCTTCCCAGGTATCATCATATCATCATAAGATTCTCTAGATATTTTGGGCATCATCATAGCATCATAAAATCCTCCGTCCTTGTCAGGTATCATCATATCCTTATAATATCCTTCGGCCTTGTCGAGTATCATCATATCATCATAATATTCTTCTGCCACATTACACATCAATATATCACCACAATATTATCATAATATGTAAATTAATATTATTAATAAATAACAACCCCCACGAGGGATAAAATAAATGACAAGACCCACGAGACTAAAGAAAATAAATATAAACGAGACGTGAAGAAGAGCATACCTCCATAATCCAATATTTATCATCAATGTCACTTTATCAATAGATATATTTATATGTAATATGAATAATATAAACTATCATTAGGTTTTATTGGAACTTATAATAAGTTTTGAATAAGTATCATATAATAAAGTATCTTGAGTATAAACACAATCAATAGAATATTTTTATATATAGTAAACAAGTGTACCTTCTAGTTCTATTAAAACCATTGTTTCCAATATCTACACAAAGAAAGATTTCCGATATGATTTATTAGCGTAATTATTAGGAATGATCATAACTTGGCAATTGCATAGTAACGGTCCAAACACTAGCCTAAATAATTTCTTGATTAATGATGTAGATGTAGCTTAATCAAGAGTATAATCAAGGAATCAACATTACATTATCCATAATCTAGTTAATTATACCATGGGAATAACCAAAAGCAATATCACGAACAATGGACGATTAGTTGAGTATTAATTTGACAACTATTGGCCTAAAGTTAATTCATCATTAGTATGAATAGTGGGTAGAGCATGAGATAATATATAGCTTATTCATAGAATGGTCAATAACGTTATTTATGTTTTAGGCCATATTATTATTAAGGGCTCATTGAATAGCATGCGCATTAACCTAAATAATAGTTGATCACAATAAAATAATTAGTAGCTTGCCATAAGCTTTACACATTAAGGCATACAAAGGCCAAGTCACTTGGGCATCATTCTCAATTCCATTCAGTACCAATAACCATTGATATTTCCTCAATGGGGCACTCTTTAGTCAATTACTAACCACAAGAGTTCAAGGGAACTAATCCTAAGTCTTACCTTAAGGTGGGTAAATAAGCTAACATCGCAAATCCAGAATGGATTTTATGTCAATTTCTACGTTGTCCTGCCATAGTATGTAAATCAACTCTTATATGTATAGCAAGACACCATAAGACCAAAGGTACATATTCTATTCAAGCACTTTTACTAAGTCCTATGGATCTAAAGAAACCTTCTAGCATAAGCAACTAAGGCGAGTTTACTCTAAATATGAGCAACTAGAGCATTTTACCTAAGGTTTAGTATTCTAATGCATTCTCATGCTAAACTGTGTAATGAAGTATATTCCACCAAACCTTTGCTTTTCCCTAGAGAGAAATTTCTACAAGGTACAAAGCAATAAAAAACAATCTACACATCATTACAAAAATATCGATACTCATATTTCACCATTGTTATTTGGGTCAAAAAATGATACCAATACCCCCAAGTGGGTCCCACATATGGAAAAATAGTTTTGAGAAAAACCCAATGCTCATTCACTATTAGGGAATCATAATGCTCAAGAAACAAGAGAAAACCAAGCTTATTTGGGCTAAATTCAATCCTCAAACTATTTGCTTTTTTCATATAATGAAGAAATTAAAGCTTTAAAATGAAGGATTTTTACCTCAAATCCATTGTTAATCACAAAAATATATGTTCAACAAGATTCCAACTCATACCTCAAGACTCAATTTGAAGTTAACACATCTTTCTAAGGTTTTTATGTATCAAAGAGAAGTGAAAACGGTCAAATTCATGACTAAGGGTCCTATTTATAGCCTCTCCAGGAATTGAGGTTCTGCGATCGCCATCATAGGGGATATATCTCCATGCTCTGGTACAAGCAAAGTCAAAACTTATTTTTTACCTTCGAAACTCATTTGGACTCCGATTTTCGCAAATGAGCTATGTAATCATAATAATTTCAACAATTCAGACATGATGACAAAGTCGTATTTTCAATCAAACGTATTTTAGACAAAATATGGGTCCCACACCTAATCTTTTGATTTTTCAACTTTCCAATAAATAAGTCGTAATGAGCTCGGGTGTGCTGGGAGTGAACCAAATGTCTACCTAGACTAGAATTGATATTTTAGAGCTACTAGCACAGTTGGAATTTGAATTCATGATTTTTTATAGAGTTTTCACTCGGTGTCAATTTTGAACTGACAAAGACTTGTAAACGGAGATTTGGCTCTTAAAAATAAATGAATTGCCTGGTAACCGAACTATTAGTTCAAGCAAGTCATAAATGTCTTGAGGCTGCTATGGAGAAGCTTCAATGGAAAATAATAAGTGGGAACATTAAAAATTACCTGGAGGGTCATTAGAACATCAACTACTAAGGAACTTTCATCCATGAAAGTTTAGAACTAGAATATACCCAATGTCTCAAGAAGGTGAGGATACTGGGCCTACATCTCACTCTCCATATCCCAAATGGCCGCCTCTACTCAGAGGTGCCTCCACTGAACCTTAACAACCTGATTTTTTTTGGTAGGCAATCATCTCACGTCACTAGCCAAACTAAGCACAAGTTCCTTAACTAAGGCCAAACACTCATCCAACTTGACCGAGTCCTATCTAGGAACATGAGAATGTTTAGGACTAAATTGCCGCAACATAGAGACATGGAAAAATGGATGTAAAGATGAAAAATCTAGAGGTCAAGCTACCTCATCAACTGAGCAGAGAGTCTTAAAGTGTTCAATATATCCTAAAATCAGGTTACCCATCCTCTTGAACCCCATCACACCCTCCATGGGATAAATATAGAGGAATGAATGATCACCAACTCCAAATCTCAAGGCATAAAGTTGAAGGTCTCTATAGGTCTTCTGCCTAGTTCGAGATTCTTTTAATCTGTCTTGAATTGCCCTGACTCTATCCAATTACTCCGAAAGCATATCTACACTAAGGGGGTTAACCTTAGAACTCTTAACCCATCCAATAGAAGAACAACATCTCCTTTTATATAAAGATGCACCTTGAAGCTGGTAAAACAAATTATTAATATGAGGCATAGGATAATGGTTCTTCACCAACACCTTATTAGGCTACCTTTAACTAATAAACGTACACAAAACCATTCTTTTTCTTTGTAAATAATACAGAAGCACCCCAATTGAATACACTTAATCTAATAAAACCCTTAGCAAGAAAACCCTAAAGCCAAGAATTTTGCTCCCTAAGCTCGACAGAAGCTATATGGTAAGGTCACACAAAAATAGGTTGGTTGTAAGGCTCGAGGTCAATAGAAAACTCAATATCATAGACATAGGGAGTACCAGGAAGGTTAGTAGGGAAAACAGAATAAATCTCACAAACAGTAAGAAAAGAGTCAAGCTACTGGTTATCAATACTATCATCATAACATAAATAAAATAAGACTCACAACCCCTACACATAAGTATCCTAGTATTAACATAAGATATAATCCCTATTGACTCACAACTAGCCGTTATCTACCACACAGATGGGGAACGCTAAGCATGTCTCAGGTAACTATCAGGGCAAAATAATCAAGACTTCATAATAATGGGATAATAAATCCATGCCCAAAATCACATAAGAATATACACATCAAAAATAATAAGGTCAACATAAGTATCAACGTCACTGATAGTCAAAATAAATGATCTAGATTTCTCAATCCACTTCTAAAGAATCACTGATGGGAGTAGATACAAGTAATGGCAAAGATAATAAATTAATAGAAAACTCAAGACATGGTGCATAATAAGTAGATAAATAAGAATAAGTAAATCTAAGAACAAATAAACCAAGTGCTGTCTAGCTGTATATAAATATGATACCTGTAACAAAAGTATTTAAAGTCTAAGTCTCAAGACTAGCAGGTGCTGCATACAACTAACAATGCCCACTACCTGGCTCTGCATTTGGCCGACCTCTTTTTGTTCCTATCTGAGAACTTCCTTGAGTATCCTAAAAATTACCTCCATGACTATGAGAACCATCTCTAATCGAGGGGTCAACAACTCTAACAGAGGAACACTCAAAGATAAACCAACCATCGCCCCATGACTAGGGAAATCTCATAAATAATAACAAAATAGTCCATAAGTAAATCAATAAATCTAGGTATAGCAAAAATAAAAGTATTTCGCTGACCAGAATGATCACCGCATCAAGACAGACAGAAAATAAACCCCTTAAAGACTTATTATTGCCCTTACTAGGGCTATCTCTAGCTCTAGACTGACTATAACTCCCCAAATATGGTACCCAGAATGCTACATGGTGCTTATGACCCCGAAGGACGACCAGCTAACCCATGACTGATATTTGTATGTGTATACTGCATAAAATACTGAATAATGTGGAAACATGAATTAAAAGGCCATAAGGTTCAATACTAAACATATAATGGCTGAGATAACATTTGTGGGGTAATACAATACCTAAAAAAAACTAAAAACACTAAAGTCTGAAGTATGATAGTGTACATCTAGTATGAAAGCCTCTACTGTCTGAATAATCTGAATAAGGAGTTGATGGGACATATCCCCAACTAACTCCAACTAATAAACTAGTGAATGAGATAATAGGGAATAATCAGGTCCTTGAATAATGAGGACTCACTTCTAACTTTGACTGCTGAAACTAGAATCTACAGCTGATCTAGAGCTCGTATCTCTGAACCTATAGTATAAGACACTATAGCGCAAATGTGTTAGTACTTTAAATGTACTGGTGCACATATGAGGTAGGTTGAGTGCATGGGGTTCATATGCATGAACAATGATAACAATAGACTAACTATCATTAGCATGAGAATACATGCATGGGACATAACAACAGACACTAATACTGTGATAACATGACTACTAAATTTGAATATAAATAATAACATGAGTGACTGTATCTGACAGTCCTAAATCTAATGGAACTATCTGAGTTTCGTACTGTGTCTGAGTTGACCAAATTTAACAGCCCTAAATTCTTAAGAATTATCTGAGTTCTTTTACTGAGACTGATACTGCGACTGTGGGAGCCAGTCATCTAACCGACATGCCCCAAATAATACATTATACCTGAATTGGGGTCAAATCTATGCCCTGATTGAAAGGGTGTCAATATCGTGCCACTGGTAAGGACAACACGCAAGTGACCCTAATATAATAGGTAACTCTAGTGAGAATGGTGGGAACCCTTATATAGCAAGCTAAGCCACCTTATCTACGCTCATATAGCAGAATATGATGTCTCAGCCTATGCTGGCTACATAGTTCTGGAATGTACGGATTGCTTCTAAGAATCACACCCTCATATAATAGGTGAGTTCCCATCCCTGGGTTCACTCGGTGCTAATTTCTACTCTCATCTGAATAGACACTGAACATAATTTAATGAACTGAACATGGACTGAGTTACTGAATTTTGTTGACTGACAATACACTACTGATATATGATAACTGACTGAATCATGAGATCATAGAGATTTTTCCTAAGTCATAAGGCTATTTGAAGTCTAAGGATTCATAGCTTGACTGAGAGTATCGTGAAAACATAACATGGCTCTAGGTACACAGCTAATTTTTCAGGTACAAGTACCCCAAGGACTCAATGAAAAGAAACTAACCAAGCATAACTTAGTTATACATATAACTAACATAATAATCTATAATACATTTATAGAAGCATTCCATCAAAACATATGATAGGCATAACTTGTACATATATTAAGATTTCATGATATCATACTAGTTGGGAATTGTTCCTTCATCTAGGCATTTAATCAAATACATGGTAGGCATAGCACAGGTAGACAACATTATACCATAATTGTTCATTATGATTTATCTCTAATTTCATCATCTAGGGTTTATTAATACTTTCACATGAATATACATCTATACAAATCAATTCCATGTAAAGTTGATCACCCAACATGGATTTGAATTCAACTATTCATTCTTAAGATAAACCCAACATGAAATTCATAAAGAAATCCATAACTTGAATTTAGAAAAGGGATTCCTGGGCTTCATGGATGAAAGGAATCCCTGAATGAACACTATGCATACCTTGGTTCATGACTTTGTGAATATTGACGGTGAAACCTTCTTGAATTTGAATCCCCAATAGAAACCCTAGCTTGTTCTTGAGAGAAACTTGAGAGAAAATAGTATATTTTGGGTGAAAAATGACTAAATCACGTGCTATTGGGTTTAAATAGGGGTAGAAAATTGACCCTCTTAACCTTGGACGCATTATTAAATTTTAGTAAAATTTTCCCGAACTAGGCTCCTTGCACAATACGACGTTATTGCGTCGTGTCACTGGAAATTAACAATTGGGAAATTGAGGGATGGCGCGATGCAGAGCCATTGTGTTGTCCCTTCTTTTATGACCTGGAATTTTCGTAGGACGGAGAGGAAATCGCGCTAAGACACTGGAAAAGGATAATTCTAAATTTGGGCCCTGGCGCGACGCACCATAATCGCTGACCCATACTGAAATTTGCCAAATTCCATTTCCTCTTGTGGCGCGGCACGCCACTGACTAATATGGCATTGTTTTACGACGGGAACTTAAAATAGTTGTAACTTCTAACTTGATTATCAGATTTGGGCGAATCTTATATTGATGGAAAGCTCATTGAATTTCCCATATGACAAAAAGTTAAAATTTTGGAAATTCCTCATGCAATAACCATCATTCAATTTAGAATCTAATACTAGATATTCTTGAAGTGAAATTAGCTAAGAAAAAGTATGGGGTATTATAATATCTCCCCCTTGAGAACATTTATCCTCGAATGAGACTAACTGAGAGGGAAGAAAAGACAACTGACGTACATACTGAACATGAATAACTGGAACATGATCTCTTGGCTGAAATAACTGACAAACTAAATGTATAATACTAAACATGCATATCTGATGCATGTGTAACTGATTCATGAATGCAAGATTGAATGCTTCGAGGAGTTAGGTTTCTCATAATAAGAATACATTTATGATGCATAATTATATAACTAAGTTGATACATGAATGCCTGACTGAATATGCAATGGTACTTGATACCAAGTTTATACTGGGAACATGAACATGAACATGAACATGAACATGAACATGAACATGAAATTCAATACCAAGTTTGTGATGGACACTGATCATGAAATTGAGAAGCTTAAGAGAACTATTACCTTGAGCTTAGTCTGAGTTGGTGGAGAAGAGGTGAGGATACTTGGTATGCATGTCTGCTTCTACTTCCCAAGTAACTCCCTCGATGGACTAATTTTTCCAAAGAACTTTAACTAGAGGGACTTCTTTGTTCCTCAATCTATGAGTCTGATAGTCTAAGATTTTGACTAGAATCTCTTCATAAGAGAGACTATTCTGAACATCAATTCTCCGAATAGGGACTACAATTGATGGGTCACCTATGCACTTCTTGAGAAAAGAGACATGAAAGACTTGATGAACTGAGGCTAGATCTTAAGGAAATTCGAGCTCATAAGCTACCATGCCAAAACAACTGAGAATCTTTAAGGGACCGACATATCGGGGAATGAGTTTCTCTTTCTTGCTGAACCACTTCACTTACTTCATGGGAGATATCGTTAGATAGACGTAATCACCAATCTCAAACTGGAGATCTTTTCTACAAATATCTATATAAGACTTCTATTAGCTCTGAGAAGCCCAGAGTCTTTCTCTGATCAACTAGACTTTTTCTAAGGCGTCAAATACTAAGTCAGGCCCTATGACTGAGGCCTCACTAACTTCAAACCAACCATTTAGAGATCTACATCTCCTACCATAGAGAGCTTCGAATGGAGCCATCCAAATACTGGAATGATAGCTGTTATTGTATGCAAATCTATTCAAAGGTAAGTGGTCATCCTAAATTCCCGTAAAATCACCTATACAAGCTTTTAGGATATCTTCTAAGGTCTGAATGGTCCTTTCTGCTTGACCATCAATCTAAGGATGAAAGGTTTTACTAAGATGAACTTGGGTTCCAAGACCCTTTTGGAATGCTTTCTAAAAGTGAGGGGTGAACTAGGTAACTCTATCTGAGATAATAGACAGCAAAATATAGTGCAATCTGACCAGCTCCTTGATGTAGAGCTTGGCATAGTTCTCGATTGAATAAGAGGTATGAACTGGAAGGAAATGGGCTGATTTTGTCATTCTATCTATAATGACCCAAACTGAATCGTACTGATGATGAGTTCGAGGTAAACCCATCGCAAAGTCCATGTTCACAACTTCCCACTTGTAGGAATACTGAACTCCTACATAGACCGACTAGGCTTTTGATGCTCTATCTTAACTTGAATACATGTAGAGCACTTAGCAACAAACTCTGCAACATCTCTCTTCCTCCCACTCCACCAATAGATCTCTTATAAGTTATAGTACATCTTTGTGGCCCCAGGATGAATAGCATAGATCACACTATGGGCTTCTGCAAGAATTCGCCACCTTAAGTCATCTATACCTGGAACATAGAGATGACCCTAACAATACAAAACGCCATCTCTCCCTTGAGAGGAAACCTCTACACTCTAATCCTAAACTGACTCTTTCAACTTGACAAGGCTGGGATCTCTATCTTACTTTTTTTCACCTTTGAAACTAGAGATAATTCTGAACTACTTTGAACATATACACCACGCTCTGAAGAATCGACTAAGCGAATACCTAGTCTGGTAAGGTAATGAACTTCTTGAGCTAAGTTCTTCTTACTATCCTCCTCATGAGAAACACTACTCATGGATAGCCTACTGAGAGCGTCGGCCACTATGTTGGACTTGCCCGGATGATAGAGGACACTCATGTCATAGTATTTCAAGAGCTCTAACCACCTTATCTGATGAAGATTGAGATATTTTTGAGAAAAGACATATTGAAGACTCTTGTGATATGTGAAGACATCTACATGAACTCTATAGAGATAATGCCTCAAAATCATTAAGGCAAAGACTACGGGTGCTAACTCAAGATCATGAGTAGGATAATTCCCTCATGAGGTTTAAGCTATATAGAGGCATAGGCTATGACCTTACCATGCTGCATGAGGACATAACCAAAACCTAATCTAGATGCATCACAATATAGCACAAACCTATCTGAACTATCTAGAGAGCTAAGATTAGGGATGAGGTAATTTGAGCCTTTAACTCATGAAAACTCTTCTGGCAAGGGTCTGCCACTGAAACTTGACTTTCTTCTGCATCAATCTGGACATAGGGGATGTAATAGATGAAAATACTTCAACAAACCATCTGTAATAGCCAACCAAACCCAAGAAACTCCTGAGATATGATATAGAGACAGGTCTTGGCCAATTTATTACTACTTTAGTCTTTGAAGGATCAAATCTAATGCCATAATCAGAAATGATGTGACCAAGGAATGCTACTAACCTTAGCCAAAATTTATAGTTACTAAACTTCACGAATAGCTGATGATCTCTGAGAGTCTGAAGTACTATCTTGAGAAACTTGCATGATCATGCTCACTGCGGGAATAGACCAGAATATCATCATGAAGACTATAACAAACCTGTTCAAGTACCGATTGAACACATGGTTCATCAATTCCATGAAAGTGGATGCGGCATTGGTAAGACCAAATGACATTACTAGAAATTTGAAATGACATTACTAGAAATTTGAAGTGACCATAGCGAGTTCAGAAAGCTATTTTCAAAATGTCACATTCCCTAACACTGAGACGATGATAGCGAGATCTGAGATCTATCTTAGAGAAATAATTGGCACCCTGAAGTTGGTTAAACAAGTCATCGATTCTAGGGAGAGAATACTTGTTCTTAGCCTTGACCTTATTAAGTTGAAGGTAGTCTATAAATATTCTAAGAGAACCGTATTTTTTACGCATGAATAATACTGGAGCATCCCACGGGGAAATACTGGGCCTAATGAATCCCTTATCTATGAGATCCTTCAATTGTTCTTTCAATTTTCTGAGTTCTGCTGGTGCAATTCTGTATGGCGAAATAGAGATAGGCTGAGTATTTTGAAGAAGATCGATGTCGAAATCTATTTTTCTTTCTGGAGGAATTCCTGGAAGATCTTCAAAAAAGACATTTGAATATTCATTCACTACTGGGACCGATTCAAGGCTGGGAGTTTTAGAACTATTGTCCTTACCTTGAACGAGATGATAGATACATCCTTTAGATATTATTTTCCTTTCCTGAAGGTAGGAAATAAGCTGACACCTAAAAGTAGATACACTACCCTTCCACTCATGGATAGGTTCATTTAGGAATTAAATTTAGACTATTTTGTTTTTGCAGTCGACTGTGGCATAGCAAGAATGAAGCCAATCCATGCCGAGAATTACATCAAAATTTGTCATCGCTAATTCGACTAAGTCTGCTAAAGTGACTTTCTAGAATATCATAACTGGGCAGTTCCTGTATACTTTATGAGTTATGATGGTTTTATCCACTGGTTAGAGACTGAAAAGTCCTCTGCTAGGATTTCAGGACTAATTTTGAAATTGCCTTCTATATAAGGAGTAACAATAAACAAAGAAACTCCTTGATCTTGCAAAGAATAAACATGCACATGAAAGATCTATAACATAACAGTAGCTACATATGGAGAATTTTCCTGATCTTGTCGAGACTAAAGAGCATAGAGAAAATTTAGGTGTTGCCCACTCATAGCACTAGACGTGGCATCCTGCTGATTTGGGCAACAAGACTGAGCTGAGAAGCAATTTTGTTGACCCTGAGGACCTGGATGAGGACAACCTTTGACTCTATAGCTAGGATTTCCATATTTGAAACAAATACCACTACTAGCTCTGTAAATACCCTGATAGTTCTTGTCAAAAGTCTGGCAAAGAGGATAGGTGCGGGCATTACTAACACTACCCTAGGTCTTAGAGCCTGGACCTCTATATTTATTACCCTTTGTGAACTTAGGAACTGGAGCCCTAGCTAAAGATGGAGCTAGAATTGATGATTTAGGATGAAAGTAAGAATGGTTTCCTCCTTTTGATTTAGGCTGACTTAAATTGAAGCTACCTGTACTAGCTTTCTTATTCTATTTCTCCGCCTTCTTAATCTTTTTCTCCTCAGTCTACTGAGCATGAGTCATAAGCCTAGCTAAAGTCATGTCATTATTCAGCATGGTGGATTTGCACTTATTAACCACGCTATCATTCACTCCTCAAACGAACTTACTCATCCTTGCCCTGATATATGCAACCACATGAGGGGCATATCTGGCTAATTTAGTAAACTTAAAAGAATACTCTTCCACCATTATACTGCCCTACCTAAGGTAGATCAATTCTAGCACCTTATACTCTCTAAGCTCTTGGGGAAAGAATCTATCTAATAATGCAGTGACAAATTCCTCCCACTCTATAGGAACTGCATCATCTGAACTTTCTGACTTCTACTATTTGAACCAAGTATGAGCCATATCCTGCAACTAGTATACGGTTGACTAAGTACTCTCAACAGTTGTCACCCCCATGATGTCTGTCACTTTCTGAATTTGATCAATGAATTCCTGAGAGTCTTCATCAACTTTAGACCTATAAAAGAATGGAGGTTTCATTTGGGTGAAGTCCCGAATCCTAGCTATAGGAGAATTGGTCACTGGGTTGGTCGGAACGATAGTTGGTCACTCATTATGGGCAGCTACTGACTGAGCAACAGTAGTAAATGCAGTCTTAAACTCTGCATGAGAAATATAATTGCCCAAAGGTTCTTCGGGCTGATGGGCTAACTGATTTCTTCTCTTATGAGGCATATTCTGAAATAACGAGAAGAAGAAGATTAGACTGATAGATTGACTTGGCATTATACTCACTGGCACGTCATGAACACTAAAAGAAGGGAAACTATTCCTAAACAACTCATAGCCTCTTGCACATAAATGTGGTGCGCAACACACCCATGTACAAGACTCTACTAGATGAGGCTTTCATACTTCCTAGGACTCTATTGAACCTTAGGCTCTAATACCAAGTTTGTAACACCCCGAATCTGGTACCTGGAGAGCTACACGGTACTCATGACCCCAAAGAACCATAATGTAAACCATGATTGATATTTATACCTCTATACTGCATAAAATATTAAATAATGCAGAAACATGCACTGAAAGGACATATGGTTCAATACTGAACATAACATGTATGAGAAAACATATGTGGGGTAATACAATACCCAAAATAAAACTGTAAATACTGAAGTCTGAAACATGATAGTCTACATCTAGTCTGAAAGCCTCTACGTCTGAATAATCTGAATAAAGAGTTGATGTTACATGTCCCTGACTAACTCCAACTAATAAACTAGTTAATAATATAATAGGGAATAATTAGGTCCTCAAATGATGAATGCTCACTTCTAATTCTGACTGCTAAAACTAAAATCTACTACTGATATAGATCTCGTGTCTCTAAACCTATGGTATAAGACACCATAGCGCAAATGTGTCAGTACTTTCAATGTACTGGTATGCATGTGAGGTAGGCTAAATGCATGGGGTCCATATGCATAAATAAAAATAACAACTAACTAACAATCATTAGTGTGAGTACATGCATGGAGCATAACAACTGACACTAATACTGTCATAACATAATTATTGAATCTAAATATAATTGATAACATGGGTGACTATATCTGGCAGTCCTGAATCTGATTGACCTTTCTGAGTTCCGTACTGTGTATAAGTTGACTGTAGTTGACTGCCTTGAATGCTAAAGAACTATCTGAGTTCTTTTACAAAGACTGATACTAAAACTGTGGGAGGTAGTCATTGATAACGCTCAAATTACAGCTCTCTTAGGAGTGTAAAGCGGTCGTTAGCAAATATTGAACCCAACCTGGGTTGGGTATCGATCCCTCAGGGAATAGCTTGGCCAACAAGTAAGCAAAATTACTAGACTTTTAGTGCAAGTCTCGTAAGAAGGGGGGATTGTAATGTGTAACCAAAACAATAAAGTAAAAGCAGAAAATAGTAAAGTAAAAAGAAAATGATTGTTACGTAAGTTGTAAACAATGAGAATTTAAGCGTTGGGGTTATGTACACCTCCTGAGTTATACGTCTCTATTGACTATGAGTGTGTAGAATTCCGACATGCATGTGCTTATAGAGAATTGTATTCGATGGTAAATCCAGGCGTCTTTCGACCTATTCGAGGATTATTTCACTTTAACTCTTTCGAGCTTAAAGCGTGTCTAATGGTACGAATTCTCCAAGAGGTTAATCCAGTTACGGCACTAACTGTTTAGTAGGGAATTTTAGGGGGTGACCCTACTACCTTGACACTATCTCTTTTCCAGACAAATAACCTTTCTTTCGAACAAGTTAAATGTTATACTGGCGTATTCTTGTGTTTGCAACCACAAAGAATGTAGATTAAGATGAAGAGAATAATGATATAAGCAACATACGTGTCACGAACTCACAAGCTCATAGCAATAGATAGTATTTCAGTTGGCTTCCATAACCCCAACAGAGAAGTTTAGTTACCCATGAATGCGAAGGAGATCACGATTGACATTGTTTTTATACCACAAGATTGATTAATTTCGTGTAGCACAAGTGGCAGGCGTTAGGCGTGAATTCCTAGGCAAAGTAACGATTCTCTTGTTGCGGAAATTAAGAATAAATCAATAGAAGAATAAAAATAGAATTAATGAAAATTGTTGTAGAAGAATAAGAATAGAAGAATAAGAGAGGAATATAAGAAGATGAATAAAAATCTCTAGCATGATAGGGTATTTATAATACCCATATCCTAATCCTACTAGGCTAATGAAATATCTAACCAAATCCTACTAAGCTAATGAAATACTTAACCCAATTGTTCTAGGTTAATGTAACATTCTCCAAATCCAAATAAACTAATGAAATACTTAACCCAATTGTACTAGGTTAACGTATCATTATCCAAATCCAACTAAGTTACTGCAAGTCCCCAAAGTCTTCAGAAATGCTGTTTTAGCCCGGGACAGATTTTCCATGTATCACTTTTGGTCCTTTAGGCGTTCAAGCTCCCTTTCCTTTATTCGTGAGCTTTCTTTGGTGTCAAGTAAGCCATAAAATGCTGAATTCTGCATCATTTATACCTGAAACTTTGCTAATCATGTTCCTTTGCTCACTTATAGGAAAAAGGACTAAAAGTGCATGAAATATATAATTTGTTCTCAAAACGTGGCACAAATATGGGCAAAATATATTGATATAGGCGTGTAAATTCGCCTATCATCAACACCCCACACTTGAAGCTTTGTTCGTCCTCGAACAAAATATCATGTCCATCTAAACATCACTTAGGGTTTTACAGCAACAACACAAAATATTCGTCAAGACAAGCACAACAATTACTAACAAAGAGTAGCTTTCTGATTATTAGTAGAAACAGTTTAACCTCTAGCATAGACTCGTGATGGTGGTCAACTCATATTTAAAGATTAAGGCACAAGGAATCATATACAACCATCCAAAACTCATCAACCATATGTGTCTCACAATATATTACCCATAGTCACTCACAAGTATAGCATATTTTTTAAACATAGGTATCAAAATATCCTTGCTCTCGCTCTCACAAAGAATTCGTATGTAGCAACTGATGACCATAGGCTTGCCCTTAGTGTAATACTCCACTAAATGTTAGAATGCTAAGATTAGGATCAAGTATGTCTTTTGATGGTTGTAATGTAGGCTAAGGGATGGGTAGGATCAGCTATTTTGGCCAGAAATAGTGACTAAGTTCCTAAGCACTTTAATACATCACATTGTATCATTGACACTTTTTTCTTTCAACCCTTTCTTTCTTTTATTCTTCCACCCTTGTTCTCCTCTTTTGTTTTTCAATTTTTAAGCATAACTCACTTTTCAGCTTTCTTTTCCTTTTCACAACATACCTCTTATGCTAGCACTTTTCTTTTTCATAACACATTCAAGCACCATTACATTTTAAAGCATCATACTTACCCAATTTCCTCTTATATTGTCACATGACTTTATACTTTAAAGCACTTAGGAATTTGGATCAAATCACGGTCTAGAAAAAATGGATTAGGCTTACATTCAAGGTTTTCCAAGAAATAGTCTAAAGGCTCAAAAGGGTTTAACTAGGATGATGTCCAAGGGTAGGTAAAACGAAGGTAAACATGTATAGGTTGCCAAAGAAATGCCTAAATCATCTTATAAACTTACACTCCTTATTTTCACTTTCCATACATACCAGGCAAGTTCTAGCATCAGCCACAAACATAGAATATACTATTATCTCACACACACAAGGCACATGGTCGACTTGATTGGAAGTAATATAGACTCTTGACCCAACAAGTGAAGGAATTGAACCACAAAATATCACATAATGAGTCACAACTAGAGCCTAAACGTCTCAATATTCATGATGTTAGCACAAACTCTTGTTATAATCTCATGCTGCCTATTAGAATAATTTCATACGAAGCTAAGTAAAAAAATTTACTACTAAAAAAAACTTAACTTTAACTAAAAAAACGAAACACACAAAAAACGAAACAAACAAAGTGAACAAAGTAAACAAACATAGACAACAAACATAGATGCGATAGAGAAGTATAGCATGCGATACCACCACCCCACACTTATACGGGACACTGCCCTCAGTGGAAAATAAATACGAAGAACCTGGTCAGTCGGACTCTTCCTCAATGTCGGGGGTCATACCCCCTTCGTCGAAATAATCATAAGAGTCGTCGTCAAAGTTCTCCTCCTCGTCGGAATCTGGCAAGCGTCGATCGTCATCGGTCGGCACATCATCGTCTAGAGGTTCCTCAAAGTATACACCCACTCCACACATCTCCCGTGCATTCATGTTCATTGGATAATCATGGTCGAGCTGTTGGAGCTCTGCAGTAGTTGGAACACGTCCACCACTCATCATAGTAAATCGTGTCATGCCATAAAGATGACGGAAGAAACTCTCATCACGAGCATGTCTCTCCGCAGTAGTAAGGTTGACACCATGAGTTGTTTCAGCATCTTTGACCATGGTGAGGTCAACCTTCTTCGGGTTATGTGGGAGTTTGTGATCAGCTGGTTCCTCTTCGATATCCTCCTTCCGCAAGAGTGTTGTCAACAGATTACCAAAAGTGAAGTGGGACCTTTTGTGGAGTCTGGCCTTCCGCATTGTAGAGCGAATGATTGATCCAAAATTGATAGGGACATTCGTCATCAAAGCATAGACCAAAAATACTCTATCTCTTGATATCTTGGTGTATTGAGTCCCAGGAATAAGGCATGAGTTGACAATACGCAACCAGATTCTTGCTTCCCTATTCAATGGAGCATAAGGGAAGGTGTTGTGTCGTCTGGTGTCTCGGTGTCTGCCCCACCTTGCCATCGATCTACTTCCACAAAGTGTGTGTCATATTGCTTTATAAGGAGGCCTTCTGTACAGCTCTTTGAATGGTGCTGGGTCGACCGAAGGTAAACCAAGAAAGGAGTTGAGCAAATCCGCGTTGAGCTGTAACACTTGGCCCCGAATCTTAACTTTGTTGCCTGTGGTTTTCGGCGACCAGTTGGCGTAGAACTCCCTTGTCAAATCAAGATTACATTCTCCCATGTCGCGGAAGATGAAATCCAGTTGCAACGCCATAATTTTTGCCAACATATGCGGCTCCTTCTTCGCTATGGTGTCCTTGTTGATCAAGTCGATGTGAACATATTTCCGTTCCTTGTTGTTCTTGTACCATTCTTTGGCTTCCTCCTCAAGAACCCATTTTATTCCAAACATTCGGCGGGGTAGTTGCATTGAGAATGATTCTCCTTGGTCCTTGCGACCTCTCTTCTTGCCCTTTTGGGAAATGGTAGCCTTATCTTGTCGCGCTTTAGGTGCCATTGTTCCTGAGACTTAAACAATATTCATGTTAGCATCAACTCAAAGGAAACAATCTATAAACAAGCCATCGGGGTACCACCCCACACTTAGGTTCGTTAAAACAAAATAGTGAAGTGAATTCATACGTTTTAGGAACTATGTTCCAACAAGAAAATCAGCGATGTATCACTACTTGCAGCCATTGCACTACTTTCATGTTAGTTATAACAACACTACTACATAGGGGTTACATCATGGTATATTTATTTTCAACAATCACAACCTCCTAAGTCGGTAGTCAGCTATAGGCCTTATCCCGATGAACGGGATAGTCTAACATGTAAGTATCCAAGTATCAAACTTAAGCAATTTTCATAACCCTAGCAATTCCGCAAATAGTATAACAATGCTATTAAAACCAAATTCAAGTTGGAAACCAGTCAAGATGATCCTACGTATATGTTCACACACATGGTCTTGTGTCAACAATCCAAACACATTAACATCACCAATAATCTTTCAAGATGTAGCAATTCATAATAGATATAGTAACGTAGTACTTACGAGAAATAGATGAAGAATAAAAGAGTACTTACGTGATTGAAGCCTTTGGAGATGTTCTTGTGAATTGGAAGAGCAAAAAGAAAAAGTTTGAGATGATTTAGAGAGAGTATGCGGCGCCTTTAGGTCTATTTCTAATGTGGTTATGTTTCAAGACCAAGTCCCCTTTATATAGGAAAAGAATGGGTCGGGTTTTGACCCATTTACAAACGGTTTTGGAGACAAAAATGCCCTATATGCGGCGCATAATGCTTGGCATAGTCATAGTATAGGCGACGCATAGTGTATGGCATTTAGGGACATATGCGGCGCATAGGTCATGGCATTTAGGGACATATGCGCCGCATAGTGTATAGCATTTGAGATACTGAGACCTAATGCTATAGCATAGGCGGCGCATAGTGTATAGCACACTTAAGAATGGGCGGCGCATAGTGTATAGCACACTAGATTCCTAGACCTTAGGCTATAGTATAGGTTTTGCATTGTTCGTGGCCTAGTTTTACCTAGGCCTAGCCTTCCTCAATGCCTAGTTTGGCATGAGCAATGCTCAATCCATAGCCTTATACGTCCTTATTCCTGACTTACCACCTTGACCATACAATACGTCCAAATCGTCATTTGAAACCAATCTCCTCGTTGAATACTTCTCACACCTATATTTGCTCAAAACCAATGAAAACGATTAGTACGATGGGTTGCCTCCCATATAGCGCCTTATTTATTGTCGTGGCTCGACATAGTTACCTCGAGTACTTAGACTTCATCGAGATAAGTGATAGCCATATAATTCATCGAGTCAAGAGGACCGATATAAGGTTTAACACGTTGGCCATTCACTTTGAAGACAACACCATTATTGTCTTCCAATTCGACTACTCCAGACGAGTAGACTTGGATAACTTTGTATGGACCAGACCACTTAGACTTTAACTTACATGGGAAGAGCTTCAATCTGGAGTTGAAGAGAAGTACCATATCACCCCTTTGGAAGTTTCGTCGAACAATCCGCTGATCATGATACTTTTTCATCCGCTCCTTCTATAGGTCTGATCTTTCATAAGCATGGAGACGGAACTCATCTAATTCATTCAGCTGCTCCAACCTCATATTCATCGCATCATCCCAATTCAAGTTCAATTGCTTCAATGCCCACAATGCCTTATGCTCGAGCTCGATGGGTAAATGACAAGCCTTCCCATAAACTAGTTGATAAGGAGACATGCCAATGGGTGTTTTGAATGCAGTCCTGTACGCCCATAGTGCATCATCAAGCTTCCTAGACCAATCCTTCCTATTTGCATTAACCGTCTTCGCAAGGATTTGCTTGATCTCCCGATTGGAAACTTCTACTTGTCCACTAGTTTGGGGATGATAAGGCATAGCTACCTTATGTTGCTTGACACCATACTTGGCCAGAACTGATTTGAATAGCTTGTTGCAAAAGTGAGATCCTCCATCACTTATGATAGTACGTGGTACTCCAAAGCGAGAGAAGATATTCTTCTTTAAGAACGATACAACATGCTTCCCTTTATTGTCGGCCAACGCTACAGCTTCCACCCATTTCAAAACATAATCTACAGCAACCAAGAAGTACTTCATTTCAAACGAATTCACGAATGGACCCATGAAATCAATACCCCACACATCAAAAAGTTCTACCTCAAGAATTTTGGACATGGGAATCTCATGGTGTTTCCGGGAATGCATCATCAATCTGCTTTTCAGGTTGCGCCACATGTTCATTCTCAAGTCGAGATAGGTGATCGACCACTTGGTTCTCGCAACCTCTTCTATCTTTGACCTTAAAATCGAACTCTTGTAGCAGCAACACCCATCGAATTAACCTTGGTTTTGCATCCTTCTTTGTCATGAGATACCTAAGAGCTGCATGGTCTGTATGAATGATCACCTTAGTACCTAATAGATAAGCACAAAACTTCTCAAACGCGTACACAACTGCTAGGAGCTCTTGTTCAGTAACAGTGTAGTTCCTTTGGGCTTCATTTAGGGACTTACTCGCATAGTAGATAGGATGAAATAATTTCTCCTTTCTTTGTCCAAGTACAGCTCCAATGGCTACACCACTAGCGTCACACATGACTTCGAACGGGAGAGACCAGTCTGGTGCTACCATGATAGGGGCTTCAATGAGTTTTCCTTTAAGGCATTCGAATGCCTTTAAGCAATCTTCATTAAAGTCAAACTTCGCATCCTTCTCCAATAGTTTGCCCAATGGACTAGCAATTTTGGAGAAATCTTTGATGAACCGACGATAGAAACCTGCATGGCCAAGAAAACTACGAACTCCCTTCACCGAAATTGGAGGCGGTAGCTTCTAAATAACCTCTATTTTTGCTCGATCAACCTCTATTCCTCTTGCGGAGATCTTGTGCCCAAGAATGATTCCTTCTTTTACCATGAAGTGTCACTTTTCCCAATTCAGCACAAGGTTGAATTCTACACATCTTTGCAATTCCATGCTCAAGTTTTCCAAGCACGACTCAAAAGATTCACCAACAACTGAAAAATCATCCATAAATACCTCCAAAGTGTCCTCAACCATATCAGAGAAAATGGACATCATACAATGTTGAAAGGTGGCTGGTGCATTACATAACCCGAATGGCATACGTTTGAAGGCAAACATACCATATGGGCATGTAAATGTTGTCTTCTCTTGGTCTTCGGGGGCAATACAAATCTGATTGTAGCCTGAATAACCATCCAAGAAGCAAAACCATCCTTTCCCCGCTAATAGATCTAGCATTTGGTCCATGAATGGCATTGGGAAGTGATCTTTGAGTGTCCAAGAATTCAGCTTTCGGTAGTCCATGCATACTCTCCATCCAGTGATGGATCTGAGTGGAATAAGCTCGTTCTTCATATTCGCGACCACCGTCATGCCTCCTTTCTTGGGAACACATTGTACCGGGCTTACCCATGTACTATCCGAGATAGGATACACAACCCCCGCGTCTAACCACTTGATAATTTCTTTCTTCACCACTTCTTGCATAGGTGGATTTAGACGTCTTTGATGCTCAATGGTGGGTGTGCAATTCTCTTGAAGCTGAATTTTATGTGTGCAAATCCCAGGTGGAATACCAATAATATCCGCAATGGTCCATCCAATGGCTCTAATATACTTGCGTAAGATAGCAATAAGAGCTGCAACTTATTGCTCACCCAAATCGGCTGCCACAATGACTGGAAGAGTATTTCCTTTTCCTAAGAAGGCGTACTTTAAATGACTTGGCAGCTCCTTCAATTCTAACGTGGGTGGCTCTTCAATAGATGGCTTAGCTGGTGGTGTGGGTCGATTTTTGAGATCAAGATCTAGCTTCTTGGGAGCATATCGATATGTTCCTAATCCCAATAGAGCACAAGTAGCTTCTTCACCATTTTCAGCATCCTCATTCTCTCCATTCATAAGCACAACCTCCAAAGGGTCATCAATAATTTGCTCTTCTTCAAGTAATTCTTTCTCATCATCAAAGAAAACATCAGCCACCAAAAATACACTTAGATCTTTTGGCTGCTTCATTGATTTGCACACATCAAAGTGAAATACTTCGTCATTTATTCAGAATGAAAGCTCATTGGCTCTCAAATCAATGAGCACACTTCCTGTAGAAAGGAAAGAGCGCCCCAAGATTATGGAAACTTCTGAGTCTGCCTCAGAATCCAAAATAACAAAGTCTGCCGGAAAGATGAATCAAGAAACCTTTACCAATACGTCACATAGAATACCAACGGGTCATTTGACCGACCTATCCGCCATGACGAGCCTCATATTGGTTGGAGTAGGATTACCCAACCCCAACTTCTTGTAGATCGATAATGGCATCAAATTAATGCTGGCTCCTAAGTCACATAATGCTTTGGCAAAATTCAAAGATCCTACGGTGCAAGGAATAGTGAAAGCTCCGGGGTCGGCCTTCTTCTGAACTATCGATCGGGTAGCAATTGCACTACAATGATGCACATCTTCTTTCAACTCATAGCTTGCTGTCCGCTTCTTCGTCAAAAGATCCTTCATAAACTTCGCATACCCAGGCATTTGTTCAAGTGCCTCCACCAATGGAACATTAATGGTCAGCTGTTTCAACATAGTCATGAATTTGCTGAACTTTGTGTCATCCACCACCTTCTTCAATCTTTGGGGAAAAGGTGGTGGTGGGTATGGAAGTTTTCTTTCCACGGCTTTCTTCTCCTCTTGCTTCCGTTTTTCCACTTTTTCAGGCTGCACCGTGCTGAGGTGGCGTCCTTGACATCAGAAGTAGTAGCTGCGACATCTTCTCCTTTTGCGTTGTCATCCATGTCCGCAACTTCGTCAACCACTTGCTTGCCTTTTGCTGAAGTTTCCAGCACCTTACCACTTCTGGTAGTGATGGCCATGCATGACCCATCATTCCTTGGGTTTTGCATAGTATCGCTAGGTAAAGTGCCGACCTTCCTTTGATTGAGTGCTGCTGAAAGTTGTCTCAATTGCTGCTCTATTTGCTTGATAGAAGTGGAATGTGAATCAACTAATTGTTTCATGGAGGACAAACCATTGATTACCTCCGTTACTCCCGCGCTCGTTGCTTCCACTCCTTTCAATAATTTAGCCATCATGTCTTCCATACTTCCAGAATTAGATGTGGTGGTGTCACTTCTACAAGGGGGAACGTACAAACCACTCTTTTCATTCGTGTTTTTCCAACTACCTTGGTCTTTGTTTCCAGATTTATTATAGTAGTTCCGACCTTGGTTTCCTTGGGTATTCCCACGGAAACCCCCCTGATTGTTCAAGTAGTTGGCCTCCTCTTCCGAATCAGATTCGTCTCTTCCTTTTGACGCAATGGCTTTGACTTTTTCGGTCTTCCCTGTTAATAAATGCTTTGTAAGAAGATCCATTTGTGTTTTCAGATGTGCCATATCTTGATCACGTTCTTCTTCTCTTCTTCTTTGGTCTGCAGTCATACCAATAGAGAAAGTGGGGCTTGCTACCTCAGAATCCCTGGTATGCCAAGATCTACTTTGCTTCGTCATACGGTCTAGCATATTGCTTGCTTGACCAAAGGTGAGGTCTATAAAAGATCCTCCAGCTGCGTTATCCACCACTGGCTTAGTTATTGAATTCAAGGCTCTATGCAATATCTCCATTAGGTGAACATTGGTTATGTGATGGTTTGGGCATCTCTCTAGCTTTGTCTTGAACCTCTCCCATGTTTCATGAAGAGCTTCAGTGGGAAGCTGACGAAAGTTGCTGATTTCATCTCTCAATTGTGCTCTTTTGGATGGCGGAAAGAATCTTTCTAGGAAAGCGTCTCTCAATTGCCTCCAATTTGTAATAGAATCAGGAGTCAGCCCATTCAACCATAGTGTTGCCTCCCCAGATAGAGACAATGGAAATAAGCGTAATCGAATTGCATTCTGACCAACACCAGGACTGTCAAACAACTTGCATGTGGAAATAAAGTTGATGAGATGCATATTCGGATCATCGCCTGCTAGCCCACCAAATAATCCCTTGAGTTGCAATAACTGAATCATGGTGCTTGTGATGTTGAACTTGGCTTCGGGCGCTAATGGTGGTGGAATTATGGCTCCAGTGGCTCCCGCACCATCAAGATCATCATCATCATCGTCGAAAGCTGGCTGCATAGGTTGGCGATCATACCTAAACCGAGCTTGTCGACCTCTTCGGTTGGCAGGTGTTATGATTTCAGCATCACGCCTTGGGTTTAGTGACTCGTCATCTCCTAAATCCTCATCGTCAGGATTTGTTGCTCGCCCAGGGTTATCAATGTTTTGTTGGTGTACTTGGGCGGCGGCAAGAGCAGCTAATCTCGCCTGTTCCTGTTGAGCAACCATCCTTTCGATTTCTGCTTGTGCCTCCATTGATGCACTGAACAAACCTAAATAAAACAAAAACAACAACTAAAAATAAAAGTACGAGAATGTTTGACCAAAGGGTCTAGTAACTATCACAAACTTAATTGACACTTGTATTCCCCGGCAACAGCGCCAATTTTTGATAACGCTCAATCTATAGCTCTCTTAGGAGTGTAAAGAGGTCGTTAGCAAATATATAACCCAACCTGGGTTGGGTATCGATCCCTCAGGGAATAGCTTGGCCAACAAGTAAGCAAAATTACTAGACTTTTAGTGCAAGTCTCGTAAGAAGGGGGGATTGTAATGTGTAACCAAAACAATAAAGTAGAAGCTGAAAATAGTAAAGTAACAAGAAAAGGATTGTTACGTAAGTTGTAAATAATGAGAATTTAAGCGTTGGGGTTATGTACACCTCCTGAGTTATACGTCTCTATTGACTATGAGTGTGTAGAATTCCGACATGTATGTGCTTATAGAGAATTGTATTCGATGGTAAATCCAGGCGTCTTTCGACCTATTCGAGGATTATTTCACTTTAACTCTTTCGAGCTTAAAGCGTGTCTAATCGTACGAATTCTCCAAGAGGTTAATCCAGTTACGGCACTAACTGTTTAGTAGGGAATTTTAGAGGGTGACCCTACTATCTTGACACTATCTCTTTTCCAGACAAATAACCTTTCTTTCGAACAAGTTAAATGTTATACTGGCGTATTCTTGTGTTTGCAAACACAAAGAATGTAGATTAAGATGAAGAGAATAATGATATAAGCAACATACGTGTCACAAACTCACAAGCTCATAGCAATAGATAGTATTTCAGTTGGCTTCCATAACCCCAACAGAGAAGTTTAGTTACCCATGAATGCGAAGGAGATCATGATTGACATTGTTTTTATACCACAAGATTGATTAATTTTGTGTAGCACAAGTGGTAGGCGTTAGGCGTGAATTCCTAGGCAAAGTAACGATTCTCTTATTGCGGAAATTAAGAATAAATAAATAGAAGAAGAAAAATAGAATTAATGAAAATTGTTGTAGAAGAATAAGACTAGAAGAATAAGAGAGGAATGTAAAAAGATGAATAAAAATCTCTAGCATGATAGGGTATTTATAATACCCATATCCTAATCCTACTAGGCTAATGAAATATCTAACCAAATCCTACTAAGCTAATGAAATACTTAACCCAATTGTACTAGGTTAATGTAACATTCTCCAAAATCCAAATAAACTAATGAAATACTTAACCCAATTGTACTAGGTTAACGTATCATTATCCAAATCCAACTAAGTTACTGCAAGTCCCCAAAGTCTTCAGAAATGCTGTTTTAGCCCGGGACAGATTTTCCATGTATCACTTTTGGTCCTTTAGGCGTTCAAGCTCCCTTTCCTTCATTCGTGAGCTTTCTTTGGTGTCAAGTAAGCCATAAAATGCTGAATTCTGCATCATTTATACTTGAAACTTTGCTAATCATGTCTGTTAGCTCACTTATAGGAAAAAGGACTAAAAGTGCATGAAATATATAATTTGTTCTCAAAACCTGGCACAAATATGGGCAAAATATATTGATATAGGCGTGTAAATTTGCCTATCATCAGTCATCTAATCAAAATGCCCCAAATGAAGCATTATAGCTTAATTGGGGTCCAATCTATGCCTTGATTGGAAGGGTGTGAATACCGCGCCACTGGTAAGGAAAACATATGAGTGACCCTAATATAATAGGTAACTCTAGTGAGAACGGTGGGAGCACTCATATAGCAGGATAATCCACCTCATCTACCCTCACATAGTAGGCTATGATGTCTCAACCAATGCTGGCTATATAGTTCTAGAATGCAAGGATTATTTTTAAGAATCACACTCTCATATAATAGGTGAGTTCCCATCCTTGGGTTCACTCGGTGCTAATTTCTACTCCCATCTGAATAGAAACTAAACATAATTTACTGAACTGAACATAGACTGAGTTACTAAATTTCATTGACTGACGTAATACTTTTGATATCTGACAACTAACTGAGTCGTGAGATCATGAAGATTTTTCCTGAGTCATAAGACTATCTGAAGTCTAAGGATTCATAGCTTCACTGAGAGTATAGTGAAAACATGACATGGCTCTAGGTACACAACTAATGTTTTGGGTAAAAGTACCCCTAGGATTCGATGGAAGAAAACTGACCAAGCATAACTTACTTGAACATATAACTAACATCATAATCTATAATACATTTATAGAAGAATTCCATCAAACCATGTGATAGGAATAAATTTTATATACATGGGGATTTCATGATAATCATACTAGTTGGGCATTGTTTCTTTATCTAGGAATTTAATCAAGCACATGGTAGGCATAGCAAATGTAGACAACATTATACAACAATTAATCATTATGATTCATCTCTAATTTCATCATCTAGGGTTTATTCATAGGTTCACATGACTATACATCTATACAAATTAATTTCACATAAAATTGATCACCCAACATTGATTTGAATTCAAATAATCATTCTTAACATAAACAAAATAAACCCAACATGAAATTCATAAAGAAATCCATAACTTGAATTTAGAAAAGGGATTCTTGGTCTTCATGGACGAAAGGAGTCCATGAATGAACACTATGCATAACTTTGGTCGTGATTTTGTGAAGATTGACGGTGAAACCTTCTTGAATTTAAATCCTTAATAGAAACCCTATCTTGTTCTTAAGAGAAACTTGAGAGAAAATAGTATATTTTGGCTGAATAATGACTAAATCACGTGTTATTGGATTTAAATAGGGGTAGGAAATTGATCCTTTTAACCCAGGATGCGTCATTTAATTTGAGTAAATTTTTCCTGAACTAGGCCCCTAGCGCGATGTGGCGTTATCATGCCATCTCACTAGATATTGATAATTAGGAAGTTGAGGGATGGAACGACATGGAGCCATCACGTTGTTCCTTTTTTTGTGACCTGGAAGTTTGGTACGACGAAGAGGAAATCACGCTAAGACACTGGAAAAGGACAATTCTGAATTTGGGCCCTAGCATGATGCACCATAATCGTGGATCCATCCTATAATTTTCCAAATGCCATTTCCTCTTGAGGAATGGCCTGCCACTGACTAATATGTCGTTATTTTATGATGGAAACTTTAAATAGTTGTAACTTCTGACTCGGTTATCGGATTTCGGTGAATCTTATATCGATGGAAAGCTTATTAAATTTTCCACATGATAAAAGGTTAAAATCTTGGAAATTCCTTATGGAATAACCATCATTCAATTTAGAAGCTAATACTAGACATTCTTGAGATGAAATTATCTAGGAAAAAGTATGGGGTATTATACTAACCTCCATCAGTGATCTAAAGAGATTCCTGAATAGGGATACTAGGCTGACTTCGAGGCAAAAAGGTAAATGCTGAGAATACTTAATATTAGAAGAAATATGAACAGAAAGCCTTAAGCCTTTAATAATGAAGCTAAAACAACTTGGCTTTGGTCTCTTAGAAAAATTACCAAGTTAGAGATTTTGGACAAGTACAACTAGAAGGTATTTGTCGTATGTCCAGGTCTGGGTTAGGCCTTCTCTATTGTATGTTGGAAAGTTTGTTTGTTTTAGTTTATTCCCTAGGTACCACTAAGCATAATCCAATCATATTATTGTGTATGTGTGTTATGTTTCCAAGTTGTATGGTCTCTTGAGTATGGTCTAGATGATTATGACCAAGGTACGACTAAGATGTGTACCAGTTCTATGTTAAGATACGACATGGTCATGAGTGGTCGTATGTTTATTAGTACGGGGGACTAAGGGGAGGCTTTGGGTATAAGTAAGTACTTATACCCTGTGTACAGTTCAAGGGGGTTAGTCGTATCCTCCTATGGATGTTTTCTATCTTTTAAGATGGGGACATTTTAGATATTTGCTGCCCCTAAACCCGTATGACCCATATCTCATAATATTGTTTATTCCTTTATTATTAACTTGTACAAGATCTAAAAATTAAAAAACACTCTCAAAAGACTTCCCTAATAAGATTGGGGCTAGGGTTCATCAAGGAGGCCATCTAGGGGCTTGAAGACCAAGAATCTCTCCATGGATATTTGTGTATAAGGAATATGAATCTCCCATTTTTATTATTTGTCAAATATCACTTGTTTTATAGTTTGATTAGGATTCTTAAAAGATGGTTTGAAAAAATAAAAATTAAGGGTTTTGTTCCATATAATTGAATAATTTTTACTCTTAGTTTGACTTATGTTCATAAATATTTTTGGTGATGGTTTAAATATGTGGGTGCTTGTTGATTATGGTCAAATAAATGGGTCATGAGTAACCCTAATATTTATGGTTTTTGCTTTGGTTTTGATCATGGTAATATTATGACCTCAAGGTGTTTGTGAAAATGTCCAAGAAAATAACAAGTCACATGTTAATAGTGTTTTGAACTAAGGAAATATCTTTGTGATTAATAATGATTGGTAGTTTAATTTTTAAAGGCCTTTTTGGCTATGTCATGAGTTAATTGGTAAACTTGATGATTTGATTGGTTAAAAAGAGTCTGAGTCATTAAACATGAAATTGAATTGCATTTGATCTAAATCTTGGTGTAAAAATACTAATGAAGAATGAATGGTTTGGTAACGGTATTGATGACCACAATTTGAATTGACTGGTGATTGAAACTAAGGAATTGGACTAAACAAGTGAATGATTGATAAATAGTTCATAAAGACCTTATGGTCATGCATGGTATTGTATTGTAGGCTTGATAGCTTTAATTGGCTATATTGGTTAGAGTCCTTAAATTTCAAACTGAGCGAATAAGAATGCATGGACAACGGGTTAGATTCCCAATATTGACTAGTAATAGACACGATGGCTTGTGGTTAGTGTCCACTTGCTCAATAAGATGGCTTATAGTTAGAGTCCACTTGTCTAATAAAAGGGCTTCTGGTTAGATTTAAATTGCTTAATAAGAAATGTAGAGGTTTGTGTCCTCTTGCTTAATATAACTGGGAAGTTCAAGATTCCTAACCTACATGAGTGGGATGTTTGATTTCTCTACTTTATGTTTCATGATTGGGTTCTTTGAGATGCATGCTAAGGCCTTGTTCCCTTTCCTTCTACTTGATGTATCTATACATGATAATATATGCCTATGTAAATGGATGTCTTTGCTTATGATAGTTTTACTTGTTTTTGTATAATGAAACTATTTTATCCTTACACTTGAGTTACATTCTAGAGCTCCAACCACTTACCATCTCCAAACTTTGTTCCCCCAAGCGACACAGGAAGAGCTTCTTCTTTTCTTCCTGCACAGTGACTAGGTGTTTGAGAAATTTATGTGTTGACTTTGAAGTGGTGAGATTCTATACTTTGGAAGGCATATATTTTATAGTCTTTATATCTTATTTCATAGACTTATTTTAGAATTAGTTTTTGGCTATTGTTTGGGGCATGTCCCAACATATTATTGACTTCAAATTTGTAGAGGCTTTGTGGATTATTGTGGGCTTGATATGTTGGCTTAGTATGTGAAAGTAATGGATAGATTAGACACTTCATAAGTTTTGATTATTTGTCTTATTTTCTCAATCTTGATATATTTTTGGAGTTCATTCAACACTTATGGATTAATATGTATGTTCGTTTTCTTTAATGGGGCAATCTGCAGTCCTTGTTGGGCTTGAGATTACCATTATGAATATGCTCAGGTTTGAGTCATGTCAAATTTTTAGTAGATCCTAGGTTCATGGTCAATTTGGTGTATACAAAACCATGTAAAGTAGAGTCTCTTTTATGGGTGCATAGTGTTCCACACCTATAAGACAAGAGCTATGAGGCATTTAGAAATGTTTTCCTTTCTTGTGGTTTTATTTTAAGATATAAAGTCTAGGGTATTGGATCCTTCTAATTCCTCTTTTCTAGACTTTAAGATCATGCCTTAAAGAAGATCTGATATTCAGGCAAACCTTTCTATCCCGACTGAGGATACGATGGATGTAGCTTGTCCATCATATGGAATCCAGCCTCGATCAAGGGATCTAGTTCCTTATGGTCTTAGAGTTCCATTGGTTCCCTCTAGTCCTTCCAGTTCGTCAGGATAAAATAATGTTTGAAAAATTTCTCAGTCAATTTATATGATTGCTTAGTTGGTGGCTTCTCAAGTTGAGCATGGTGCATCTATTAATCCATCTTCTGAGGCGTCGAGTCCAATATTCTTTACCATTGTTAAAGTGGAGGAAGATCTTTAAGGTTATCTGGATAAGATGAAAAAGATTTTCAGAGTTTTACCTGCCACTAATGTGAAACCAATGTGATTCTATTTGTGTCATTGTGGACAGGATGACCAAGTTCGCTCACTTCTTAATGACGAGGACTAGTTTTTTGGTGGAGGATTATGCTAAGTAATATCATATGGAATTTGTTAAGTTGCATGGTTCTCTAATTTCTATAATTTTAGATCGTGGTACTCCATTCTCATCTCACTTTTTTATGTCACTTCAGAAAGGTTTGGGAACTAATGTGTGACTTAGTACTGATTTTCACCCACAGAACAATAGACAAGAGAATAGGACCATTTATACATTGGCGGATATGTTGCGTGTGTGTTTGATCGTTTATGTTTGTAGTTTATATGACCATGTGCCTTTGATTGAATTTTCCTATAACAATAGTTACCATTCTATCATTGGTATTACTCCTTTTGAGGCTTTGTATGGTAGGAAGTGTCGTTCTCTTATTAGGTGGTATGAGGTTTGTGAGGGTAAATTTCTTGGCCTTAATTTGGTTCACCAAGACTTGGAGAAGGTGAAGGTGATTCATGATAGGTTTAAGGTCACTCAAAGACACCAAAAGTCCTATGTAGGTGTGAGGAGTAGGGATTTTGACTTTAATGTTAGAGATTGGGTATTCTCTAAGGTATCTCTCATGATAGGGAGTGATGCAATTTGGTAAAAAGAGAAGTTTAGTCCCCGGTATATTGGTCCATATTTGATTTTGAAGGGGGTTGGCAATGTTCCCTATGAGTTGTAGTTGCCTTCGAGTTTGCGCTTCATTCATTAGGTATTCCATGTGTCCATATTGCGAAAATATATAGGTGAACCTTCATTAATTGTTCCCTAGGAGGATGTTGGTATTTCAGACTCTTTGTCTAATGAGGAGGTCTCGGTGAGGGTCTTGGATCAAAAAGTTATCCAGTTGAAAATTAAAGAGGTGGCTTTGGTGAAGGTTCTATGGAGGAACCAAGGGTTCGAGGAAGCTTCTTTGGATGCGGAAGAGGACATGAAGTCCAAGTATCTGCATTTGTTCTCCATTCTGGAAACTCATGCTTAAGGTACGTGTCGGTTTTCTTATCTTGTTGTATGTCTTTATTTTCTTACTTGGTTAAAAGGTGAGTTTGATGCGTGATAATGCATTTTCTTGTTCTTGTGCTTGCCTTACCCGTCATTGGAGGATGAATGGTCCAAGTGGGGAAGAATTGAAACACCTTTGCTTGGATCAATTAGAAAAAATTCCTAGTTGGAGATTCTGGACAGCAAACGAGTGGAAGGTACTACTCGTACGATGGGATACGGGTTAGGGTCCCTCTCTCGTATTTTGGATAGTGTGTTTGGGTTGGTTTCTACCCTAGGTACTACTAACCATCATACCAATCATATGATAGTGTACGAGTTGTATATTGCCAAGTCGTATGGAGTCTTACGTGTTGCTATCTCGTTATTATAGTGTTATTATTATTCTGTAATGGTGGTTTGAAAAACAAAAAATTGCTGGTTTTGTTACATATGGGTGAATAATGTTTACTCAGATTAATTTGTATTCATACATGTTTTTTGTTATGGGTTGTACATGTGGAGGCTTGTTGATTGTTGTCTAACAAATGGGTCATGAGTAACCCTAATCTTTAGGGTTTCACTTAGGTTTTGGTCATGGTAAAGGTATGCCATCAAGGTGTTTGTAAAAATGAGTGAGAATGATTGGTAAATTACTTTGTAAAGTCCTTGTTGGCCATGTAATGAGTTAATTGGTAACCTTGGTGGTTTGATTGGTTAAAAAGGGTTTGAGTCCCTAAACATTAAATTTAATAGGGTTTGAACTAAAGCCTGGTGTAAGAATTCTTATTAAGAATGAATGGATTGGTAAAGGTCTTGATGACCACATTTTGACTCGAATGGTAATTGAAACTTAGGCATTGTCCAATTAAAGTGAATGATTTATAAATTGTTCATAAAGACCTTGTGGTCTTGAATGGTGTTGAATTGTAGCCTTGATGGATTGAATTGGCTAAGTGGGTTTGAGTCCTTAAATGTCGAACTGAGTGAATGTGAATGTAAGGACAAAGGGTTAACGTCCTACTGTCAACTTGTAATAGAAACGACGGGTTGTGGTTAGAGTCCACTTTCTTTATTAGAAGGCTTGTGGTTAGAGTCCATTTGTCTAATAAAACAGCTTGTGGTTAGAGTCCACTTGCTCAATAAGGAAGCTTGAGGTTAGTGTCCTATTTTGTAAAATAACAGGGAAGTTCAAGCTTCCTAACCTATGTTAATGGGAGGTTTGAGTCCTCCACTTCATGTTTCATGACTGGGTACTTCGAAATACAAGCTAAGGCCTTGTTCCCTTTCCTACCTCTTGTTGTATCTATATTTCTACATTTATGCCTATGTCTATGGATGTGATTTCTTATGATGGTATGACTTGGTTTTGAATAACGACACTATTTTAACATTACCATTGAGTTACATGCCAGCTCTCAAACAGCTAGCCGTCTCATAATGATGTGTCCTCACGCAAAATGGGGGCCTGAGCTTCCTCTTCTCTTCCTGCGTAGTGACAATGCACTAGAGAGGTTCGAGTGTTGACTTTGAAGTGGTGAGCTTCCATATCTAGGAAGTCATACATTTTATGGTGTTTCTATCTTATGTCCTATACTTTTTTTAGACTTAGATTTTGGTGATTGTTGGGGCATGTCCCGGCATATTATTGACTTCGTATTTGTAGAGGTTTTGTCGATGACTGTGTACTTGGATTTTTTGGCTTAGTATGTGACATTTATGGACTGAGTAGACACTTCTTAGGTTATGACTATTTGTCTTGTTTCCTCTATCTTGATATATGTTCGTAGTTCATCCAACACTTGTGGATTGATGTGATTGTTCGGCTTAGTTAATGGGGCGATCTTTGATCCTTATTGTGCTCGAGATGCTCATTATGACATGGCTCGGGTTTGGGTCATGTTGGTAGCTTACCATCTCATACTTCGGAACTATCATGGAGCCCCACTCTAATCTGGAGAACTAATCCCTTTGTCAATCTCTAAGACTTCAAGGCATATACTTCTCCAAGAACAACTCGGAGAACTGAGTCCCTAACAATGGAGAAGATCCAACAGGTTTAGAATCCATGTAACCTCTCCACTAGTGACGAGCAGACAGGTCTTAATTAATTGGGATGTAATCCATACCATAAGGCCCAAACCACAAAGCCTATCCTCGTATACAGTCAATAACTCATATGCATCTTCTCTATGGAGACTAAAAAATGGAAATAATACGTAATAGTAAGCCAAGTAACGATAATAAGAAAGACTAGGGTATATCTGTTTAAATTCCCGGTTGAAATCATCCAACATCAAATTGGATAAGACCTTAGTGATTAACCAAGCGTGTGGGATCCCAACTTCCGTAATAGAACAATTAATTCAATTTTTGTCATTGGTATCTTTAAAAGGATGAGCGCCAAAACGCTAGCACAAACTGCTCCCACAGACATGCATGATAAGGGGGTGTGGGGACAACCAGGATACTACTTTTACCAGATATGGGTCCGGATGACCCAAGATCCCGCCACTAGAATCCAACCCTTAAGAGGCTAAGGTTCAAGGGGCTACCGCAGGAAGTAAGCTTCTCTAGGAACACCAGAAAATATCAGTGGAGCTAACCTCTAGAATTTTCCCAACATCTTTTTCTTATTTGAGGACATTGTAGGATAGGCTCCCACTAGCTAGGAGACTATCGGTATAGGATAAATCTCAATACTTCAAGTCGCAGCTACTGGCATCCCTGAGTGCTACAAAAAAATAAACATGCTGGATCGTGGGCTAGTTCTAAGCCCACCGTTGGCTGTGGTGAAAGAATCTCTAGCTCAGGTACATGAATATGGTTGGGGGAAGGCAGCCTATCTTGGACTCTAACCGAGGACATACCTTTAAGATGTTAATGGCCTGTAGGTTATGTATGACAAATAGCAAGATATCTATGCTAGATTCTTGGGGCCTTCATCGGGTGTAGTGGTAGCATGTGCCCTGGTTATCTGCGGAAAAGAACTGACAAGACAATATTCTACAAACCAACTCAGACTCTTCGCACAATATGCGTGCAAGAAGAGAAGGACTCCTAAGAATGTCCCCTAGCCTCCCAAAGATAGGAAATAAACAACAACTTTCTAATCTACAGGACTCTACTATACACTTGCTTATGTATACACAATATCGGTTAAACCTATGCTCTGATACCAATTTTTGGCAACCTGATTTACAAGTCATGATATCATCTGCCAATTCCCTCTAACAGGTAAACCAATACTATAACCTAGAGATAACAAAGTGGGTTAATTAAATAAGAAAGTCCTAACATAGGTGAAATTTAAGGGCATCAATTATAACATAAGGGTTCTAGATTGAATAAATACTCAACCAGGATACCAAAACCAAAATCACATTTGAAACTAATAGTAACAAATCTAAGGCTAGAATAGTCAAAACATCGATCTCAATTACTAAAGACTAAAAACATGAGATAGAAGGAAATTGGGTGACTCGAACTTCAAGAGCTCACCCTATCACCAGAAATCAATCTCTGCATGAACCACAATCAATGGTGATAGCTAATACTCGAGTCTGCACGAAAAAGGTACATAAGTGTAGTAAGAGTACCAAATCAACGTGTACTAAGTAGCCATCATTAGCTGACTAAGCTAAATCATGATATAAGAATGATAAATTTTAAGATAATCATAACTAAGTCAAGGTACAAAATTGAACCTGAATCTTGTCTAGCAATCCCTAGATATATTAAGTAAGCAATTCAGAATAGTACTATAACATAAGGCATCAATACATGCCAATGTGGTTGAACATAACAAGCCAAAAATATGGTAATAACAATGTAACATAATGCATCAACACATGCCAATATCATCGTACATAAAAAGTATTAAATATTGGATAACAATGTATCATATGACATCAATGCATGCCAATACCATCCTGCATAAGTATTAAACGATTCGGAATCATAAAGCAACACAAATGCAATCACAAGAAAACACAAGCACTAATTTGGCTCCCATACACTATCTAGTGCATAAAGTAATGAACTAATCATGATACCCCATACCACCAAAGAGTATACCCAAGAGAAAAATAAAAGAATCTAACCGTCAATATATCCAAACTTTCTCATCATCCAAAGTTTTCCTTAATTTCCATTAAACGGCCATTTTCCGACATTCATAATCATTATCAATAATGATAATTGCTAATACTCATAACCGTAACTATAACATCATATAAAATTTTATCTCATCAGTACATCCTATTCACTCATTATTATCTAGCCAACACTTATTATGAAACCAATTACTCTCTAATTATCATATAACGTATTATTAATATATATAAGTAATTTATCGCATAATAACTATTCATGGGTCATTGACTAACCATTATTTACCAACTAACCAATATCTAACATCAAGTGCAGATTCACCACTAGACAATATTTGCCAAATAACAAATATTTTTTACTAGCCATCATAATTCCTTTAGCCACCATCGAACAAAAGTCAACCAATCACCGTTTGTTCACTATCAACCTATCAACTAACATCTTTTATTAACTAGCTTAATTAATCCACAAATCCTTTTTTAACAACTAATCGACATCATAAACATAGTCATCAATAGCAACTAAGCATCACTTTCAGCCTTCTTGGCTATCCTCACATCGTCATAATATTCTCAATCCTTGTCGGGTATCATTATATTATCATAATATCCTGACGCCTTGCCTAGTACAATCATATATCCTCCGGCCATTCCGGGTATCAATATATCACCACAATATAGTCATAATATGTAAATTAATATCATTAATAAAGAACAACCCCCATGAGGTCGAAGGTAAATAAAAAGCCCCACGAGGGGTAATGTAAATGACAAGCCCCACGAGGGCTAAAGTAAATAAATATAAAGGAGAAATGAAGAAGATCATACTTCCATAATCCAATGCTTATCATCAATGTAACTTTATCAATAGATATATGTATATGTAACGTGAATAATATAAACCATCATTGTGTTTTAATGGAACTTATAGTAAGTGGCAAAAGTATTAGCATAAGTATCATATAAAGAAGTATCTTGAGTACCAAATTAATCAATTGAATATCTTTTCTTATGGTAAACAAGCATGCCTTCTAGCACTATTAACATCATCATTTCATATATTGACACTAAGGAAGATTTCCAATATGATTTATTAGAGTTATTACTAAGCATTATCATAACTTGGGCAATAGTACAATAATGGCTTGAACATTAGCCTAAACAATGGATTAATAGAGAATGTAGACCTAGATTAATCACGAGTATAATAAAGGACTCATTATTACAATGTAGTTATTTAGACCATGGGGATAACCATAAGCGATATCCCAAAAATGGACCATTAGTAGCATATTCATTGGCCTACTATTGGCCTAAAGATAATTTATCATTAATAAGAAACATAGATATAGCATGCCATAATATATGGCTTATTCATAGCGTAACCAATAAAGTCATTTATGGCATAGGTCATATAATAGTTAAGGGCTCATTTAATAGCACGCTGATTAGCCCAAACAATAGTTAAACACAGAAACATACTTTGTAGCTTGGCATAAGCTTTAACCAATAAAGCATACATTGGCCTAGTCACTTGGGCATCATTATGAATATCATTCCAAATAACCAACAAGTAAAAAGAATGGCCAGTCTCTAGTCGATCACTAAGAGTAAGGGTTCAAGGGAACTTATCATAAGTCTTGCCATAAGGTGGGTCAACAAGCCCATATCTAAATCCCCGAATACCTTTGAAGTCATTTTTTACCCCGAACTAGGCTATGGTATCTAAATAAACTCTTAGATGTTTAGAACGCCACCATAAGCTCTAAGGTAGATATTCAACCCAAGAACTATTACAAAGTTTAATGGAGCAAAGGAGACCTTCTCTAGTATAAGTAACTAAGGCCAATTTACTCTAAGTATGAGCAACTAGAGAATTTTAGATAGCGCTCAGTAATGGTTAATGAAGTCTACTACACCATAAATAATGGGAAACTGTAATGCCTTGAAATCTCATTTTGGAATGTCACACGATGGTTAAGGCTACAAGTATCCCCAAGCTAACCTTTTAAGCCTGCTACTACTTCTAACACCTACTTTAGGAAAGATAAGTCAAGCAACAACACTATAATGCAACAAATTTGAACTGAAACAACTGAAATAATCATCTGAGAAATCAATACTAAAAATCTAGAATTCAACCACTAGTCTACTCTGACAAGCCACTACTTACTACTGAACTAAAGAGTCATTGGGAAAAAACCCTAAATGACTCAACTGAATTGAAAACCATAACAACTGATATCAAAATTGAAAATATGAGAAATAGGTCCTCAAACCATAAGAACTCACCAATTGCGGAGTGTAGACAAAGGTACTTGGGAATCATAGTCATGGCTAAGAATGAGCACCTGAACCTACATTATGAGACAGTGTAGTACACAGACGTATAGGTGGATCAGTACTTTGAGGATGTACGGAGTATATGGAAGTATATGTATTAAGTAAACAAGATCATTACTCTTTATGAAACCATGCATGCAAATATGAATGACTCACATTGATTGAATAAGTCCAAAATATAAATCTCATAAATCATGAACAATGAAACATGTAATATAAATATCGTGAGTCATTATACTTAGTTCTAAAATTTGTATTCTCCTCTTATTCTCAAATCTTGTAACCCAAAAATATGAAATCTTAAAACAATAACTTTCAAACTTATATTTTTATCTTTTAGGAGAATAAAGAACTTCATTTGAATCTTTAAGAATTCAAAGACTTATGATTATGGAATTTTTGGACTCTTTGGGAACTTTGGAGTTTCTTCTAACCGACATAAACCTTGTGAGAAACATGGAGTCCAACGTGTTTCCCACGTTGGGGATATCTGTTCTACCCTTACCATCAAAATAGAATCTTAACTTTGGTGATCACTAGCTTAACCTACTTGAGGTAAATTAAATCCTACGGTGGCTTATAGTTCTGGGGCATGACCCCTTGAAATCACGTCCAACTCAGTGATAAATACTACTCCCATACTTAGAATCAAAACTTTTAGGAAAATCCACCTTGAACAATACAAAAGTCCGTAATGGAAGCAAACCATGCTTCCCTTTAACTTGAATCAAAACAATGTGAACTCCTTTCTTAGCTTAGGACTTAAATATCAAACTTTTTCAAAACCATCCTTCTTGAATACCAAGACTAAAATTCATGACTTACAACTTATGCTCAAAATCATGTCAAATCACAAAGTACTTAATAATTGCCATGATATCATAGAAATACTTTATAAAATCTCAAACTTTACTCTTGGGTTCCAAAACATGCGAATACATGCAAACTTAACTGATTATAGTTTCACAATAAAACTTAGTTCAAGACACTATCTCAGAAACACTTGGAAAATAGAAATTCATGTTATGAATATTAATTTCATGGGATAAAATCTTAATTCAAACAATAATAGATAGGTAAATTTCATAATTTAAGCACTGAACTATTTTATAATATCACAAACTTAAAATAAAGTAAACTAGGCATAAATTCCTTTTGAAAACTTGAAAATTCTTTAATTAAATCAAAGTTTTGGGCACAAGAATGAAAGAATTGTTCTTGTTCAAATCCCACATACTTTAAACTAGAAGCTTTGAGTGAACTCTTTCTTTTGAGATGCTATTCGTACTATTGTTGGGTGATTCTTGAAACCTTCGGTCTAGGGATTCTAATTCTTAAAGAAATTTGTCAAAGTGAAGATTAAATTTTGTGTTCTCTTGAACTTTGGGTTGAAATCCTAGAGTGTTCTTGGTGAATTTTAGAGAGGAAGACTATATTTTTGTATTTGGTGACCTTAATCGGGTGTTATGACTTTATAGAGTGTGGGTGAAAAATACTAAATTGCCCCATTGGATATGGATTTTAAAAGCTAAAAAATAACTAGGCATCAATGCGATTGGCGATGCGGTAGGTCGATTCCATCGGCGCGATACAGACGCGTCACGCCATAATCGCGCCAAGCCTCAGTACTTTTGACTGGTATTTCCTACAACAAAATTGACCAACTTGATGGATGTCACGACACACCAAGATCACCTTGGTCCACTTTGTTGGGACACCAAACATGGTCTAAAGTGGACCAAAAGTTCTAAAACTTGTCCGGGAATACCAATTGACTTCCCTAATCATGAATTAGCTAAAATATCAACTATCGAAGGCCGAGAAGGTTGGTAATAACATCCTTAAAGTTTTGAGACCCTAGAAATGACTAAATCCCAACACTTATTTGAATTTTCTAAGTCTAGGAACTCTTTGGGCTTCGTTTAAGGGATTTAGACAACAGGGATTTTGCGGGCTCTTACAATATCTTCCCCTTGGGAACATTCATCCTCGAATGTCAATAGTTTGTCTAAGAAAATAACAAAAACTGAAGATGTACAACTGAAATACTTTACTAAACTGACCCTACGTTCTCATAAACTTTGAGTACTTTAGATAATGCATGGAGTCATAATGATAATAGCTATATTGTTGAATCTTTGGTTAAAGAGAAGCTAAATTAAGGAAGAATAGTACCTTCATCTTGATCTAAACTTTTAGAGAAGAGATGAGGGTAATTGGCTCGCATATCTACTTCTGCTTCCAAAGTTGCACCCTCAACTAACTTGTTTCGCCACAAAACTTTGACCAAAGGAACTTCTTTGTTCCTTAGTATACAAATATGATGGTCTAGGATCTCAAATGGAATCTCTTCATATGAAAGGTTGTTCTGAATGTCTAAGCTCTCTGAAGGATCTACTACAACGTAATCACCAATGTGCTTCTTAAGCATGGATACATGAAAGACACTATGAATGGATTAAAAATCTTTAGGAATCTCTACCTTATAAGCTAATTTCCCAACACGACTAAGAATTCTATAGGGGCCAACATAAAGGAGACTAAGCTACCCCTTTTTGCCAAATTTCTTCAGCCCTTTCATGGTTGAAATCTTCAAATACACCAAATCATCTACCTAAAACTCGAGGACCCTTCTCTTTACGTCTACATATGAATTCTAACGACTCTGAGCTTTCTTTAATCACTCTCTAATCAGCTTGAATTTTTCTATATCTTCAAATAATGCATCAGGTCCAATCAAAGCAGCCCCACCCACTTCAAACCAACTTATGGGTAATCTATATCTCCTCCCATAAAGAGCCTCAAACGGGGCTATCTGAATGCTAGAATGATAACTATTGTTATATGCAAATTCAATCAATGAAAAATGGTCATCCCAACCTCCTTTAAAATCAAGGGCACATGCCCTCTATATATCTTCGAGAATCTGGATGGTCCTCTCATCCTGACCATCTATCTGCGGATAAAAGGTGGAACTAACATGCACTTAGGTACCAAGACCCTTCTAAAAAGCTCTCCAAAACAAGGAAGTAAACTGAGTAACCTTATCTAAGATGATAGATAAGGGAACTCCATGCAATCTGACTAACACTCAGATATATAGCTTAACATAATCCTTAGCTGTATAAGATGTATGCATTAGCAGGAAATGTGATGACTTAGCCAACCTGTCTAGAAGAACCTAAATAGAATCATGATAACGATGCAAAAAGGGTAAACCAGTCTTGAAATCCATATTCACCTCTTCCCACTTCAAAGTAGGTATACCAAACTCTTGCATTGCACCACCAGGTCTTTGGTGCTCTATCTTAACTTGTTAACAAGTTGTACACTTTGCCATAAACTCTGCGATATCCTTCTTCATTCCTCTTGACCAATTGATTTCCCGCAATTTGCGGTACATTTTGGTAGCGTGGGGATAAATAGAATTTCGCACGCCATGCACTTCAGCAATAATTCTCTTTCTCAAATCACCAACACATGGAACACATAATATACACTAAAACCTCAACACACCATCTTCTGATTGGGAGAAAACCTCTACCTTTTAGTCCTTAACTGACTTCTTTAGTTTAAACAAACTAGGATCCATGTCTTTCTTTTCCTTTACTTTCAAAACTAAGAAGGATTTGGAACTACTCTGAACCCATACATTACCTTCAGCATAATCAAATAATCTAACAACCAATCTAGCCAAACGATGAACTTCACAAGCCAATTCTTTCTTATCCTTCTCCACATAAGACACATTGTCCATAGAAAACCTACTAAGGTCGTTTGCCCCTATATTGGCCTTACCTGGATGAAATAACACACTTATATCATAATATTTTAGCAACTCTAACCATCTTCTCTATCTAAGATTCAGCTCCCTCTAAGTAAACATGTACTGCAGGCATTTGTGACCAGTAAACACATCAATATGAACACCATAAAGATAGTGTCTCCAAATTTTCAAAGCAAAACCCATAACATCTAATTTAAGATCATGGGTTGGGTAATTCTCCTTTTCAAAGCAAAACCCACAACAAAACGATGGTAATATCCAACTAGACCTAAGAAACTTCTAATGTCAGATGGAGAGATAGGTGTAGGCCAATTTCTTATAG
The DNA here is from genome assembly GCA_030864225.1 of Capsicum baccatum var. pendulum. Classification (NCBI taxonomy): domain Eukaryota; kingdom Viridiplantae; phylum Streptophyta; class Magnoliopsida; order Solanales; family Solanaceae; genus Capsicum; species Capsicum baccatum. The sequence goes on along the minus strand of CM061559.1, from coordinate 44,803,988 downwards.
TTTTTGTTTTTTAAGGATCAACTCTAACGCCTTCGGCTGAAATAATATGACCTAAAAAAGCTACTGACCTTAGCCAAAACTCACACTTATTGAATTTGGCAAAAAATTGATGATCTCTAAAAGTCTGCAGAAAAATTCTAAGATGGTCGGCATGGTCATCCTCACTACTGGAGTACACAAGAATGTCATCTATGAAAACTAGGAAAAAGATATCCAGATATTGTTTGAACACTCGATTCATGAGATATATGAAAGTTGTTGGTGCATTGGTTAGCCTGAAAGACACAAATAGAAACTCAAAATGACCATAGATGGTTTGGAAGGCTATTTTTGGAATATCACACTCTCTTACTTTAAGTTGATGATAGCCGGATCTAAGGTCTATCTTTGAAAAATAAGTTGCACCTTGCAATTGATCAAACAGATTATCAATTCTAGGAAGAGGGTACTTATTCCTGAATGTGACCTTATTAAGCTGATGATAGTTAATTCATATATGCAAAGAACCATCTTTCTTTTGCACGAACAGGATGGGAGTGCCCCAATGAGAAATACTGGGCCTTATAAAACCTTTATCTAGAAGATCCTTGAGTTGCTCTTTCAACTCTTTAAGTTCTGTGGGTGCCATATAGTTTGGAGGGATAGAATATGTTGTGTATCATGAAGGAGGTCAATCCCAAACTCTATCTCTCTATCGGGAGGTACCCCTGGGAGACCTTCTGGAAAAACATCAGGAAACTCATTAACTATGTTGATTGATTGAATAGTTAGAATCTCAGATTTAATGTCTTTAACTTGAACTAGATGATAGATGCAACCTTTGGATATTAGCTTTCTGTCTTTGAGATAGGATCTAAAATGACTCTTGGGAGATACAGAATTACCGAACAACTCAAAAATTAGCTCATCAGGGAACTGAAACTTGACCACATGGGTACGATAGTCTATAGACGCATAACAGGAATAAAGCCAATCTATACCCAGAATAAGATCAAAATTGACCATATCTAACTCAATAAAATCAATGAATTTGACCTAATAAGAATAGTAGTAGTATATTTTTTATAAACTAGCTTACCTACTAATGTAGAAACCAGGATAGGCTAATTGATCTTTTTGTGATTTGTCTCAAAATTCACAACAACTAATGTGGTCACATAAGAGAAAGTTGACCCAGGTCCAACAACACATAAACATCAAAGTGAAAGACATGGAGCATACCAGTAACAAGATATGGAGAATCATCCTATTCGTGATGGGATGGTAAGGAATAGAATATATTCTGGCACTGACCGCTAGCTGAGCTAGATAAAGCACCCTGAGGAGGGGCTGGAGGGCTAAAAGCGCTGGTGCAATAGAAGTTTTATTCTGGGGTCGAACATCTCTGTTCCCATGCCTAGCATGCAGACACTCTCTAAGATTGCGGCCCAACTTTACACAACCAAAACAACCCCTTTATTTTTCCAAACACTCGCTTGGATGGGTTCTGTCACACTTAGCACATGGGGGATAACTAGGCTTATTACTCACACTGTCCAGGGATTTGGATATAGAAGACTTATACCCCTACTCCTGCATATTTTTTGGTTAGAGAGCACTAGTTGATGAAGGCGCTGGCATAGATGAACGACTTTAAAAATACAGAGGATTCCCTCTATACAATCTAGTATGACCATACTCATGTTGCTCTGATCTATCTCTCTTATTTTCTCTTACTCTATCTCTCTCTTTTATCTTATCTTCCTCAATATGCTGAGCATACATTATCACTCTTGAAAGATCTATTTCTCTATTGAGCATAGCATTCCTACACTCCTTAACAACCAAACCAGATACACCGGTCACAAACTTACTCATACTAGTTTTGGGTCAGCCATTAAATTGGGAGCATACTTGGATAATTTGTTAAACTTGAGAAAATACTCCTTTACTGTCATAGAGCCTTGCCTCAGGTTCATGAATTCCTCTATCTTTGCTTCCCTCATCTCAAGTGGGAAGAACATACCCAGGAACGCATCCTGAAAAACCTTCCAAGTCATAGGAGCTGCATTCTCCCCTCTACTATTCGTACATATCATAACCTAATCATATGCAACATACTCTACCAAACGCGGCTTGTTAGACTCCCTAGGAATCTTTAAACCTTAGAACCTGATACCAAGTTTGTAACGCCCTAAAATCTCATCCCAGAACATCACACAACGCTTAAGGCTATAAGTAGCGCCAAGCTAACTCTTTGAGCCTGCTACTACTTCTAATACCTACTTTAGGATAGATAAGTCAAGCAAAAATACTATATCATAAACAATTTAAACTGAAATAACTAAAATAATCATCTGAGAAATCAATACTCAAAATCTGGAATTCAACCACTAGTCTAGTTGATAAACCTCTACTTACTACTGAACTAGAGAGTCATTGGGACAAACCCCCAACTGACTCGACTGAACTGAAAACCATAACAACTGATATTAAAACTTGAAATTTAAGAAAATGGTCCTTGAACCATGAGGACTCACCAACTGCGGAGAGTAGACAAAGGTACTCGAGAAACACTGTCGCGGCTGAGAATGACCACCTGAACCTACATTATGAGACAATGTAGCATAGAGACATATATTTGGATCAGTACTTTGAGAATCTACTGAGTATATGGGGGTGTATGCATTAAGTAAACAAGATCATTAATCTTTATGAAACCATGCATACAAATATGAATGATTAACATAGCTTGAATATGCCCAAAATATAAATCTCATAAGTCATGAACAATGAAAAATTTATTATAAATCTCATGAGTCATTATACTTAGTTCTAAAATTTGTATTCTCCTCTTATTCTCAAAACTTGTAACCCCAAAAAAAACGTTAAAACAATAAGTTTCAAACTTATATTTTATCTTTAGGAGAATAAGGAGCTTCTTTTGAAACTTTAGGAATTTGAAGGCTTATGATTATGGAACTTTGGGAATCTTTGGGAACTTGGGAGTTTCTTTTTACCGAAATAACCATATGAGCAACATGGAGTCCAATGAATTGCCTATGATGGGAGAGTTGTTCTACCCTTGCCATCGAAATAGAACCTTAACTTTAGTGATCACTAGCTTAACCCACTTGCGGTAAATCAAATCCTACGGTGTCTCGTAGTTCTGGGGGATGAGACCTTGGAATAAAACCCAACTCGGTGCTAAATACTACTTCCATACTTAGGCTTAAAACTTTTAGGAAAATACAGATTGAACAATGCAAAAGTGCGTGATGGAAGCCAACCATACTTCCCTTTAACTTGAATGAGAACAATGTGGACTCCTTTCTTAGTGTAGGACTTGAATATTAAACTTGTTCAAAACCATCCTTCTTGAATACCAAGACTAAAATTCATGACTTACAGCCCATGCTCAAAACCATGTCAAATCACAAAGTACTTAATACTTGCCATGATATCATCAAAATACTTCATAAAATCTCTAACTTTACTCTTATGTTTAAAAACATGTGAATACATCCCAACTCAAATGATTATAGTTTCACAATAAAAATTAGTTCTTGACACTAACTTAGAAACACTTGGAAAATAGCAAGTCATATTATGAATATGAAATTCATGGGATAAAATCTCAATTCAAATAATAATACATAGGAAAATTTCACAGTTTAAGCATTGAACAATTTTATAATCTCACAAACATAAAATAAAGTAAACTAGGCATTAATTTCACTTAAAAACATGAAAATTCTTTAATTAAATCAAAGCTTTGGGCCAAAAGAATTCTTCTTGTTCAAAGCCCACATACCTTAAATTCGATGCTTTGAATCAACTCTTTCTTTTCGGATGCGATTCGTACTATTGATGGGTGATTCTGGAAGCCCTCGACCTGGGGATTCCGATTCTTGAAGAAATTTTGAAAACTGATGGTTAAATTTTGAGTTTTCTTGAACTTTAGGTTGAAACCCTAGAGTGTTCTTGGTGAAATTTAGAGAGGAAGACTATATTTTTGTATTTGGGGACCTTAATCCCATGTTATGAATGATAGAGGGTGGGGTAAAAATACTAAATTTCCCCCTTGGATGCGGATTTTAAAAGATGAAAAAAAAACTAGTCATCGATGCAATTAGTGACACGGCGCGTTGATGCCATCGACGCGATACCAACGCATCGCGCTATAATCGCGCCCGGCCTCAATACTTTTGACTGGAAGTTCTTGCAACAAAATTTACCAACGCGATGGGCATTGCAGCACACCATGATCTTATTGGTCCACTATTTTGGGACACCAAATGTGGTCTAAACGTGGACCAAAAATTTTGAAACTTTTCCGGGAACACCTATTGACTTCCCTAATTATGAATTAGCTAAAATATAAACTATCAAAGGCCACGAAGGTTGGTAATAAAATCCTCAAAGTTTTGAGGCCCTGGAAATGACTAATTCCAAACACTTAGCTAGATTTTCTAAGTCTAGGAACTCTTTGGTCATCGTTTAAGCGATTTAGACAATGAGGATTTGGCGGGGTCTTACAGAAACCAATCAAGATTCTCAACTCTAAGATTCACATAGCCAAAAAATTTCCAACTAACCAAATCTTGCATCCTATCAATTCTACACTTAAAACCCATCCCAATCTAACAAGATATCATAAATATAAAATAACATAACATAATCTAACAAGCAGTAAGCCTAGCCTACCTCAAATATGATGAATGCTCAACAATCTGCTGAATATTTACTTTTCCCTTCTGAGAAGCTTCTTCAAAGTACTAATCTATTAAAAATGAAATTTACATATAATTACAAAAATATTGATACCCATATTACACCATTGCACTGTAATACCCCCCATGTTTCTAAGCTAGGAAGTGAATAAGTATTCCTACGTATGAAATCTCCTATCCTGTGACTCATACTTAAGTACATGACTTACAATGAATATACTAGTGATAGGATAGCTTATGATACATTAAGCATGTTCATATGAGTCACTTAAAGTAATACAAGCTAAGAGTTTTTGAATCCATAAAGTTTTAGTGTTCGATTTTGCAAGGGTCATCTTTGAACGAGTATAAATTGATTTTAATGTGTTATTTAGGATTTTATAGACCCACCAAATTGTATAGAATTGAATTATCTTTCCAACGATACCAATTTTGCCTTAATCCAATACCCGAGTGAAAATTTATGCCCATTTTCATGAGAGACAGTAAGCATAGATGATTGGTTAGGCGTCGCCCAACCCAAGCATAGGCGATTGGTTAGACGCCGCCCAACCTAGCTTAGTAAATTACTTGGGTGCCGCCTAAGTCAATTCTAGGTGCCAAAGACACTCTGTTTTGAGTTATTTTAAGGGTAATTAAGTCTTTTAACACTCCTTACACGTCCCTAAACTTAACCCTACGAAATATATTGCTTCTAAACATATTGCAATCCTATTATCTTCTCAAAGATCATCATCCAAGAGAACTAAAAGAGAAAAACAACTAGGGTTGCGCAACTAAGCATGAAGATCCGATTTCAAGGAAATTCCTCCGTCAATCATCAAGAATCTTCCTTCTAAGGTATGCGTGAGTTGATTTATGGATCCCTTTCATCCATAAAGCTCAAAAACCCTCTTTTTCATTATAAAGTATGATTTCTAAATTGTTGGATGTTGATGATCATATTGTTGATATTGGGTGATTACCAAGATGGAATCTTTATATGTTTTTTTCTTTAATTTCATGATATCATATGAGTTGGAAACATGTAAATTTGGTTGTTCATGATGTATAATTTGATGATTTCACCAATTCTTAAGATGTGCATGTAAGGTGTTTCATAAAATGCCTAAGAAACTAGAAATCATGCAATATAGCTAAATTGTGACTAAGTGAAGGATTCATGATATGCCCTTACGTTCCAATGACCTCTATGTTGTTAATATGCCTTGTAAATGTTGTTGGAATACTCATGAACTATTCTTATGAGATTATGCTATGTTTACTTGCAAATCCTACTTATGAACAAGATGTATGATAACCATGGAATCCACATGAACTTCCATGCTCTTAGTATGTGTTGCCAATATGATTATGCAATGAACATGATATTAAGATTGTGCAAGTACTTCCATGTGATATGAAATCTTTTCCAAGCAATACATTGTTGATAACCATGCTTAGTATGAGATCCCTACTTATGATATTATAAATTATGGAATCTACTCTTTTGATCAAGTCAGTCATGAGTGTCAGTTTCCGTCCATCAAGTTCTGGGGGTACTTGTACCCGAAAACTATAGTTGTGTGCCTAGATCCATGTCATGTTTCACGATATCCAAACTCGAGCTATGATTCCATAGACTTCAGTTAGTCTTGTGACTCAGGAAAACCTCATGATCTTAGTCAGTTGTCAGATATATGTAATATTCTTCCATTAAACAGAATTTAGTAAGATTTAGTCATGCACCATCATTTATTCATATCCAGTCGCTCCAGATGGGAGTAGAGGTTAGCACTGAGTGAACCCAAGGATGGGAACTCACCCGCCAGTTTAGGGTGTGATTCTTAGTTATCATCCTTGTGTTCCAGATCTACGTAGCCAGCGTAGGTTGATACATCTTAACCCATTACATTAGGGTTGATGAGGTGGCTTAACCCGTCAAGTTAGGGTTCCCATCGTTCTCATTGAGTACCCGCCAGATAAGGGTCACTCACAGGCTGTCCTTATCTTTGGCACGGTATTAACACCCCTCCAGTTGGGGCAGAGATTGGACCCTAGCTTAGCCATAACAACATACATGGGGCATGTCGGTTAAACACTACATCCCATAGTTTCAGTATCAGTCTCAGTAAAAGAACTCAGGGCGTTCTTCAGATTTTAGTACATACAGACCTGTCAGATACTACCATCTATGTTATCAGTTTAAGTATCAGTCATGACAGTTATCAGTAAACCATGTATTAGCTTATAGGTCATGCTATCACGTATTCATAGTCCCAGTTTCTATATATGTGTGTTTTCATTCCCACGTTCATATTTGTCAGTCAGTGTTGTTCATGCATGAACCCTTTATGTTTGGACTACCTTACTTGTATACTCAGTACTCGAGTTGTACTGATGCATTTGCGCTATGGTGCTTTATTTTCATGTTACACCATAGGTTTCGAGACACGAACTCCATCCCAGCAGTAGCGGTAGCTTTCCAGTCACAGAGACACAGTGAGTCCTTATTGATTCGAGGAAAATATGATTTGATTCATTTATTTATTTCTTCAGTTTAGTTTTATAGAGTTAGTTGGAGACATGTTCCTGCAACTCCTTATATAGATAGTTTAGAGGCTTTCAGATTTATGTTAGGATTTACGTTTAGATTGAGTTATTTTGGGTATTTTCACCCACATGATTGTATTCAGTTGAACCTTATGGCCTTATAGTTCTATGTATTCTGCATTATTATATCATGATTTGTAGTATACAGGTACAGAATCGTGTAGCATTCCAGTTCAGCGAATTGGGGTGTTACAAACATGGTATCAGAGCCTAAGGTTCAATAGAGTCCTAGGACATCTGAAAGCCACATCTTGTACAGTCTTGTACATGGGTGTGTTGCGCGCCACATTTATGTGCAGGAGGCTATAAGATATTTTAGGAAGTCCCCTTTATTCATTATTCATGTCATGCTAGTGAGCATAATCACAAGTTAAACTCATTAGTCCCAATAAGATCAGGAAAATTCTCCTGATGTCGTTACTGGTACGTTACAGATTTTCCATGTTCATATTTATGCTTTGCTAGACCTAGGTGCATCTTTGTCTTTTGTTACTCCATACATAGCAGGCGATTTCAGAATTAGTCCCGAATTCCTAGTAGAGCCCTTCTCAGACTCTACCCCACTAGGTAAAACCATCATAGCCCGATGGGTATACAGGAACTGTCCGATTATGATATCTCAGAAATCAATGTTAACAGATTTAGTGGAGTTAGAGATGAATGATTTTGATGTCATTCTCGGCATGGATTGGCTTAATTCCTGCTATGCCATAGTCGACTGTAGAAATAGGATAGTTCAGTTTCAGTTCTCGAATGAGCCTGTCCTAGAGTGGAAGGGTAGCATTTCAGCGTTCAGGGGTTAACTTATTTCCTACTTTTGGGCAAGGAAAATGATTTCTAAGGGGTGTGTGTATCATCTCGTGCATGTTAAAGATTCCAGTTCTGAATATCCCAGCCTTGAAACAGTCCCTATTGTTAATGAATACTCAGATGTCTCTCTCGAAGATCTTGCGGGCATTCTTTTCGAAAGGGAGATAGACTTTGGCATAGACCTTCATCTGGATACTCAACCTATTTCTATTCCGCCATACAGAATGGCACCAACAAAACTCAAGGAACTAAAAGATCAGTTGAACGATCTCTTAGATAAGAGATTCATCACACCTATCGTTTCCCCATGGGGTGCGCCAGTATTATTCATGCGCAAGAAAGACGATTCTATCAGGATGTGTATTGATTACCATCAACTCAACAAGGTCATGGTCAAGAATTTATGATCTATTCAACCAACTTCAAGGTGCCAGTTACTTCTCCAAGATAGGCCTCAGATAAAGCTCAGAGTTAGAGAATATGACCTTTCAAAGACAGCTTTCTGTACTCGGTATGGTTATTTCAAATTTTTAGTCATGTCATTTGGTCTTACCAATGCCCCTACAACTTTTATGGATTTGATGAACCGTGTGTTCAACCAGTACTTGGATATGTTTGTCATAGTCTTCATAGATGATATTCTGGTCTATTCTTGCACAGAGCGTGATCATGTCGACCATCTCAGGATTGTTCTTCAGACTCTCAGGGATCACCAATTATTCACTAAGTTTAGCAAGTGTGAATTTTGGCTAAGATCAGTAGCATTCCTTGGCCATATTGTTTCTGGTGATGGAATTAGAGTAGATCCTCATAAAACCAAGGCAGTAAGAAACTAGCCCAGACCTGTATCACCATCAGATATTAGGCGTTTCTTGGGTTGGATAGCTATTACAGACAATTTGTTGAGGGATTTTCTTCTATTGCATCTCCCATGTCCAAATTAACTCAGAAAAAGATTAAGTTTCAGTGGTCAGATTCATGCGAGAAGAACTTTCAAGAGTTGAAGACTTGACTCACCTCCGCTCTAGTTCTAGCTATTCCAGATGGTTCAAACGGTTTTGTAGTCTATTATGATGCATCTAGAGTGGGTTTAGGTTGTGTCCTCATACAGCATGGTAAGGTCATAGCCTACGCCTCCAAAAAGTTAAAGCTACATGAGAAGAATTATCCTACTCATGATCTTAAGTTAGCAGTGGTATTTTTTCCTTGAAGATTTGGAGGCATTATCTCTATGGAGTTCATGTAGATGTCTTCATAGACCATAAAATCCTCCAGTATGTCTTTTCCCAGAAAGATCTCAATCTTTTCCAGAGAAGGTGGTTAGAGCTCTTGAAGGATTACGACATGAGTGTTATTTATCATCCAGGCAAGGCCAATGTTGTGGCCGACGCTCTCAGTCGACTCTCTATGGGTAGTATTTCTCACGTTGAGGATAGTAAGAAAAAGATGGCTCAGGAGATCCATCAGCTTACCAGACTAGGCATTCGCTTAGTCGATTCTTCAAAGGGTGGTCTATGTGTTCATAGTAGTTCAGAGTCATCTGTAGTTTACAAGGTGAAAGAGAAACAAGATAGGGATCCTAGCCTTGTCAAGCTCAATAAGTCAGTTCAAAATAAGAAAGTCGAGGTTTTCTCCCAAGGGGAATATGGTGTTCTTCGTTGTCAAGGTCTTCTATGTATTCCAAGTGTATATGAATTGAGGCGGAGAATTCTTGCAGAAGCGCATGGTGCGCAATACTCTATTCATCCAGGGGCCACTAAGATGTACCGCGACATATGGGAGATCTATTAGTGGAGTGGGATAAAGAGAGATGTTGTAGAGTTTGTGGCTAAGTACTTTACATATCAACAGGTTAAGATAGCGCATCAGAAACCTAGTGGTTCCATGCAAGAGTTCACCATTCCTACTTGAAAGTGGGAAGAAGTTAACATGGACTTCGTGACGGGTTTACCTAGAACTCGTCATTAGCATGATTCAGTCTGGGTCATTATAGATAGAATGACCAAGTCATCTTATTTCCTTCCTGTTCGTAAATCTTATTTCGCCGAGGATTATGCCAAACTCTATATCAAGGAGTTAGTCAGGTTACATGGTGTTCCACTATCTATCATCCCAGAAAGAGGTACCCAATTCACTTCTCACTTTTGGAAAGCATTCTAAAAGGGTGTCGGTACCCAAGTCCATCTCATCACAACATTTCATCCTCATACAGAGCCATTCAGACTCTTGAAGATATGCTAAGGGCATGTGCAATTGACTTCAAGGGAAGTTGGGACGACCACTTGCCTTTGATTGAGTTTGCATACAACAATAGCTATCATTCTAGTATTCAGATGGCTCCATTCGAAGCTCTCTATGGTAGGAGATGTAGATCTCCGATTGGTTGGTTCAAAGTTAGTGAGGCCTCAATCCTAGGTCCTGACTTAGTATTCAACGCCTTAGAGAAAGTTTATTTGATCAGAGAGAGACTCCAGGCTGATCAGAGATGATAGAAGTCCAATGCAGATTTTCGTAGAAAGGATCTCGAGTTCGACGTCAATTACTATGTCTATCTTAAGATCTCTCCCATGAAAGAAGCGAAGAGGTTCAGCAAGAAAAGGAAACTTAGTCCCCGGTATGTCTGTCCCTTCAAAATTCTTTATCGCTTCGGCAAGGTAACTTATGATCTTGAGTTTCCTTCAGATCTAGTCTCAGTCCATCCAGTCTTCCATGTATCTTTGCTAAAGAAGTGCATAGGTGACCCAGCAGTTGTTGTCCCTATTCAGAGCATCGACATTCAGAACAGCCTCTCCTATGAAGAGATTCCAGTTGAAATCTTAGATTATTAGACTCGTAGATTGAGGAACAAAGAAGTCCCTCTAGTCAAGGTTCTTTGGAGAAATCAGTCTCATGAGGGAGCTACTTGGGAAGAAGAAGCAGATATACGTACCAAGAATCCTCACCTCTTCCCTGCTAATTAAGATCAAGCTCAATGTAACAGTTCTCCTTAATCCTATTCAGTTTCACATTCATGTTTCCAGTATAAACTTGGTACCTATTAACCGTTTCATACTCAGTCATGCATTCATGTGCCAGTTGTCCGTGCATCAGATATGCACGAGTTCAGTATGTTTATCATGTCAGTCATGAGATCAAGTTTTAGTTCTTCATGTTCAGTTCAGGTTCTATTTTCTTGTATCCCTTCTCAGTAAATTCTCATTTGAGGATGAATGTTCCCAAGGGAGAGATATTGTAATAACTCGCATGTTTCTAAGCTAGGAAGTGAATAAGTATTCCTACATATGAAATTTCCTATCCTGTGATTCATACTTGAGTACATGACTTACAATGAATATCCTAGTGATAAGATAGCTTATGATGCATTAAGCACGTTCATATGAGTCACTTAAGGTAATACTAGCTAAGAGTTTTTGAATCCATCAAGTTTTAGTGTTCGATTTTGCAAGGGTCATATTTCAACGAGTATAACTCGATTTTAATGTGGTATTATGGCTTATTTAGACCCACTAAATTGTAGATAATCGAATTATCTTTCCATATTTTGCCTTAATCCAATACCCGAGTGAAAAGTTATGCCTAATTTCGTAAGACACAGTAAGCATAGGCGATTGGTTAGGCTCCACCCAACCTAGCTTAGGCAATCACTTGGGCACCACCTATGTCAATTTCAGGTGCCAAAAACACTCTGTTTTGAGTTATTTTAAGGGTAATTAAGTCTTTTAACACTCCTTACACCTCCCTAAACTTAACCTTACGAAATATATAGCTTCTAAACATATTACAACCCTATTATCATCTCAAAGCTCATCATCCAAGAGAACTAAAAGAGAGAAACAACTTGGGTTGTGTACCTAAGCTTGAAGATCTGATTTCAAGGAAATTCCTCCGTCAATCATCAAGAATCTTCCTTCTAAGGTATGTGTGAGTTGATTTATAGATCCCTTTCATCATAAAGCTCAAAAACCCTCTTTTTCATTATAAAGTACGATTTCTATAATTTTGGGTGTTGATGATCATGTTGTTGATATTGGGTGATTCCCAAGATGGAATCTTTATATGTTTTATATTTAATTTCATGATATCATATGAGTTGGAAACATGTAAATTTGGTTGTTCATGATGTATAATTTGATGATTTTACCTATTCTTAAGATGTGTATGTAAGGTGTTTGATAAAATTCCTAAGAAACTTGAAATCATGCAATATAGCTAAATTGTGACTAAGTGAAGGATTCATGATATGCCCTTACGTTCCAATGACTTCTATGTTGTTAATGTGCCTTGTAAATGTTGTTGGAATACACATGAACTATTCTTATGAGATTATGCTATGTTTACTTGCAAATCCTACTTATGAACAAGATGTATGATAACCATGCAATCCACATGAACTTCCATGCTATTGGTATGTGTTGCCAATATGATTATGCAATAAACATGATATTAAGATTGTGCAAGTACTTCCATGTGATATGAAATCTTTTCCATGCAATACATTGTTGATAACCATGCTTAGTATGAGATCCCTACTTATGATATTATAAATTATGGACTATACTCTTATGATCAAGTCAGTCATGTGTGTAAGTTTCCTTCCATCGAGTCCTGGGGGACGTTGTACCCAAAAACTATAGCTGTGTGCCTAGATCCATGTCATGTTTCATGATATCCGAACTCGAGCTATGATTCCATAGACTTCAGTCAGTCATGTGACTTAGGAAAACCTCATGATCTTAGTCAGTTGTCAGATATCAGTAACATTCTGCCAGTCAACGAAATTCAGTAAGATTAAGTCATGCACCGTTAGTTGTTCATGTCCAGTCGCTCCAGATGGGAGTAGAGGTTAGCACCGAGTGAAACCAAGGATGGGAACTCACCCGCCAGTTCTGGGTGTGATTCTTAGTAGTCATCCTTGTGTTCCATAACTATGTAGCCAGCGTAGGTTGAGACATCTTAACCCGTTTGATTAAGGTTGATGAGGTGGATTACCCCATCAGTTTAGGGTTCCCACCGTTAACATTGGATACCCGCCAGATAAGGGTCACTCAAAGGCTGTCCTTACCCGTGGCACGGTATTGACACCCCTCCATCTGGGGCAGAGATTGGACCCCAGCTTAGCCATAACGGCATACATGGGGCATGTCGGTTAAACACTACTTCCCACAGTTTCAGTATCAGTCTAAGTAAAAAAACTCAGGGCGTTCTTCATATTTTAGTATATACAGGACTGTCAGATACAGTCATCCATGTTATCAGTTTAAGTATCAGTCATGATAGTTATCAGTAAACCATGTATTAGCTTATAGGTCATGTTATCACGTATTCATGGTCCCAGTTTCTATATATGTGTGTTTCCACTCCCACGTTCATATTAGTCAGTCAATGTTGTTCATGCATGAATATGTTCAGCCTACCTTCCTCGTATTCTCAGTACTCTAGTTGTACAGATGCATTTGCGCTATGGTTCTTTCTTTTCATGTTACACCATAGGTTCCGAGACACAAGCTCCATCCCAGCAGTAGCGGTAGCATTCCAGTCGCAGAGACATAGTGAGTCCTCACTGATTCGAGGACAATATGATTTAATTCATTTATTTATTTCTTAAGTTCAGTTTTACAGAGTTAGTTGGAGACATGTTCCCTCAACTCCTTATTCAGAAAGTTTAGAGGCTTTCAAATTTATGTTTAGATTTACGTTCAGATTGAGTTGTTTTGGGTATTTTCACCCATATGATTGTATTCAGTTGAACCTTATGGCCTTACAGTTCTATGTATTCTGCATTATTATATCATGATTTGCAGTATACAGGTACAGATATCAGTCATGGGTTCGCTTGTGATCCCTCGAGGTCATGAGCATCGTGTAGCATTCTGGTTCAACGAATCGGGATGTTACATGTACTTTGGGTCCACAAATAACACCTAAAGCCCCCAAGTAGGTCAGACATGTGGATAATACATTTTTAAGAACAACCCAATGCTCATACACAATTAGAGAATCATAATCCTTAAGAAAAATTTAAAACAATGCTCATTTAGGCTAAAATAATGCCCTTAAGTTAATTGATGTTTTTCCTAATAATCAAGAAATTAACCTTAGAAATAAAGGATTCTTCTCTCAAATCTGTTGTTAATCATGAAAATATATGTTAAACAAGCTTCCAACTCACACCCAAGAATCAATTTGAAGTTAACACACCATTCAAGGGTGTCTAGGTCTCAAGAAGAAGTGAAAATAGCGAAATTGGCGACTAAAGAGGCAATTTATAGCCCCACCTAGTATGGAGGTGTCGTGATAGCCATGCTCCGGTACCAACAAAGTTAATACTTGTTTTTAACCTCTAGAACTCATTCAGACACCGATTTTCACAAATGAATTATGTAACTATACAAATTTCAATGTTCCAGATGCAATGACGAAGTCGGATTTTCTATCCAAGGTCATTTAAACCAACTACGGGTCCCATAACAATCTTTTGATTTTTAACTTGACCAATTGGTCGAAATGAGATGGGTGAGCTGGGACCCAAACCAAATGTCTATGTAGCCTAAAATTGCCTAAAATTGATATTTCAGAGTTGCTGGAGTAGTCAGAATTGACATCCAAGATTGGTGTACTGAAGTTGTTGCTCGATGGACATTTGGAACTAACACAAACATCAAAATGGGGAAACTCTAAAAACCAAACAAACTGTCTGGTAACAGAACTATTAGTCGCAGCAAGTCATAAATGACTTGTGGAAACTAAGAAGAAGCCCTAATGAAACACAATTAGCGGGAACAAGGAAAATGACCTGGAGGGTCATTACACAAAAACACCAGCAAAGTTTGAAAATTTTCCAAGTTTACAACAATGCCTCAGGATTCATTCGAAATCCAATTTATGCAAATAAACTATGTAACAACACTAAATTCCACTTTTTGGATGTGTTGGCAAAGTTAAATTTTCTATCTAAGGACATTTCAACCAAATGTGGGTCCCACAAATATATTTTTTATTTTCCAACTTTTCAATAAATATGTCACAATGAGCTCGGGAGCATTGGAACTCGAACCAAATTCCTACATAGACTAAATTGATAATAAGCAGCCGCTGGCATAGTCAAAATTTATATTCGAGACCAATATACTAAGGTTTTTGCCTGGTGGCCATTTGGAACCAACGAAGACTTCCAAATATATATTTGGCTCCAAAGAATCAAATGAATTGCCCAGTAATCGAATTGTCATCCCAACTAGTCATAAATGACTTGGGGCAGTTATGGGAAAGATCCAATAGCAAAAATATGAGGAGATATGTAAAATGATATGGAGGGTCATTGCAGCATCCAATTCTAAAATTGCTTTAGTCAACAAAAATAAATGAATAAAGAAAACCTCAAAGCTCAAAAAGATGAGGTACTTGGACCACATACTTCAAGCATAACTTCTCAGAAAACCTCAATAAAGAGAGAACACATTCATGGGATTTTGCCATAATTATCCCTTACCCAACTAGATCTCTCAATCCACTTCTCAATAGCCAAAAACTCAACTTTAATCACCAACTGGCCTCCAACTCAACTGAAAAAAGGTTGATGCATGCAAATCTCAACCACAACAGACTGATACCATCTTGATACCCACACAAATGAATCCAAAGAAGTATCCAAGACATAAGAAAATCAAGTATGTGTCATTCGACTGATTGCGAATCTACATATACTCTTCCTTTACCAATCCATACTTTCAACCTACCCAAAATAAGGAGGAAAATCACCTAAGTTTCGTCTGTGCAATCTCATCACAAATGACTCGAAGAACATAGTTTGATCCGCTGAAAGTACATATGATAAATATAAGAATAAGACCATAAGGCGCTATCTAGGCACACGAATGGAGATAATCAAAGGTTACAATCTATCGCATTGCCACAACTAGTCCGAATTACAATAAAAAGTACAATCCAAACAATCAAGGAAGAACTACTTATTAGTTTTTTTATCGGCACTAGGATGTCACATTATTTGATAATGAAACCTTATCAAATCCACTCTTGTATACTACTCCCACTAAGTATATTATGCAAATTATCCAAAGAAAACTGAAGACCCATGGTCCAAGATGAAGGAACTAATATCGGGTCCATTGGCTATAATCTAAACACTTACCAACTGCAAGCATTTATACTCTAAATAAGCATACTTCCAAGTCGCTATACCAATGCAACAAATCAAAAATGAGCCAACAAGCCTCTATCAATTCCATCTACTCAAATTGGTTTTTGTATCTAAATATGTCGTATCCCTGCTAAATCATACCAAGAAAGAGTTGAGACATAGCTAAAGAAAAAAAATCACCAAAGGGATAACCATCGACTGAAAATGCAAACAACCAACTCTATAACTGCTAGAGGGCATGAAATGCAGCCACAAAATAAAAATCTTACCAAGGAGTAAATCAAAGCATATCAGTAGAAACAAATCCCAACATATATAAATCATTGGATGCAAACATGAGGATTCAACTACATATCCGTTGGAGGGAACAAATTAATAAAACATACTAAAAAACTCCGCAAAGCTGCAAGCCACACTACCGATGGCTAAATCTCTAGCAACTAGGAGAAATACAACTCAAGCCAAGAGCTAATCAATCCAATACTCCTTCCCATTATTAATAGCCATAGGTACATATCATCAAGAAGAAATGCCTCACCAGACATCATTAGGTCAAACAAACCCAGAAATAGGGCCTTTGTTTATCTACACAAGTAGGATAATCATCACTCGATCCATCCATGAATCCCATCAACAAGGAAGAAAGAGTACCTATCTTGAAACCAAAGTCAATGTCAAAACCACAAACAGGAAACCAAATAACTGAACTTAAAGAATTTCTAGTTTGCCAACTCAAAAAGAGATCATAAGAACTATTTTTTGCCTCCAACTCTCTAACTCCATGAAAGACAAGAATTATATAACGATGAGAATGGAATATCCAATCTCCACACCAATATCAAAGGCAACCCATCACAAGGATATGAATCCAAGAAATCTAAGAGATGAATTCAAGACATCTTTATGTAAAAATAAAATGCACTATCGAGCAATGAAATAGCCACAAGCAAAGAATGAACCCCAAACTAGTATAGCTCAAAAATAGGATATATAGAAAGGGATAGCTAAGGAAAAACCCTTCAAAACATAGGAGGAAAGTCTAAGAGTCCCAAACTTAAGGACGACAATGTAGATAAATTGCTAACTCTAGAACCACACAAAACAATGTAAGGTGATCTTATCTTCAATATCACAATACATTCCCAAATCAATCTAAAACAGTTAACCAAGAGGAAAAAAATCAACCTCGCCTTGATATAAGGAAGAAATCATAAAATTGGGCTATATCAACTCAAGCCACCGAATAAGAATCGCAAAGAGATAGAATTCTATCTAGATAACACTTGTTTATATAGCTACCCAATGAGGATCAACTATATCAAGTAATATCAATACCCTCAAACAGTGATGGCAATAACAATAATAATATCAATATACAAATAATCAATAGGCGGTACCCAAATTAATATCAATATCATGTATCACTTAAGAGCCACAATAAGGCAAATATGCGAGATTAAGTAGGACTCGAACCCAAATGCTATAGTCTTAGTGATAAAATATCAACACGTATCTACTCCATCTACTACTAAAAGATATAAACTAGAGGTGTATTCATAAAAATATTAATTTAATAACAAGGCACAAAATTATTAGTATGAACATATAAAGGCATATAATCATCAATGGGTATGAAGACCCCATTAGTCACAGTAAAAAGAATTGAATATAAAAGAAATAAAATACACCAATAATTGTGAATTCCGCAATCACATGCCTAATGGATGTATAGGAGAATCAATCTGAACATGTATAAACTCAAATCGACCGACTAAATAATCATTTGAGGCACCAAGAACACATAACTAAAGGTGCCACAATCATCATGAGGTGGATCTAAAGGAGTAGAAAGTCTATCAATCCCATATTGGGAAATTATCTAGACTAATAGTTGATCTCTCTATAGTCATTGTTGATACCCAATTTTGGCTCGCCCTTTTTCTTTTAATTACTTTTCCGATGCTTCTTGCCCCTAAATATTTTTTTAAAAATTAAATAATAAATAAGATTCGCATTTTTATCTCTATTTCTATAAATTTTAAAAAATAAAAGAGGATTTATTTTGCTATAATCTTATAAAATATCTTAATTAAATATAATTAAATATTTTAACATCAAAATCACAAAATATCTTTTGATAATCGCATTTACATTTTTTACACACATAAATATATATATTGTTAATATTAAATCATAAAAAGGTATCAAATTGGACGTGTATACAAATGATATCTATAATTTGTATACTTCAAACTAAAAAATAATTTTTAGGATGTCAGGAAGCATCAATAAAATTAATTTAAGTAGAAAAGGAGTATCCAGGCTAGCAATAATCCAATCTCATTTTTTATGTCACTTCAACCTGACTATTTTTATACCAAGAGCCTGACAATTAGCTTGAAACTTAGTACAATTCCTATATCCACTTTTCCATTCTACCTCAACAAATACAATTTAACCTAATCCATTAATTTATTTTAACTGCGAACGATCCCAAAATTTTCGGTTATTTATATAAATATATATATATATATAATTATGTATATATATATATATATATATTATAATTTATTTTATTTTTATTTGGATTGTTCTGATTAAAATCGGAAGGATAAAAAATAGTTTTTTTTCAATTGACTCTTTATATTTACCCGCTTATATAAAACTTACAATTTTATTTTTTGTTCCTATATTGAAACATGGATCGTCGATCAAGTGATCGGACGGCCCGTATTTCAGTCAATAGAATAAATTTCTTTTTATTTCCTTAAATTTTTCAACCATGCATGATTCTTTTTTCCCAAGAGGCAGTTATACGACTCTTTTCTTTTCCTGAAACAGCAGTAATGGCGAACTCCCTCTCCTCTTCTCTCCTCTCCTCTCTTCTCATCTTTCCTAAAATTGGAACCCTAGCTGCACCATGGCAGACATAGCTGCCACCCCTGCAAGATTACCCTCTCTTTTTAGCCATACCAACCCGTGAGTCCCTTCAATATTAGAAAATCAGACCCAAATTGGTTCTTCAACAGAAAGTTTATTTCAAATTCGCATTAAATGAACAAAATAGTCCAAACTCGTGAAGCCCTTTCAACTTTTGAATGTCGAATACATCCCTTTTGATTTGGCCATTGGTTTCCTTGAATTTTTTTTTGGTTTCAAATCCGGACATAAATATCCACGTTTTTACCTAATTGAGGACAAGTTTTTTAAGAAGGAAAAGGGGAAAGTGGTTCATAAAACCATAACACGCGATATCATCTCCTATTCATCACACTCTCACTTTTTCATTATTTACGAGTCCTATTGTAGTCGAGTTCAAAGATCAAGTTCGTTGTCGGAATAATTGATGGAAAGCTCCTCGTTTACTGCCCAACATAAGGTACGAATTTACCCTTTCATCTCACGTTTATCGTCCTTCTTTCATACCGCTTTGATTCCGTGGACATGTAGTATTGGTTTAATTTAGACCAAAATGTAAGTTGTTGCCATTGATTATAGAAAATAAATCTTTACGCAAATTTTGTCAAGTTTGTTAGCCATGCTGTTTTCTTGAATTTTGGTAACTGAGTATAAATTTTTGATTCCATATAATTATCTAATATGTGACTATAAGTTTTCATAATAATGTGTCAATGACGTGGTTATTTTGTTTCGGTATTTCAAAAAATCTCCTCTTTAATCGGATTTTTAAAGACAAGTGTAGTTCAATTAGTTTATTTCAAGTGTTGCCTTTGGTTATTCTGTCCTAATTTCAAACCTAAAAATAAATATTAATCCAGTCCTTTATCTGTTATGCTTTGTTTGCTCTTACGAATGATTTTATAGTTATGAAAATTATTATACTTTGATGCTTTACTTCAATGACCACTGGTTGATCTTTTGTTCCTTCCATTATAGAGTTCTAGCTCACTATTAGTTCTTATCCTCCTATTTTGTTTGTATTTGGGTAATCCATGTAAGATATCATATGTCCCACCGAACGTCATCTCCGACGATTCAATGTTAAGAATTATTTTCAACTATTGGGTTTAAAATTTTGAGTTTTAAGAGTGTTTAGGTGAAATTAGATTGACTAGTATTTGTGACTAATTTCAAGTTGAGTCTCAAATGAAATAAATTTTGAGTTTGAATATGTGAACCCTTACTTCCCCCCTTGTTCTTTGAGTCATTTTGCTGGCAACTTTAGCAATATTTTTTGCCTTAGTTTGGTTTCGATAATGAGTTCTTACTGATGTGGTAATTTACCCGTGAATTCGGTAACTAGAATTCTAATGTTATGGCTTTCCCAATCCCTTTCTTTACAATAGATTGTATATATTATGAGGTTCTAAAAAAGTGAATGAATTTCTATTCACAACATCCAAATCGAACTTTGCTTATGCCAAAATATGGCATCTACATAGTCAATTTCTTTGCTAAAGGTAGGGAGATTTTTGTGCACGTAGCTTTCCATCTTTTCCTTTTTAAAACAATTATTTCTTACATGTATGGAAATCATTATTGAACTAGCAGATACATCATGTGCCCGTAATTTGGTAAGCGTGAGGAACATGTAATCTGACTGCTAGTAATCGTTTTATTTATTTATCACATATCATTTTATTCTTTTTGACCTACTTTGTGTGTATTAATTATTGTGATGGAGTTTTGTACATAATATACTTCTCTAAGAGTCCCGAAAGGTTGGCCTATTGGATGCATATTAACATCAGGGGGTGTTTTTCATTTGAGATTAGGTTTAGCTAAATTATATGGGGTATAAACATTCACATGATTGAAGTGTATGTCATGATTCTTATTTCTTTATTTACTCAAGTGGTCGAGTTCATAAGCAGAGACAAATAGCGTGATCTGATCCTAGTAACTCTTGTTTAATAATTCTCTGATTTTCATTCATACCTTATTAGATTATTTTATATTTTCTAATCCTTATCTTTTATTTTTCATGTGAACTCGGGAGTTGGAGTTTCCATTGAAACTCCATTTTGACCCGAAGATCAAGTCAACGGCCATAGGACAAGACTTTTTGGGTCTACGTCGCTAGGAGTTACTCGCTTCAATAGAAACTTATAGTATCTAGCCTCTTACTTTCTTTATGTTATCATTGATCTTGTTTAATAACCTTGTATTACTTTGAATATTTTTGTATGTGGCTTTGTTTGAAATTGATTAACTTTATTTTGCTTAATTTTATTTAAATTTTTAATCCCTTAGCGTTGATTTTGTTATGCAAATTGCTTATTCATTTAGCGTCCGTAGGCATAACAAAGATAAATGGTTAACCACTTATTTTACAATTTTGTATCTGTGAATCACCCTTCTTTTTTTAAAAAATAAGTGGAAAGCTTTGTTTTAAGTGCAATCTCAAATTAAGAAAGAATGTGTTTTTGAAAATGATTAAAATGGTTTGTGATAGCATTCGTTTTCCAAATTATTAATCAATGAGTTTTATCATCTAAATCAAATATTTTAAATAAGTCGCTAAAGGACTTTAACTGGCCAAACCCTTTTAAATTTCCCAAATACCTAAACAACACAAAAATGTGATTTTCATTGACTACTTTCCACATTTATAAAATCTACCAATTAAGATCGTGACACAATGAAACAAATGAACAAAGTCTGATTTCAAGGAAGACTTCGAAGCATGACTGAGAGTTCAAACAACCAACCAAGGATACATGACTACTATGGGAGTGCTCAAGCACGATGACTACTTGTTCAAGGGGAGTCAAGACACTACATAAAGGAAGATTTTAGATAGGTTTTATGTAATATAGTTTTCATTTATCATGTACTTACAAACTATGTTTTGACTTGATTCCCTTCGCAGGATATGTAGGTAACCCACATAGGTTTCAGGTGTACTATAGAAAAGAAAATCCAAAATCTCTTATTTGTAATAGGAAAATTACGCCTAATTCCCTAGGTGGGATATGTAGGCAACCTATAGCAGGTTTGGCCCCTTTATTAGAAAAACTCCAAATCATTTTATGTACCTTGAACTATGTTTTGACCTTATTCTCTCAACGAGATATGTAGCCAACCTGTATAAAGTTCGGTCTTATCAAACCAAAAGTTATATACCTTTTACACCCCCAAAACCGGGACAGATTTTGAAAAGATGCCAATATGGATGATTGGATATTGTCAAGATGCATTTGAATTGGGCTACCAGAAAAGGAGTATAAAGATAAATGACATTCTTTTTGTCTCAAAGTGTCACAGTCTAAGATTGGAAGAAGTTTTAAAAATTATACATATTTGGTCATATACGTATATTTATTAAACATTTTCTCACAAAGCCTTTACTACCGGTTCATTTGCAAAGTCTGAATGGAGATCACAAAGGTTTGAACAGAAGAAATGAATGGAGGGGCAACAAAGCCAAGCCTCGATCAACACGAATAAACATCCCCTCCCAACTAAGAATTATTCTTTGAGCATAGGGACAACAAAAATGCAGGACGACAATGCTAAGTTGATGTTAAAGCTACCAATCATGGCCATGAACATCATTTGGCCCCTGAGGGGAATTACTCAGCAAGGAAAAATTCCAAATCAGAGAACAATACTCAAGCAATCAGTAACACCATCTCCCACTCATTTTGATTCTTTACTCTGCTATTTTATTTTGTAATTCATTTTTTTTCACTTAGTAATTTCGCCTTTAATTCTTGCAGGAATTGATTTAAAGTCTTCGAAAACAAGAAAATTTATCATTGGTCCATACAACTCCTTCATTATAAGACACACAACTTTATTTCTTATTCATCATCTATTTTACTTTTACCTCACGACTTTATTCAATAACGTTACTCTAAAATTTCCTTTCGGGACTTACAACAATCAACATTAGTCTTCGAAGAAAACTGGAGACTCATTCATCACGAAATCACCAAAGACAACCGGAGGATTTCACAACAATTAACATTAGTCTCTGAAGACAACCAGAGACTCATTCATCATGAGATCCCCAAAGACAACCGAAGGATTTCTCAACAATAAACATTAGTCTCCAAAGACAACTGAAAACTCATTCATCATGAGATCCCCCAAAGATGATCGGAGGATTTAACAACAATCAACATTGTGTCCACTAAGACAACCGTAGACACCGTCATTATCAAGTCCTCATACACAATTTTAGATATCATGCATCATTAACTCACCAAAGATAATCAAAAGACATCATTGAGTCCCTGGAGACAAACATCGGCCTCAGTTTACATTAAACTTTTTGAAGACAACTGAAAACTTCGTTACATCATCAACATAAGTCGAGCGGCTACACTCTTACTTTACCTTCTAATTTACTAATTACTTTAAATTACTTTACAAACTTTAAATATTTTACCTTAAATCTTACAGACATCATTGATCATCAAGTCTTCAAAAAATAACTGGAGACGTCATGCACTCTCTGAAGACAGTCAGAGACATCATTCAGTCCCGTAGACAAGCGGAGACTTCATTCAACATTAAAACTTTTGAAGGCAACCGGATGCTTCATTACAACACCCGCAAAAGCCGAGCGGCTACATTCTTACATTACTTTTTTTTACATATTTCATAGTTTTTATTCAATTGGTAGTTTTACCGTGAGTTTACTTTTTGATAGGAAACACAATTGGTGATAATAAGACATACATCACAACATGGATCTACCCTCTTAGCAGCAAAATGCGGCAATCTAGCGGAATGTAAAGCATCCCTAGCCACGTTAAGGATTTCGGCAGGGAAACTCAACTCAACTCGACTCAATTTTTCATTTCAACTTTTAGTATCATCACCCAGTGCCCTCTTAATCCGACACTAGGGCAATTTTTGAAAATGTACAATCTCCTTTTCTCTCAAAATCCTCGGCCAATATTGTTATTCCAACGCCTCCTCATTCCTAGCTATCCCCAAACAACTATTCAGGGACAAGTGCACTCGTATCCACTCCATTCATGCTGAAATCATCCTCAAAGAAACTTAGTGTCACCATAATTCTACACCGGGGCAAAATTTTAATGTTTACCAAATTTTGCTATGATTCAAACTACAAATAGCCGATTTCTCATAAAACCCAAGATATGTAGGCATCTCAAAAACCGGGGCCAGACCATAATCTTCCAAACATTTTATTTTGCTCGAGACAAAATTATTTACGTCAATGTGATTGCCAAAAGATTTTCACACAAATCTTTGGTCACTCAAAAGCAACTGTTGATACCCAATTTTGGCTCGCCCTTTTTCCTTTAATTATTTTTCTGATGTTTCTTGGCCTTAAATAATTTTTTGAAAATTAAATAATAAATAATACTCACATTTTTATCTCTATTTATATAAATTTTAAATAATTAAAGATGATTTATTTTTTATCATCTTATAAAATATCTTAATTAAATAAAATTAAATATTTTAACATCAAAATCACAAAATCTCTTTTGATAATCGCAAACACATTTTTTTACACACATAAATATATATATTGTTAATATTAAATCACGAAAAGGTATCAAATTGGATGCGTATACAAATTATGTCTATAATTTGTATACGTCAAACTAAAAATAACTTTTAGGATGTTAGGAAGCATAAATAAAATTAATTTCAGTAGAGAAGGAGTATCCAGGCAAGCAAAAATAGAATCTCATTTTTTCTTTCACTCGATCCTGACTCTTTTTTTTACCAAGAGCCCGACAATTAGCTTGAAACTCACTACAATTTCTTTATCCACTTTTCCATTCCACCTCAACAGATACAATTTAACTTGATCTGGCAATTTATTTTAACTCCAAGCGATCCCAAAATTTTGGTTGTTTTTATATATATATATATATATATATATATATATATATATATATTATGCATATATATATATATATATATATATATTACAATTTATTTTATTTTTATTCAGACTATTCTGATTAAAATCGAATAGATAAAAAATAGTCATTTTTTCAATTGACTCTTTATATTTACCCGTATATATAAAATTTACGATTTTATTTTCTGTTCTTATATTGAAACACAGACCGTCGATCAAACAATCGAACGACCCATATTTCAGTCTGCAAAATAAACACAAGAACATCAGATTTCTTTTTATTTCCCAAAATATTTCAACCACGCGTGATTTCTTTTTCCCAAGAGGCAATGATATGTCTCTTTCCTTTTCCCAAAATAAAAATAATGGCGAACTCCCTCTCCTCTCCTCTTCTTCCCCTCTCTTCTCATCTTTCCCAAAATTGCAACTCTAGTTGCGTCGTGGCAGCCATAGCTGCCACCCCTGCAATATTCCCCTCCCTTTTTAGACATACCAAACTATCAATCCCTTAAAGATCAGAAAATCATACCCAAAGCGGTGCTTCAACAAAAACTTTATTTCAAATTTGCATTAAATGCACAAAATCGTCCAAACTCGTGAAACCCTTTTAACTTTTGAATGTCAAATACATCCCTTTTTATTTGGGCATTGGTTTTCTTATTTTTTTTTGGTTTCAAATCCAGGATTTCAAGTCTGAATTCACATATAAATACCCATGTTTTTACCTATTTGAGGACAAGTTTTTGATGAGGGAAAAGGGAAAAGTGGTTTACAAAAACATAACATCCGATATCATCTCCTATCCATCACACTCTCACTTTTTCATTATTTATGATTCCTATTGAAGTTGAGTTCGAAGATCAAGTTCATTGTCAAAATAATTAGCGGAAAGTTCCTCGTTTGCTGCCAAACACAAGGTCTGAATTCGCCCTTTCGTCTAACTTTCATCTTCCTTCTTTCATACAGCTTTGATTCTGTGGACATGTTCTGTTGGTATAATTTAGATAAAAATTTAAGTTATTTCCATTGATTCTAGAAAATAAATCTTTGGGTGAATTTTGTCAAGTTTGTTAGCCATGGTATTTTCTTGAATTTTGGTAACTCAGTATAAATTTTTGATTCCATAAAATTATCTGATTTCTTACAATATGTTTCCATAATAATGTGTCAATGAAGTGGTTATTTCATTTCGATATTTCAGAAAATCTCATTTTGAATTGGATTTTTAATGACATGTGTAGTTTAATTAGTTTATTTCAAGTGCTGCCTTTGGTTATTCTATCCTAATTTCAAACCTAAAAATAAATATTAATCTGGTCCTTCATTTGTTATACTTTGTTTGCATTTACGAATGATTTCATAGTTATGAAAATAATTATACTTTGACATATTACTTTAATGAACACTAGTTGATCTTTTCTTCCTTCCATTATAAAGTTCTAGCTCACTATTAGTTTTTATCCTCTTCTGTTGTTTGTAATTGGGTAAACCATGTAAGATATCATGTGTCCTATCGAACGTCATCTCTGGCGATTCAACGTTAAGAATCTATTTCAACTATTGGGTTTAAAATTTTGAGTTTTAACAGTGCTTAGGTGAATTTAGAATGACTAGCATTTGTGACTAATTTCAAGTTGAGTCTCAAATGAAATAAATCTTAAGTTTAAATATGTGAACCCTTACTCCCCCCCGCCCCCCGCTTGTCCTTTGATCCATTTTGCTGGCAACTTTAAGAAATGTTGTTTTCCTTAGTTCGATTTCGATAATGAGTTCTTACTGATGTGGTAATCTACCAGTGAATTTGCTAACTAGAATTCTAATGTCATGGCTTTCTCATCCCCTTTCTTTAAAATTGATTGCATATTTTATGTGGTTCTAAAATGGTGAATGGATTTGTATTCATAACATCCAAATCGAACTTTGCTTATGCCAAAATATGGCATCTACAAAGCCAATTTCTTTGCTAAAGATAGGGAGATTTTTGTGCACGGACATTTCCAGCTTTTCATTTTAAAAAAAATTATTTATTACATGCATGGAAAACATTATTGAACTAGCAGATACATCATGTGCCCGTAAATTGGTAAGCGTGAAGAACATGTAATCTTCTTGCTAGTAGTCATTTATTTATTATCGATCTCATTTTATTCTTTTTTACCACTTTGTGTATATTAATTATCGTGATGGAGTTTTGTACATAATATACTTCTCTGAGAGTCCCAAAAGGTTGGGTTATTGCATACATATTAACATCAAGGGGTGTTTTTCCATTTGAGATTGGGTTTAGCTAAATTATATGGGGTATAAACATTCACATGATTGAAGTGTGTATCATGATTCTGTGTTCTCTATTTAGTCAAGTGGTCGAGTTCATAAGAAGAAACAAATAGAGTGATCTAATCCTAGTAACTCTCGTTTAATAATTCTCTGATTTTCATTCTTACCTTATTAAGTTATTTTATCTTTTCTAATCTATATCTTTTAATTTTCATGTAAACTCGGGAGTTGGAGTTTCGATTGAAACTCCATTTATACCCGAAGATTGAGTTAATGGCCATAGGACAAGAGCTTGGGGATCTATGTTGCTAGGAGTTACTCCCTTCAAGAGGAACTTACAGTATCAAGTCCCTGACCTTCTTTATGTTATCATTCATCTTGTGTACTAACCTTGTATTACTTTGAATATTTTTGTATGTGGCTTTTCTTGAAATTGATCAACTTTTTTTTGCTTATTTTCATTTAAATTTTGGATCCCTTAGCGTTGATTTTGTTATGCCAATTGCTTATTCATTTATCATCCGTAGACATAACAAAGATACATGGTTAACCACTTATTTTACAATTTTGATCTGTGAATCACCCTTTTTTAAAAAAAAATAAATGAAAAACTTTGTTTTAAGTGCAATCTCAAATTAAGAAAGAATGCATTTTTGAAAATGATTAAAATGGTTTCTGATAGCCTTCGTTTTCCAAATTAATAATCAATCAGTTTCCAAAAATTTTATTGAATATTTATTTTAAAATTATTTAATTTTGAGAGACTCATCAAATTAATTAAAAGTTAATTTCGTCTTAATTTTGTCCAATTAATTCAATTGTGGTCATTTTTTATTAATATAAAATGGTTATAAATTTTAATTGGATTCCCTTGATTAACCTAATCTTTCCTTTTAACCCCAATACCTAGCCCACCAACCCAAAATTCCTCCAAAATTAATCGGCCCAATTACACCACCCCAACAGCCTACAACCTTCACCCTTTATATCTCCTTTTAAAAACCCACTAACAACAACAGCCCAATTTCCTTAACCTTTAACAATAATAGACCAGCGACCTAATTCACTCATCGACCCAGCCCAGCTCTAATTCCCTTTCCCTTTACCTATCAACAATTCTCCAACAACTTACAAAAAAAACAAACCACAACAGAAAACAACATTATCGACAACAACAGCGACAATCACTCCAACATTAATTTTATAATAGCAACAAAGAACAACAGCTTCAAATCATCACCAACTGTAGTCAAAATAGCCATTTCCTATTTTTACCCTTTTATCCCTCCGTGCGGGCAAGAATGGCTAAGAATTTCATCAACTTTTCCCTTTCTCAGATTCTGTTCATCTATTTTTGATAAGAAACCAATATATACAAGGAATTTGAATTTGAATTTCAACTTTTCAAATCCAAAACCATAAATTTTTCCTACTTAAATTCCTCTATAAATAGAGATTGAAGGATAGAGAAAAGAGGGAGGATTTTTAGGGGAAAATTTAGAGGTTCGGGAGGTGCGTGCTTCTAACCTCATGCAATCAGAAATTATCGGTGAACTCACTCTAAAAATTAGATTACGTCAAAATTGTTGAACTCTAGCAAGGCTAATTAGAACTTCAGTGGTGAAAGTCCGTTTGATTAAGGCTTGTTGTCCCATTCGCTATTCGAAAAAAGGTAAACCCATCTTTCTCTTTTAATTTCTTTATAACTTATTCTTCTCATTCTTAGTGTTTGTAATTTTTCTTCATAAGTGTATTGATGGTGGGATTATTCTATTGATGGTCCAGTTATTTGTTGTAGCAAGGAAGGCCATAGGTTTCATATGATGAAATTGCGTGGTTTCTTTGTCATCGTATAGTAATTGAATTGATTTGTGGATTTTATCTATGTAGTAGTAGCATTTAGGTCGCATTGTTGGTTATTATTTTTTCTTCAGAATTGGTATGGGAATCTTGAATTCTAATTATTTTTTCTTTTGTGCTCGCGGGATGGATATTGCTCAACATTACTTGAAATTTCTAAGACTCAAAATTGTGTTCTAATTTAGTTATTGGTGTGTTTTCTTGATAAAGATTCAAATTTTACTATTTTATGTGGCTGCTTGTTGTCATTCTTAATCTGTAGCTTTATCTTATATATGCAAGGTCTTCTCACTCTTGAAATTTTTTTTTTAAGAAAATTGTTGAGTACCTCTCATTGTTGTGTAGAGCTTGACGGTTTTGAAATGTTCATCTATTGGTGTTTAAGTGCATTGATGGATTCAATGTTTATGTCTTTACCAGTTAAGGAAATGATATAACTCAAGTTGTTGCTTTCAATTTGTTTCTTTTCCCTATGCCTTAGCCATGTCTGTATAGTATTTAAAGATGTTTTGTTACTGTTTTCTGCTAAATGTTGATTGTGTCTTCATAACTGGATAGAGTCTGACATTATGTTTTAAATGGTTTTAGTAGAAGGGTTGTTTTAGTGTCCTTCTTTGTCTCTTATTGTAATTTTTTAATCAATTGAGAATTTTGATATGTGCTTTATGACAATGGGAAGCAGTATCTTAGTGAAATTTATTTGATCGTGAGTAAAAAGTGCTTTTTTTTCTTAAATACATTTCGGCTATATGATTACTAAATGTGTGCTTGTTGGTTTCATATTTCAAATACACTTGTTCAGTTAAAATGTACAATTTCCAAGGGCATTTAATTTTTGACTTCCTACCAAACATATCCTTTTCATACTAGTATATATGTTCTCTTAAAAATTCAACATGGAATGCTTCCTTGTTATTTCCTTGGTTAATTGTTGTTGGGATTCATTTATTAATTCTTATTTTTTCCTTTTCGCATGTGATATTGATCTGACTCCAATGGGACTCCTTACCTCAACATTTATCCAGAACCAAGTCCCAAGTATCCTAAAAGTCCAAATGAACTAAAACTCCGGAGGATCAAGGTCGTATGCATGATATACATCAGATATATAGTGCATATGAGAAAAACGAAGTTGATTATATAGGATGTCTAAAATATGTGTATATATGACCAATATAAGGTCAAGAATACACTAGATATACAAAAAAGCAGGGAAAAAGGGGCTGGTATACCTGAGGTATATAATGCAGGAAAATGTATTGAAGTCTATAATTCAAAGCCCAAAGCTGGGTAACTTTATTGATGGGCTGATTAAGGGCCCAACTTCAATTCTTGTATTCAACTTTTGAAACTTATAAGTTTTCTTTGTTTATTTGTACTAACATTGTAAAAGTCACGACCAGAGACTACCCCCTAGTTGTAACACAGTGCTTAGAACCACAAGTAATCCCAAGCTAATCCATGATCTGGCATACTACTTGAGAAACTGATTTAAATTGTATGAACACTAAATTTTTTGAGCGAAAACATGATCATGAGAAAGTCTGAATAAATGTAAATCTGATAAAGTTTAGACCATGTTACAACTGAAGAAAGAAACTCAAATTACATGTAATGACTTTGACTGACTATCTATGAAGCCTCTACTATATTGACTGTAGATGACTGGGACATGCCTCCAACTACCAAAAACTAATACACAAGAGCGATTACAATACAGTACATGAACTAGAATTAACTGGAGTTCTTAAAATAAGAAAAATCATCACCTGCTGGCCGAGAGCTGAGAACTGCCTGATCCTAGTGAATGAGCTATATCTGGTCAGTACGTTGGAATGTACTGAGTATATGGAGAAATACACTAAATCATGAAAATTATTAAAACTGAATAATATGTTATTTACTGAAACATATATTTAAAATAGGATTATATATGAAAACTGTAACTCGTAGTGAGATTTATGAATCAAGAGCCAAAAATAATTTTGTAAACTTGAAAGCGGTAGAAATATGAATACTGTATATAAATCTCGTATAAGGACGAACATATTGTAAAACTAAATTAAGGATCATGTATGGATACTGAGCATGAAAACATGAACATATAAAATGAATGCAAGACCAAGCAAAGCATTTACTAACATAATCTGAATAACTGGTGTCTGAATACTTGATTATATAAACCTGAACTGACATACTTTGAATACTGAACTTGAGACTGTGGGAGCTAGCTATAACTGACATGCCCCAATATGATCTAATGGGGTCTAACTTATAACCCCACTTAGATGGGCATTGATATCTTGATAGGGGTACCAACACATGACTGACAATGTGGATCCACAAGGCTAATGTCCCGAAAGACATGGGTGCCATGCGTAACTGACAGGGACCCTTCATAATCTACGGTGGTGCCGTAATTTTAGAACTTAGGGACTTCTACTAACGACTCATACCTAATTAACGGGGGAACCACGATCCCTGCGTTCACTCGATGCTAAGTGTTACTCCCAACCGAATGACACTAGTATTATTATTCATTTAACATAATATGGTGTTGTACTTATATATGCTAAGCATGAACATGGTAATCTGTATGTGATAATAAAATTATGGTCCAACTGATTTGTTACTTGTAAATGGAATTATGTATACACACATTGGTATTAGGCGTTCATAACCTGCCAACACTAAATGATCACAAAAATACGATAATAATGCTTAAAACAGTAATATGAAATCATAGTTCAAAGACTCAAAACATGAGACATTTCAATAATTGAGTGACAAACTTGAACTTGAACATGGGGATGAGTTAAACTTGAGAAAACAACATACTTACATGATTTAATTCATAACTTGAAGATTTGACATGGAATCACTTGAATAGAACATGATTAATTAAAATTTAAAGCATCAAATAAACTAGTTTACATGGAAACACAGATTGACATGGATTGAATTAACATTACTAAGAAAAACATGGATTAAAATTCATAAGTTACATGGATAATTTCATAAAATAAGATAAAATTCAAACTTTTAAACCAAAAGAAGGTTTCTAGGATGAATGGGTGGAAAGAACCCATTGATGAATACCCTAATGCATCAAGTTTCTTGACTTGTGAAGAAAGTTTTAATCTTGAGACTTGATGGATTAATTTTAGGTAAGAAACCCTAATCTTGATGTTCTTGAAGATGAGAGGAGAGAATATGTTGTTATTTGATTGAAAAAGAGGGGAAAATAACTCCTATTTATGTTTTTAAGTCATGTGTTGGGATTTTAAAGAGGATAAAAGACCAAAAAAAATCATAGGAACCTTCTGGTAATCATTTTGAAGCTGTCCTGGCATTTTAGGTCATGACTCGTATGTTATGGGTACGAGTCGTACCTTGAGTCCTCACCAGGAACTCAAATTTCAACCCCTATTGCTGTGGTTACGACTCTTCTTAATTAATCGTATGATCTGCTTATGAGTAGTATGGTCTTCTTACGAGTCATATCTGTGAGTCATAACCATTGACAACTTTGACGGTGCTTTAGTAATTGGCCATAAATTTTCACCCCGATATCGGATTAAGGCAAAATTGGTATCGTTGGAAACATAATTAAATTACATATATATTGGTGGGAATTTATCTCATAAATTCTTTGTATACAAAAATCTCATTTGAAGATGACTATAGCTTTATACATCTCAAGAATTTAATTGCTATGGGAAGTTTTGACTTGACTATAAGTTAGGAGATATTTAGGGTCTTAATATAGGTTTGAGTCACTTGTAAGGATCCCAAAACATGAGACTTGATTCTTGGATCCTTCACTGATTAGGATACGAGTCATATCTTCTGACTCATAACAAGTCATTACGAATTGTAGCCACCACTCATAACTTGGACAGAAACTTAGAGAAACTAGGCTACTAACCTTACCACTTATCTTCATACGACTCGCATCTTAATCTTTCAACTATTAAGGGCTGAGTTATACCTAAAATAAAACGTCAACCATTTCACGCTGTTTTGGATATGACTGCAACATACGACTCATATGTTGTGTATATGACTTAAGGAAAAGAGTCATACATTGCACAGGGATCTTGAAATGTGGGGTATTACAATATCTCCCCCTTAGGATCATTAATCCCCTGAATGATATTGACTTGGATGAAATACAGTGGAAAGAATAAGATGATGTACGAAACACTTATGAGCTGAATCATGACTTAATATCTATATCTGAAAATGATTCAAGATGCATGGACTGAGAGGAATTCATAATTTGCATTGATGCGAATATTTTACCTCATGGAATAGCCATACTGATGAGACTTAGGATAGTAAGACTATATGGAAGGATGGAAAACCATATGATTTGTCTGATTGCTAAATTGAATTGCTGGCTATATGGACTGAATCATACTAAAAATTTATATTTAACTGGAGTATTTTACAACACTTTTCTAAGAAGTTCTAATAACATTAGGGAGATAGTTGAATACGGAATCCCAATATGGTTTTGACTTTGTAACATGGAACATAGGCCTATAAACATAAGCTTAGATAGAATTACTAGGCCATAGGCAATGCAACTGCTAGCTTTCAAGATTATCCTTACTTCTCAAATACTCTCTCAACAATACTTTTCCATTAAATACCGTACTTATTTGATTCTACTTATAATTCTCACATAGGTATATATAACTATGCTAGCCAAAGATTGAGTTGAAATATGTACTCTCTCCATGTTCAAGTCTAACATGAAATCACAAAGTGCAACACATAACACCGTAATACTAGTCTAAACCATGAATTTAATACCCCAAGCATGTTTCACATTTTTTATCTCAAGAATAATATTCCTCTTACCACTTCAACAACTAAATTCAATCTCTTACTAGGAATTCACTAACGCACTATGTATTTATCCATATATATACAAACACGACATTCAAATCTATTAGTATAACCACATATAAACTTTTGGTCAACCAACCCACCTAGGAACTTTTACCACATTCTCAAATATCTCATGTCAATAATAACTCCCATGAACTATCCCCAATAAAACAAACAAAATTCTTAAATAACCATGACATATATCAAAATCCTTACATCAATCTTCCATCAACCATATAGCCTTGTATAAAACAAGCATACAACAATCTTTCCTCAACTAGAAATATTTACTCTCTCCCATCTAAACCATTTATCATTAATTTTTCATCACCACTATCTTAACATTAATGAGAGGTCACTAAAAGGTTAGAACATGAAGACCTGAAGCAAGAAAGAATACTATCCATAACTTTTACACTTAACTGAGGCTTGAGGAATAAAGTATCAAAGGCACGGATTCATTAAAGACATCAAAACTAAGGACACCCATGACATAATCTGAATTTTGTTGGTCATTAAGAGCGCACCATGAGTTATAGAAACTGAGCATTCTATAAAGCATGAGTAAATGAGTCATGAGTTGCATGACCTGAGTTTAAAATTCATAAATTTTTGGAACATGATTTGTACTGCTGAGTGAATTAGAACTCCTCATACTAAAAATTGGGAATGTAATGATCTTATGGCAAATACATGAATATGAGCTATGATCATGGGGCTAACTTGTATTGCATGAGTAGATGTCGTGATGATTGAAGTATAAATTTTCACACTAAGATGAGAATGGTCCAGGTATCTTCCTCTCCTAATTCCATTCTACAATATACTGGCATCACTACCAGAAAATGAGATCCTAACTTAGCAACTAAAGTGTACTCTCTAAGCACACCGATTTTAAGGAAACTTAGAAATAATACAATCCCATATCACCTTGGATACACCTCTAGATCATACCCACATCATCATACTTAATTTTAAATCAATAAAATTAAATACTTGCATACACTATTTCAAGCCTACTGGTTCACCTTTCAGACAATTTGTCCCTTGGATACAAAATCTACTAAATCCAGACATCCCTACATTACTGCTGCTAAACTTCTAGGTTCATACGTCTAACTCTAGATCATATGCTATCATAGGATTTTTGATAGCACATTTGACGTAGGCTCAATGCACAACTTTCTTGAATGAGAATGAACACTTTCAAATTTTAGAACACAGGAACACTAATGGGTTCCTTTTAAAACAACATGCAATCCCATAACTATCTGTGGGGACTGTTTGAGAAAACTCTATCAGTAGAAATTTAAGATTGACTATTTCTTGTTACGTCAAAACTAAGGTAGAGTTAGAATGAATGGATAAATACAAAAATCTATATAAATTTCTTAGAGAACATCCCTACAACACAATCTCAGATTTGGAAAAAGGAAATATTTCCTGAATTCCCTATAGCCTCTAGAAGAAAAGTATAGATGTCTTCATATTATTCCGCAAGCTCTACTAGACACAGCTTCATAGACAACTTAGTAAACTTGAAGCTTCTGCTCTGATACCAATATTGTCACGACTCGAGACTACCCCTTAGTAGTAATATGGTGATTGGACCCAAAAGTGATCCCAAGCTAACCCATGATCTGGCATACTGCTTGAGAAACTTATTTAATTTTATAAAAACTAAATTTTCTTTGCAGAAATATAGTCATGAGAAAGTCTAAATAAATGCAAATCTAATAAAGTTTACATCATGATAAAACTGAAGAAAGAAACTTGAATTACATGTAATGACTCTGAGTGTCTATCCATGAAGCCTTTACTATACTAAATGTAGGAAGCTGGGACATGCCTGCAACTACCATAAATCAATACATAAGAATGATCACAATGCAGTACATGAACTACAACTGACTGGAATTCTCAAAATAAGAGAACTCATCACCTGCTGGCTGAGAACTGAGAACTTCCTGACCATTGTGTATGAGCAATATCTGGTACCTACATTATGAAGGATGTAGCCACAAATATATATATATGTGGTTAGTACGTTGGAATGTACTGAGTATATGGAGACATGCACTAAATCATGAAAATCTTTAAAACATGCTTTAAAATTGAGGACATATGTTATTTACAAAAAAATATATTTTAAACATGACACTATGTGAAAACTGTAAGTCATGGTGAGATTTATAAATCATGAGCTGAAAATAATTCTTTAAATTGGAAAGTAGTAGAAACATGAAAACTGTATGTAAATCTTATTCAAAGCTGAACATGCTGTAAAAATAAATTGAGGATCATGTATGGATACTGAGCATGAAAACATAAACATATAAAATGAATGCAAGACCATGCAAATCATGTACTAATATGATCTGAATAGCTTAATAACTGATGTTTTAATACTTGGTCATGCAAACCTGAACTGACATACTCTGAAAATTGAACTGAAACTGTGGGAGCTAGCTATAACTGACATGCACTAATCTGAGCTATTAGAGTCTAACTTGTAGCCCCAATTGTATGGGTGTTGATACTTTGAAAAGGGTACCAATACATAACTGACAATGTGGATCCACAAGGATGATGTCTCGAAGGATGAGGGTTGCATTCCTAATTAATAGGAACCCATCATAATATACAGTGGCATCGTAGGTCTAGAACTTAGGGACTGATACTAATGACTCATGCCTAATTGATGGGAGAGTCGGCATCTCTACATTCACTCGGTGCTAAGTGTTACTCCTAAATGAATGACACTGGTATTATTATTCATTTAACATGATATGGTACTGTACTGATATATGCTTAGCATAAACATGGTAATCTAAATGTGATGGTAAAATCATGGCTAGACTGACTTGTTACTTATAAATGAAATTATGTTAAAGCACATATGTATCGGGTATTCATAACCCACTAGCACTGAATAATCACAATAATACAATAATAATGCTTAAAAAATTGGTATGAAATCATAGTTCAAAGACACAAAATATGAGAAATTTAATGATTGAGTGATATGCATGAACTTGAACATGGGGATGAGTTAAACTTGACAGGAAAACATACTAACATGACATAATTCATAACTTGAAGATTTGACATGGAATCAATTTAATAGAACATGAGTAATTGAAATATAAAGCATGAAATAAACTAGTTGAACAAAAAAATGTTAAAATCCATACTTGAACAAAAAAGGTATTTTGGGAACTCAATGGGTGGAAGGAACCCATTGATGAATCATGAAATTTCTTGACTTGTGAAGAAAGTTTGAATCTTGAAACATGAATGATGAATTTTGAGTGAAGAACCCTAATCTTTATGTTCTTGAAGATGGGAGGAGATAATATTTTGTTTATTAATTGAAAAAGTTGGGAAAATATAGTCTCTTTATGTTTTTAAGTCGTGGGTTGGGAGTTTAAAGAGGAGAATAGACCAAACAAACCTTAGGAACCTTCTGGAAATCATTTGGAAGTCGTCACCAAGAATCCAAATTTCGACCCCTACTGTTGTGGGTACGACTCCACCTGACGACTCGTATGGTATACTTACAATTCATACCAGTGAGTCTTAACCACTGATAGTTTTGAAAGTACTTCAGTAATTTGACCATAAATTTTCACCCCGATATTGGATTAAGGCAAAAATTGTATAATTGGAAAGCTAATTCAATTATCTACCTATTGTTGTGTATTTAGCTCATTAATTATTCGTAGAGAAAAATTTATTCTTGTTTAAAGATGACTATAGTTATATATATTCCAAAAATTTAATTACTAAGGGATATTTTGACTTGTCTATAAGTTAGGAGCTATTTTGGGTCTTAATATAGGTATAAGTCATTTGTAAAACTACCAAAACATGAGGTTTGGTTCTTGGATCCTTAACGGATAAGGATATGTGTCATATCTTACGATTCGTAGCAAGTCATTACACCTTGTAGCCACTACTCATAACTTGGACAGAAACTTAGAGATCCTAGTCTACTGATCTTATTACTTATCTTCATACAACTCATATAGTAATCTTACAACTCTGAAGGGTTGAATCGTACCTAAAAAGAACATCAACCATTTGTCATGACCTAAGTCTACCCCTAGTCATAAAAACAGTGCTTATGGTCATGGGTTACCATAAGCTAACGCATGAGCTGGTACCTACTGTGAGCATTGAATACACTGGCAATAAAATATGTATGCAGAAGATAAACTAATAATGCTAAAATTAATCTAAATATTAAAATCATGATTCAATCACAAGTCTGTAAATGTCTAATAACAATGCTGAAAATGCAACTGACAATACTGATAAACTGACTAACTGTCTAACTGACTGTCTAAAAGCCTCTAAACTGACTGGGAAGTTGATGGGATATGCCCTAACAAACTTCAACAGACTTAACTAAAAAGAAATATGGAAATAACTGAATAAACATAATAGGCCATCGATAGATGAGGATTCACCACTGGTACTATTGCTGAATTGCTAGACTATCTAAGTACAGTGGGGAAACTGAGCGTTCGAACCTATGATATAAGGTATCATAGCACAAAGAAGAGTATTCGGTCAGTACTTATAATGTACTGGCATATGAGATAAAGTTAGACTGATATACATGGGTTAAATATACATGAAATAATGACTGACTGAATAGTATAAGATAACCTAGTAAGCATACATGAAAATTGAAATACTGAGAATACAAGACCAAGCATGTATATATATATATATCTTAAATAATCTGTAAACTGAAATACTGAAATATGATAACTGAATATTTGTTAATCTACATGCTTTGGTCAAGTAAACCGGAATTGAATTCTATGTTAAATACTGAACTAAGACTATGGGAGGTATCATCTAACCAACATTCCCCAATCTAAGCTAATCAGGGTCCAACCTGTAATCCCAATTGGAAGGGTGTCAGTACCATGCCATGGGTACTAACAATGGTTGTGTGGATCCACTAATCTAGTGTCCCGAAGGATTAAGGAGTCAGTCCTAAAGTAGCGGGTGACCTCTAAGAGAGTGTCAATCCTCAACTGGCAGGTGACATCTCATAATCCTACTGGCTACATAGTTCTGAAACATAGGGACTACTACTAAGAACCCAGTCCTAACTGATGGGTGAGCCTCCATGCCTAGGTTCAATGGTGCTAAATCCTAATCCCAACTGAACTGACACTAATTAATGGACTGAACTAAGCTTAACTGAACAACCAATTGATCATAAATAACTGAGTGAATAACAATGCTCATAGTGTATTTGAAATCATTCTAAAGATATTGAAATTATTTAAACAATCAGGTATCGAATGTTCCTAACCCACCAGCAGTGATTGGAAATAACAATGATGACATATAAAGCTTTTAAAATCATAGTAGGGGATCATTGCTCAAAACCCAACATTTAGACATTTCATCAAACACGTGAAAGTCAAGAATTTAAGCATGGAAATGGGAAAATCATGCAAGAATAACATGAATAGAATACTAAAACCATGAATTAGGGATTTCAATAAGAAGGTTTCAATATTCATAACATGTAATGGCTCATTTCATCCAAAACACTTGTAAACTTAACTAGAAATCAAAATCAATAATAGCTTCATGGAGATAATTCAACTTGAACATGTAAAAACTCATAATTTAAAAATATAAAGTTATTCTTAGACTCCATGGGTGAAAAGGGCCCATGGATGAACATCACACATACCTTAAACCCTTAAGCTTGAAACAGAAACACCAATCTTGAAACTTTATTGAAGGTTCTTGGATTAGGAACTTGAATTCTTAGTTTCCTTGGAGAGAAAGTAATAGAACTTGATGATCTTTGATGATAAATAGGGTTTCTTTGAGAGGAGAATTGAAGAATATGCACAAATAATGCCCTAACTGACGTTATAATTCATGATTTGACAAATTGGATTAATGGGAAAAGACATAATTTCCCCTTAAGTAATTAAATTCATAACAGGAATGCAGTTTACAAGTTCACCGAATGCGATGAGATTGCCATCTCTATTAGCACCGCGATGCTGCACTATCGCGGTGAGCTACTGGAATTGTGATCCAAACATGACTCAATCCTAATCTGAAAAATCCAAAACTTCCTCGATACATTCTTATTACACCCTTGAATGTGAATTAAATTAAAAACCAACGTCTCGGGGTCAGGAAGAACAATTTAAAAATCCTCAAAGTTAAGAGTTTTTAAAATGACTAAGTCCCCAACACTTAGTGAAATTTTCAGGTTTTAAGCCTCTTATGCATACAACTAGGAGTTGAATTGTGCTAACAATAATATGGGGTATTACTATATCTCCCCTTTGGGAACATTCATCCTCGAATGAGACTGAGTTAGCTGAGCGTACAGAAGAAACTAAAATCATATACTGAACATGATTACATGACTGAGTCTGAAATATGATACATGAACTGAATTGAACTAATTTTGTGAATGCATGTAATGACATAAGAATGGTTATATAGCCAAAACTGAGAATGGAAAATAAATAATCTAAGGAAAATTATTACCTTAAGTTGATTCTAAGTTTACGAAGAAAAGATGAGCTTACTTGGTATGCATATCTACTTCTGCTTCCCAAGTAGCTCCCTTAACGGTCTGATTCCGCCAAAGAAGTTTGACCAAGGGAACTTCTTTGTTCCTAAGTCTACAAATCTAATGATCGAGGATCTCGACTGGGATTTATTCTAAAGAAAGGCTATCCTGAACATCTTTTCTTTCTAGAGGGACAACAACAACTGGATCACCAATACACTTTTTTAACAGGAAACATGAAACACTAGATGAACAGATGCCAAATTTGCAGGCAATTCTTGCTCAAAGATACCTTCCCAAAATAGCTCAAGATTATGTAAGGGCCAATATATCGGGGACTAAGCTTCCCCTACTTTCTGAATCTCTTCACTCCCTTCTTGGGAAAGAATTTTAAATAAACCAAATCCTGAACTTCGAACTCAAGATATCTTCTCCTCACATCTGCATAAGATTTCTGATGACTTTACGTTGTCCTAAGCCTATCCTTAATTAATTAAACTTTCTCCATCGCATCAAACACTTAATATAGCCCTATCAACACAGCCTTACCTGTTTGAAGCCAACAAATAAGAGATCTATACCTTCTCCCATAGTGAGCCTCAAATGAAGCCATATAAATACTGGAGTGACAACTGTTATTATAGGAAAACTAAATCAAGGCTAAGTGGTCATTCGAACTACCTTTAAAGTCGCTAATGCATGCCCTTAATATGTTCTCTAGGGTCTAAATGGTCCTCTCTACCTGACCATCATTTTGAGGATGAAAAATTATATTGAGATGAACTTGGGTACCAAGACCTTTCTGAATTTCCTTCCAAAAGTGAAAGGTAAATTGAGTACCTCTATCTAAAATGATAAACAATGGAACTCCATGAAACCTAACCAACTCTTTAATATAGAGCTTCGAATAGTCCTCGGCTGAATAAGAAGTATCAACTGGGAAGAAATGAGCTTATTTGGTCATTCTATCTCCAACCACCCATATCGAATTATGCTGACGATGTGTACGAGGAAACCCTATCACAAAATCCATATACACCTCTTCCTACTGCCAAGTGGGGATGCTGAATTCCTGTAATATGTCATTTGTACTCTAGTGCTCAACCTTGACCTACTGATAATTAGAACACTTAGCTATAAACTTGTTACGACTAGAATCGGGGCCCTGGCCGTTGATGATAGGCGAATTTACACCCCTATAGTGCTATATTTTACCCATATTTTAGCTAAGTTTTGAGAACAAATTATATATTTCATGCACTTTTAGTCCTTTTTCCTGTAATTGAGCTAACAAACGTGATTAGCAAGTTTTCAGGTATAAATGATGCAGAATTCAGCATTTTATGGATAACTTGACGCCAAAGAAAGCTTCACGAAAGAAGGAAGGGAAAGCTTACACGCCAAGGACAAAAAGTGGCACATGGAAAATCTGTCCCGGGCAAAAACAGCAATTCTGAAGACTTTGGGGACTAGCAGTAATTTATTAGGATTAGGATAATGATACTTTAACCTAGTAGGATTGGGTTAAGTATTTAATTAGCTTAGTAGGAGTAGGATATGGGTATTATAAATACTCTATTTTTCTAGAGATTTTAATAACTCTCATCTTACCTTACAATTCATTCACTACTACTTCTAATTCTTCCATTAATTCTACTTTATTCTTCTTCTATTCATCTAATCAATTCTTAATTTCCGCAACAAGAGAAACGTTACTTTGCTAGGAATTCATGCCTAACGCCTACCACACTATTACTACACGAAATCTTTATTGTCGTATGGTAACAATGTCAATTGTGATTTCCTTCGCATTCATGGGTAACTAAACTTCTCAGTTGGGGTTATGGAAGCCATATGAGATACTATCTATTGCTATGAGTTTGTGAGTTCATGACACGTATGCTGTTTATATCATTATTCTCTTCATCTTAATCTAAATTCTTTGTGGTTGCAAACGCAAGAATACGCCAGTATAGCATTAACTTGTTCGAAAGAAAAGTTATATG
The DNA here is from genome assembly GCA_030864225.1 of Capsicum baccatum var. pendulum. Classification (NCBI taxonomy): domain Eukaryota; kingdom Viridiplantae; phylum Streptophyta; class Magnoliopsida; order Solanales; family Solanaceae; genus Capsicum; species Capsicum baccatum. The sequence goes on along the minus strand of CM061559.1, from coordinate 44,761,285 downwards.
TCTGGAAAAGAGATAATGTCAAGGTAATAGGGTCCCATCCCCTATTAAAAAGTTAGTGTCGTAACTGGATTAACCTCTTGGAGAATTTGTACCATTAGATACGCTTTAAGCTCGAAAGACTTAAAGTGAAATAGTCCTTGTTTAGGTCGAAAGACGCTTCGATTTACCATCGAATACAATTCTCCATAAGCACATGCATGTCTAAATTCCGCATAACTCATAGCTAATAGAGACGTAAACTCAGAAGGTGGACATAACCCCAACTCCTCAATTCTCATTGTTTTACAACCTACTAAACATTCTTTCTTTTTACTTTACTATTTTTAGTTTTTACTCTAATAATTTGGTTACACTTTACAATCCCCCCTTTTACGAGACTTGCACTAAAAGTCTAGTAATCTTTGCTTACTTGTTGACCAAGCTATTCCCTGAGGGATCGATACCCAACCCAGTTGGGTTTTATATTTGACTACGACCGCTTTACACTCTTACGAGAGCTGTAGATTGAGCGTTATCAGCCGTGACGAGCATTCCAAACCCTAAAGGCCCGAAACACCCCTATCTGTCTAATAATCATGCACATAATTCATGAACAAAGAAATGTGGAGCATATACAATATAATGGAAATATGGTCAAGAATCATATGAAAATGAAAATGGGGAATAGTGTCCCACAATCTAAATCAATATCTCTAAAATCGTCTGTGAAATCTCTACTACATGACTGAAACAATTTCTATCTGAAAACAGGGACAAGGACCCTAGTAGACCCAAAACTAATAAATGATAAATGAAATAGCAGACGTCGGGCCTTCCGAAATATAGAAGGCTCACCACTACATTCTGCGATCTATTAGAAGAAATTTAATGGTTATCTGGACCCCTAGACTCTGCCTCCAAACCTAGGAGGGAAGGGGGTCAATACAAAAGTACTGGTACACAGAGAAATCAAAATAAAAGTAAAATATTTTTACACAATATAGGTAAGAGCCATTATAAAGCAGTTTCATATCAAATCATTTCAAAACACATGGGCATAATGTAATTGTTTTCAATACTAATGAAATGCAACTGAGATAGATGGAATACCCTACATAATTTACACAAACTGTCAATCCTCGGTTGCCACCGAGATTAGAGTATAAGTGAGGGAGAGACACACAAGACCACGAAGCATGGTGTCTCGACCCAATGGTAGTGCCAAAGATCACTTAGCCCGGGCTCCTACCTATCATCCCAATTTGGGAATGACATAAAGTCAAGTACTCAAGATCACTTAGCCATGTACCAAATTCCCATGTCGGCAAACATGGTTTCCAGTATGATCCCTTACACTCAAATGCCTTCTTCGGGCATCCACCTATCTCATGAAAAATCAATGTATTCAAATTTTGTTCAAATCAATCACATGTCATACTATGAAGGGTATCTTCATACCCGACTTGCAAGCTATCAATATCACATCATTCTTCTCATTCAACCATTGTATTTAACATGAATAACTTTCTCGTTTTAAAGTCAAAATCCTATCAATTCTTAAAATATTTCATGTCATGCTCTTCAAGATGTTTCAAACAATTTACATCATATGAACATTTAAAACAAATTCATATCAATAGAAGAAATTTCATATCATTCATGCTCTCAAGTTAACATCTTTTTGGAATACATGGATATACATATATCATATAGAAAATCACTTTGGGAGTAGGCCTAAGGGCTAAATCAATATCATAAAATGTTTAAATCATAATCATATTCGTAATTTCAAAACCCCCATTTGAAAACATAAATTTTTAAAGCCCATGAGATTTTTGAGATAACCCTACGTACCTCTATATGCGAATATGATAGATGCTTTTTAAGGCCTACGTTGTGGGGATTCCAAATCTTCAATTTGTTTTGAAAACCCATGGTTGAATCTTGAACTACTTGGATTTTTATTTTGAAACCCTAGTGAGAGTTGTTGAACACCTTTGATGAATAAAGGTGTATTTTGGGGTCTTTGGGAATTGAATTTCCTATTTATGGCTAAATAAGGGTGGGAAAAGGATCATTTTACCCCAAAAATGGAGTGTTTAAGTCACTTGAAACATTTACATAGGTGTTGCCTATGCTATCACCTATGTTTACATAGGCGCCGCCTATGCTACCACCTATTTGTACATAGGTGTCGCCTGTGCTATCACCTATGTTTACTTAGCCGCTGCCTACTACTTTGAAAGGCCATAAATTCTTGCTCAGGTGTCGAATTTTAGCAAAATTGGTAAAGTTGGAAAGCTAACTCAAAGACCTATCATTTGAAACATAGTAGGCTCTCTAATTTAACATATACAGAGAGTTATGGTTGATGGAATCTGACACAAATTACAACGTCCACTAAAACTTATCGATCGAAATTGTTTCAACTCGTCCTTGAGTTGAAGGACCTCTATGGTCTAAATTCAAGCTTTAATAGATTCACATACTATGCAAATAATTAATATGCCATATTGGCATAGGATTTATGGCTTCGAGATTATCAACACATCCGAATCATGGTCTATATTGTAGCCCAAAATGTGGGGCATTACATTATCTCCCCCTTGGGATCATTCGTCCTCGAATGATGGGTAGGAACATATTGAATTTTAGAGGTGTGGAATAATGCAGACACGACATGGCCTCTAATAAAGAATACACTGATCTGAAAGATGATCATATGACTGGAACTTCCGACGTTCTGAATTTTTATACCGGACATGCATATCTGATTCATGGAATACACGACTGAAGCTACTCATAAGTTGAATTCTTATAATGAACATGCATACCTGATGCATGGATTTGTTAATGAGTTGTTCTCATGAACGCAGAACTGAATACACTATTAAGATGGACTTTTTCTAGTGAACATGAATTTCTAATGCACGCATATCTGAGTGAACTGATGTATGAATGTATGACTGAATACACAATGATAGCTGGTGCGAGGCTTGTAATAAGAATCTATGCACGCAACTGAATAAGGTATCTCCCCCTTGGGATCCAATGTCTCTCTATGAATGCTCAGTTAACTAAGATATTCAGGGAACTGAAGCGCTGTGCAGGACACCTACGAATTGAATCATAACTGAATATCTGAAATCAAAATTTAATGCATGATGCATTAGCTGGGCTATACTCATAACTACTAGTATACTCTATCTTGGAATAGTAGAATGTCTAAGATTTCGAGTAGCATCAATAAGTGCAAAGACGAGAAAACAAGTCAGGCGAATCTGACTGCTAAACTGACTTATTGGCCATACAGACTGAATTATACTACACCCTCATACTTTACTGGAGTATCTCTTAAGCACAATTCTCCAATGAAATTCTAGCGGTGATAGGGAGCCATGAATCTTGGGTATGGATTACACAATACATCAAACTGAGGAAATCACAACATTTAACACTACTCTGCAGTCTGGAATATAGACATATAACTCCTAAATTAGGATAGAATTTTCAAACCTTTTGCAATATAACTTCTTACTTTCAGGCTTAGAGCACTTCCAAAATATACCTTCGCAGTGATCAAGCCTAACTCTAAGTCGCAAAAAAATACAACATGCCAGACCACGCTATTATTCTAAACCATATGATCCAATCTTCTATATCTCCTTTAAAGATCACATCCTAAGTATAACATGCCTTACCCTACTTTGAACTCTTAATATGAAGTCGCTAATGCATATTGCGACCTTCCACTACAATCCTAAAACGTCATTCAAGCCTAATTTATAAACACATGTTAACTCCAAGGAAATCACCCATAAATACATACTTCACACCAACTTTTCCACTAATCATCACATGTATAAAACTTAGCGCCAAATGTTACTTCATACTTATGGCCTTATCTAAACAAGCATACTATGATCTTCCATCAACAAGAACATTTACATCATCACCACTATCAATACATAGGAAGGGTCACTAAAAGGTTAAAACATAAGACCCTTAAGCATGAAAAGATCTTTATACGGGACCGAGCACACTATAAAGAGTGAGTACATGCGTCAAGAGTTGCATGACTTCAACTAGAGTTCATAAATATAAGGAATGTGATTCCGACTACTTGAATGAACTAGAACTCATTATCTTGGAACTGGAAGAGTACGTGACTCTCTATCATATACCGGATTGATGAACTATGATCACGTAACTGAATCATAAAGCATGAGTAAGCATCCGGATAACTAAAAAAAACTGAGGTAGGAATGGGCTGAGATCCAACCTCACTTTCTGATGTTCTAAATCATAGTGCATCACTACTAGAATCTAAGAGCCTTACTTCATCATTTGTTCTATCATCACCCCTTCCAGGTTCACGTCATCATCTAGAGTTTGGGAGATCCTTTACCAGATTCTAACTAAACTACACTTACTTCACTCTAGGTCCTAAAAAAATGACAATGCATGCATATCATAGAACTTAACCCGAATGACTACCTTCTGGGATACATTAGTTTGCACACTTATTTCTATCAGTTCAACCTTCAAAACTCAAACTTAGATTCTAAGACTTAACATAGATATCACCAAGCCTTTGATGAACCAAACCACTTTCGACATAGCGTACTAATATCGCGACTCCCAACTTATGCCTCATTACTATGAGAATCAAGATCATATAAAAGGATCAACACTATCAATCAAAACTCTTTAACCTAACTATTTAGAACCCATATAACATCTACTAGTCTTTCCCCATCTAGAAACTCAACGGTACTACTAGCCATACGCAATATGTAATGGCCTTAGAAAGAATGCCGCAACCTCATGTAACCTTAGGCATACTTCTACATCACATATACAATATCATACATCACTACAAATCAAATAAACTTAATCTATTGCATGCACCGTTCAAGCCTATTAGATCACTTCTATATAACTAGTATTCATTAACCAAGAAATCTTCACATCTACCATCATGGACATCAACTATTCAAACTTAATATCTAGTGCTATGCATGATTTATGACCCAACCTTACACAAAATTTTCACTTGGAAACTATAAATAAACATCACGAAACACTAGTGCACTAGAACTTCATAACCACAATAATCGATCATGACCTAACGGTTTTCCCTTATCATAACCCATTAGCATGTACTATTTCAGCACCTCAAGCCTACTAACTTAATCCCACAAAACATGCATCATCAAACTCTTTCCACTATTTATCACCACACCATTTAAATTCAAGCCTATAGTTTAGTATCAATTATCTACCACCAATGACGAGGGCAACATAATATACTAATCCATCATATTGGAATATTCTATCCCAAATACTTCAAAATCTGCTACATACCTTCTCATAAGTAGTACTAGTTTACAACTACCAATAAAAGAAAGTCAGGGGGTAAGGTCACATAATAGACATGATCAACCTTAATCTTATATTATAACCCCATACAATCTTTTCTACTTATACGGATTTCTCATCTCATACTTACTCAATCATACATTTAGACTGCCTTCAAATTCTTGAAACAACCATGAGTCTATAATGATAACTTACCCGCAAATATAGCCATTTTCACATTCAAGCAAACAACAAATCACCCTGACTAACAACTCCTTCTCTACCCTATACTAAACTAACTCACAAGGACAAATTACCTCTTTACCAACTCAATCTCATGCAAACAGATTATGACATACATATATTAAACCAACGAAAAAACAACAAGTTGCTAGTAAATCGAAACAGGCCTCACATGGCTTCACTAGACTTTGGTTTTGTATTTTGAACAAGAAAATGAGATGGATGACAAGGTAACTATGGTAGTGAATCGAAAGAGCCCCACACGGCTTCACTAGACTTTAAATTATTTTTTGTCAAAAACACCATGATAACAAGATTATATATTACAAGGGATAGAAAATTGACATATAATATCTAATGGTCTAAGAATATACATATTATTCTGTATAAATAAAAATCTGAGTAAAACACTTCCTCCATAGACTACCATACCATCCACACACGTTGCTAGCTACCACATTGGTTTATCACTATAAAGGGGTAAATCAACCTCAAACATCGGTTATTCAACTAAAATATTCATTTACACAAAAGTCACCCTCACTCTGACTTCTAACTTTGTGACTTCAAATCCCCAACTTCTTGGTCCAATGTCACTACCAATAGGTCATGACAACAACACTTTAATGAATACTACTATTTGGGTGGAAATAGAGTTCCAACATTCTACTACACATCATCTCCCCTTAAGCAAGACATTTGTAACAAATATTTGAAAGGGACTAAATGTAATTAATACCTCAAGCTAAAAAGCACGATTCCATCAAGATCAATGTTTACATCAAAATCAATACACATTGAAGCACTAACGGACTCTTATTAAGTACTTGCACAAATTTTAATTCTTATGTGGTTCAATCAGAAAGGACCATACCATTTAGATTCTAAACTTCTGTACTTGAATCACCTCTATAATGAGACATATCTGAGGACATTATAGTAAGGAAAGAATGTGGGATGACTTTTTACTTTCATATGGGAGACACCATAGCACGAATTAGAGTATGAAAGACGAACATTTTGATTCTATTACATGAACTAGAACATGAAGAAAGAGAGACATTCCTAAATGCCTAGTAGCCTCTTGCTTATAAGTGTGGCACGCTACACACCCATAAACAAGACTCTAACCGATGTAATTTTGCAGACACCCGGGGACCATGAACCATTCTTTGATACCAAGTTTGTCACGACTCGAACCGGGGCCCTGGCCATAACGAGCATTCTGAACCATAAAGGCCCGAAACACCCCTATCTGTTTGATAATCATGCACATAATTCATGACAAAAGAAATGCGAAAGATACACAATATAATAGAAACATGGTCAAGAATTATATGAAAACAAAAATGGGGAATAGTGTCCCACAATCTAAATCAACATCTCTAAAATCGTCTATGAATTCTCTACTATATGACTGAAATAATATCTATCTGAAAACAGGGACAAGGCCCCCAGCAGACCCAAAACTAATAAATGATAAATGAAATAGAAGACCTTAGGACTTCTTAAATATAGAAGGCTCACCACTTAATTCTGCGATTTGTCGGACGAAATTTACTGGTTATCTAGACCCCTAGACTATGCCTCCGAACCTGGGAGGGAAAAGAGTCAATACAAAAGTACTGGTATGTAGAGAAATAAAAATAGAAGTATAATATTTTTACACAATATAGGTGAGAGCCATTATAAAGCAGTTTCATATCAAATCATTTTAAAACACATGGGCATAATGTAATTGTTTTCAATAACAATGAAATGCAACTGAGCTAGGTGGAATACGATACATAATTTACACCAACTGTCAATCCTCGGTTGCTGCCGAGATTAGAGTATAAGTGAGGAAAAGACACACAAGACCACGACGCATGGTGTCTCAACCCAATGGTTGTTCCCAAGATCACTTAGCTCGGGCTCCTACCTATAATCCCAATTTGGGAATGACATAAAGTCAAGTACTCAAGATCACTTAGACTGGTACCAAATTCCCATGTCGGCAAACACGGTTTCCAGCAATGAGCCCTTACACTCAAATGCCTTCTTCATTCATCCACCTATCTCATGTTAAATCAATACATTCAAATTTAGTTCAAATCAAACACATGTCATACTCTGTAGGGTATCATCATACCCAACTTGCAAGCCATCAATATCACATCATTCTTCTCATTCAATCATTGTATTCAAAACAAATAACCTTCTCATTTTCAAGTCAAAATCATATCAATACTCAAAACATTTCATGTCATGCTCTTCAAGATGTTTCAAACAATTTACATCATATGAACATTTAAAAAAAATTCACATCAAGAGAGGAAATTTCATATCATTCATTCTCTCAAGTTAACATCTTTTCGGAATACATGCATATACATATATATATAGCAAATCATCTTAGGAGTAGGCCAAAAGGCCAAGTCAATATCATAAAATATTTAAAACATAATCATATTTGTAATTTCAAAACTCCCATTTGAAAAAATGATTATTAAAGCCTATGATATTTTTGAGATAACCCCACATACCTCTATATGCGAATATGATAGGTGCTTCTTGAGTCCTACGTTGTGGGAATTCCAAATCTTCAATTTGTTTTGAAAACCCATGGTTGAATCGTGTACTACTTGGGCTTTTATTTTGAAACCCTAGAGAGAGTTCTTGAACACCTTTGATGAATGAAGGTGTATTTTGGGGTCTTTGGGAACTGAATTTCGTGTTTATGGCTAAATATGGGTGGGAAAAGGACCATTTTGCCCAAAAAACGGAGTGTTTAAGTCACTTGAAATATTTACATAGGCACTGCCTATGCTATCGCCTATGTTTACATAGGCGCTGCCTATGCTATCGCCTATGTTTACATAGGCGCCGCCTATGCTATTGCCTATGTTTACATAGGCGCCGCCTACTACTTTGAAAAGACCATTTTAGCCCAAAAACGGAGTGTTTAAGTCACTTGAAACCTTTACATAGGCGCTGCCTATGCTATCGCCTATGTTTACATAGGCGCTGCCTATGCTATCTCCTATGTTTACATAGGCGCCGACTATGCTATTGCCTATGTTTACATAGGCGCCGACTATGCTATCGCCTATGTTTACATAGGCACCGCCTACTACTTTGAAAGGCTATAACTTCTTGCTCGGGTGTCGAATTTTAGTAAAATTGGTATCGTTGGAAAGCTAACTCAAAGACCTATCACTTGACACATAGTAGGCTCTCTAATTTGACATATACAGAGAGTTATGGTTGATGGAAGCTGACACAAACTACAACGTCTACTAAAGCTTAATCAATCGAAATAGTTTCAACTCGTCCTTGAGTTGAAGGACCTCTATGGTCTAAATTTAAGATTGAATGGATTCACATACTACACAAATAATTAACATGCCATATTGGCATAGGATTTATGGCTTCAGGATTATCAACGCATCGAAATCATGGTCTATATTATAGGCTGAAATGTGGGGCGTTACAAAAATTTGCAATATCCTGCTTAATACCACTCCCGCAAGAGACTTCGTGGAAATTGCGATACATCTTAGTTGTTGTTGGGTGTATAGAGTAACACACACCATGCACTTCTGCTAAGATTCGCTATCTCAAATCATCAACACATGACACACAAAACCTACCCTAACATCACAACATAATATCTCCTACTTGGAAAAAACCTCTACTTTTTGATCTCTAACTGATTCCTTCAACTTAACCAAACTGGAATCCATATCTTGGTTATCTTTTACTTGGTAACCAAAGAAGATTCCAAACCATTCTAAACCCATGTACTACCCTTAACTGAATCAACTAACCGAACACTTAATCTATCAAGCCGATGAAACTCCTAGACTAACTTCATTTTATCATTCTCAACATAAGAAAAACTTTGATGAAGATATAAATCTTTCTGCGAGAACAAATATTGTAAACTTTTGTGATCCGTGAACATAAACATATAAACTCGATAAAGATAATGCTTCTAAATCTTCAAGGCTAAAACAAAAGCTGCCAACTCAAGATCATGGGTAGGGTAATTAATTTTATGAGGCTTAAGTTGTGTAGAGACATAGGCTATAACCTTACCTCTATCCATCAATACATAAACAAGAACAACTTTGGAAGAATCAAAGTAAACAACAAACCCATCCAAACCATCTTGAAAAGTCAAGACTGGGATGAGGTGAGTTGAGTCTTCAACTACTGAAAACTCTTTTCACAAGAATCTGACCACTGGAATTTGACTCTCTTCTAAGTCAATCGAGACATAAGGGTCCCAATAGATGAAAACCCTTCAAAAACCCATTTGTAATAGCTAGCCAAACCCAAGAAGATCCTAATATCTGATGGAGAGATGGGTCTGCGCCAGTTTTTCAGTGTTTTGATCTTTTTAAGGTTAACTCTAATACCACCACTGGAAATAATATGGCCAAGGAAAGCTACTAATTTTAGCCAAAACTCCCAGTTACTGAATTTGGTGAATAAGTAATGGGCTCTAAAAGTTTGCAATAATTCTGAGATGGTCTACACAATCGTTTTCACTATAGGAATAGACAAGTATATCATCAACGAAGACTATGACGAACATGTACAAGTATTGCTTCAACACTGTATTTATCAAGCCCATGAAAGTTTTTGGACCATTTGTTAGTCCATAATATATAACTAGAAAATCAAAGTGACCATACCGAGTTTTGAAAGTTGTCTTCAAAATGTCACATTCTCTGAGCCAATGATAGCCGGATCTGAGGTCTATCTTAGAAAAATAATTGGCACCCTGAAGTTGGTTGAACAAGTTATCAATATTGGGGAGTGGATGCTTACTATTGATTGTTACCTTGTTCAACTGATGGTAATCGATGCACATTCTAAGAGAATTATCTTTCTTATGCAAGAACAGGACTGGAGTGCTCCATGGGGAAATAGTAGGTTTGATGAATCCCTTATCTAAGAGTTATTTTAACTGTTCTTTCAACTCTTTGAGCTTAGTTCGAGCCATTCTATAGGACAAAATAAAGATAGGATGGGTACCTAGAAGGAGATCTATTTCGAAGTCGATTTCCTTATCGGGAGAAACTTTAGAAAGATCTTCAGGTAAAACGTTTGGAAATTCTCTAACTACTAAAATTGACTCGAGACTGGGACTCTCAGAATCAGAGTGTTTGACTCAAACAAGATGGTAAGCACACCCCTTAGATATCATCTTTCTCGCTCTAATATATGAAACAATTTGTCCCCTAAGCACTGACATACTACACCTCTATTCAATAACTATTTAATTAGGAAAATAAAATTGGAATACTCTATTTGTACAATCAACTAAATCATAGAATGAGTGGATCCAATTTATGTCGAGAATGACATCAAAATCAGTCATCTGTAACACCCCAAAATCAACTGAAGTGACTTTTTGAGATACTGGAACCAGGCAATTTCTGTATACCCATCTTGCTATAATAGATTTACCCATTGGGGTAGACATTGATAAAGGCTCTGCTAATATTTCTAGACTAACACAAAAATTGACAACTATATAGGGGGTTACAAAAGAAAGTGAAGCTCCGAGATCTAATAAAGCATAAACATACAGATGAAACAGCTGTAATATACTCATAACCACTTCAAGAGACTTCCTAATCGTGACAAGACTGGAGTGCATACAGTCTGTTCTAGCATAGACCACAGGTGGCATTGGAAGTGGCTCCCTGCTATGTCGGCCGACCAACCTACGCTGATGACAGATTGGACTGGGCCCACTGCCGCAAATCATTTCCACTTTGAGAAACTACAGGGAACTCTCTGACCCTATGGTTTGGCTTTCCACACCCAAAACACCCATCACCACCAGCCTTGCACACACCCAGATGATTCCTACCATATTTTTTGCAAAGAGGATTAGTTTGACCACTGTTCATACTACCTGGGACTTGGAGCCTTGTGGCCTATCCTGACTGTCATTTTAGAACTTTGTAATTGTCGTACTAGATAAATATGGAGCTATGGATGAAAATTTTTGATGGAATTGAGAATGGTTACCACCCTATAACCTCAGCTGAGAAAATTTAAAGATGCCAATTCTGGCCCACTTATTCTCTCTTTTTTTTTTTTAAGCTTCTGTTCCTCAATCTATTAAGCATGAACCATAAACCTAGATATGTCTATATTCTTAATCAACATATAAATCCCACACTCCTTGAGCACACTATCAGTTATACTAGAAACAAACTTACTCATTCTAGACCTATTAGCAGCCACCATCGAAGGAGCATACCTTTCCAACTGAGTAAACTTAAGAGAGTATTCCTTCACATTGATATTACCATGCTTCAAATTAATGAACTCCAGAACCCTATCTTCCCTCAAGTATAACGAAAAGAACCTATCTAAGAAGGTCGTGGCAAACTCCTCCCACTCAACAGTTTCTGCCTCAACACCCCTATCCTTCTTCCACTACTTATATCATGTATGAGCTACATCCTGCAATTGGTAAGCAACCAAATCTTCACTATTACTTGAAGTGACACTCATGATGTCAGTCACCTTTTGAAATATATCAAGAAACTCCTACAGATCCTCCTCAGTCTTGGATCCCAAAAACAAAGATGGATCCATTTAGTGAAATCCCAAACTCTATTTGTAACTGTATTTGCCACTTGGTCAGCTAGGTAAACAACTTATTGGTTGTTCTAAGAATCTACTGAGTGAGATAAGGTAGTGAATATAGCTCTGAATTCAGTATGAGAGATGTTCTCATTCAGGGGATTTTCCTAAATAGACGGAGGTGCGAGCTGATTTTCATTTCTTATTTCATTATTTATTTTAGGAGGCATTGTCTATAAACGAAAGCAAGAATACGTCAGAAAGAAAGTTTTAAATAGATATTATGCTCATTCGCGTGACATGAATAATGAAAGAAGGGAAACTTTTCCTAAAATGTCGTGTAGCCTCTTGTCCATAAGTGTGGCATGCTTCACCCCCATGCCCAAGACTCTAATCAATGTGGCTTTCAAACTCCCTAGGAAACTATAAAACCTTAGGCTCTAATACAAATTTTTATCATGAACCGAGGATTCCCCCTAGTCGCGACATGGTGCTTATGGTCATGGGTGACCACAAACTAACCCATGAGTTGGTACCTGCTGTGAGCACTAAATACACTATAATAAAACATGTATGCGGAAGATAAACTAATAATGCCAAAATCAATCTAAATTCTATAAGAATGATTCAATCACAAGTCTGAAAACGTCTAATAACAATACTAAAAATGCAACTGACAATACTGATAAACTGACCAACTGTCTAACTGACTGTCTGAAAGCCCATAAACTGATTGGGGAGTTAATGGGACAGGCCCCAACTAACTCCAACTGACATAACTAAAAATAAATGTGGAAATAACTGAATAAACATAATAGGTCCTTGATAGGTAAGGGCTAACTACTACTACTATTGAATCGGTGGATTGTCTAAGTATGGTCGAGAAATTGCACGTCTGAACCTATGATTTAAGACATCATAGCGTAAAGAAGAGTATGTGTTCAGTACTTTTAATGTTCTGGTATATGAGATGAGGTTAGGATGACATACATGGGTTAACTGCGCATGAAATAATGACTGAAATACTAAAATTTGTATATATATTTCTAAAATAATCTGTAAATTGAAATACTAAAATCTAATAACAGAATATCTAGTAATATGCATGTTTTGGTCAAGCATTAAATTTTGTATTGAATACTGAACTATGACTTTGGGAGGGATCATCCAACCAACATGTCCTAATTTGAGCTAATTGGGGTCCAACCTGTAACCCAGTTGAAAGGGTATCAGTACCGTGCCACGGGTACTGATAATGACTGTGTGGATCCACTAATCTGATATCCCGAAGGACTAGGGAGTTAGTCTAAGTTGGAGGGTGACCCCTAAGATAGTGTCAGTCCTAAATTTTAATGACGCAAAAGTACACCCTGGACTCCACACAATGCTAGAAATGACAAGTGATCCCAAGATAACCCATGAACTGGCATACTATTAAGAAACTGAATTATAATGAATTAAATAACAAGTTATGTTATGCGGAAACATAATCATGATGAAATCTGGGAAAATTACAATGATGATACAATTTTACGTTATGATAAAACTGAAAGAAGAAATTGAAATTACATGACTGACTCTGACTGACATTTATGAAGCCTCTACTATACTGACTATTGATAGGTAGGACATACCTCAAACTACCACTAATCAATACATAAGAAAAATAAGTGAAATGTATGCAAACTAAGACTTTTTGGAGTTCCCAAAACAAGAGAACTCATCACTTACTGGCTGAAAATTGCAACTATCTGATCATGACATGTAGGCTATAATTGGTACCTATATTCTGGGACAATGTAGCATATAGAAATATATGTGGATCAGTACTTCTAGAATGTACTGAGTATGTTGGGGTGAATGCAATAAGTAAAACTAATTTTATACGTAATCGTAAAACATGGATGCTAAGTATAAGTAGACCACCAATAGGATGGAATAAACTGAAAGCTGAATTATCTTTAAAGCATGAGCAAAAAACATAATCTGGTAAGCTGGTGAATCTCTACACTTAGTTTCTATAAAACTTTACTTTTGTGATATAAGTAGAATTGAAGTTGGGATATGGTAAAACGTGAATATTGTATGAATACTGAATCTGAAACTACATGTCAAAAACTGATATAACATTAGGGATCTGAATATACAATTATACGGAGCATGAATACCTAAAACATACAGAACCAAACGTAACATATACTAAGCTTATTTGATTAACTGAATGACTGATAGTCGAATACTGGTCATATAAGACTAGACTATACTTAGTCTGAATAACTTGACTGAAACAGTGGAGTACTATGCATATGGAGTAAGGACTAACTGAACTACATAAGATAACTGAGCATGAATGCATGAAAATTATAAAATCTGAAAATGTAGACCAAGCATATAACATGATTTTGAAATAGTCTGTAAACTAATATACTGAAATACTGATAACTGAATGCTATGGTCTAGTAAAATACTGTAACTGAGACTTTGGTAGGTATCATCTAATCGACATGCACTAATCTTAGCTAATCAGGATCCAACCTATAACCCCAGTTAGAAGAGTGTCAGTACCGTGCCACGAGTACTAATATTGGTTTTGTGGATCCACTAAAATAAAGTCCCAAAGGACTAAAGAGTCACCCTCTACTGGCAGGTACTCTGGTGAGATATGTGTCAACCCTCAATTGATAGGTAAACATCTCAAACCTATGCTGGTTGTGTTGTTCTGGAACACAAGGATTCCTACTAAGAGTCACACCCTTAACTGGCAGGTGAGCCCTATCCCTGGGTTACTCGGTGCTAAATCCTACCCCCATTGAATTAACACAGATTACTAACTGGTGCATGCACTGATAACTAATAATTGATAAGCTCAGGTCATGGTATTCTAAAAATAATAGTGCATACGGATTCTTAGGTACTCATTAGCACTTAAACTAATTATGATGACTAACTAGATGACCAGACTCATGGTTTAACTAAAACCCTTCTAAACATACTGAAGCTAAGTAAACAACTAAATTTTTTATATTCATAACATCCAGGACTCGATAAAAATAACAATAGGACATACTAAAGCTTAAAAACAATAACAAGAAACCATTATTCAAAGAAACCTATCACTTAGGCATTTCATCAAACACAATAACAACAATAACAACAACCCAGTTTATTCCCACAAAGTGGAGTTTGGGGAGGGTAGAGTGTACGCAGTCCATACCACTACACCTAAAGAGATAGAGAGACTATTTATGATAAACCACCGGCTCAAGATACAAGGCAGTATATAAAAGCATCAAAAGCATAGAACCTGATAAATACTTTAGATGCTATCAAACACATGGAAATTAATACTTCAACATAAGGTAAATCATCAAACACATGGGTATCATGCACTTTAACATGGGAATACCTTAAACATGAGAGCATAGCATGATTACATAACTAAAATCGTGAATTGGGGAATTTACATGAAATTTACTTGAAGTAGGACATGGGCATTTCATCACAACATGTAAAGATCATAGATTGAACATAAGAATGTCTTAATCATAAGGGAATAATAGAGTTACATGTCAATATTTATAACTTGGGGATTCATGTTAAAATTGATTGAACATGATATGGGAATTTCATCAAACATATGAAAAGCATGAATTTGAAACATGAAAATATTGCTAAAAATCATGAATTTAGGATCTATCATGGAATTTACTTGAATAAATCATGGAATACTCAAATTCATAGCATAAGGAATTTAAAATCTTGCATGGAATCTCACATGGGCGGAATTGAATTAAAACACCATGAAAAAATGAAATTCAATCTTTCTTGAATATACAAAATATCATAATAATGTAAAATTCATTCTTTAATTGAAAGAAAAGGGACTTTTGGCTCCATGGGTGAAAGGGGACCCATGGATGAACTCCCGCATACCTTAAAGCTTTAATCTTTAAGGAGAAATACAACCTTGAAAGCTTTCTTGAATTGGGAAACTTGAGTTCTTGGCTTTTCTTGAAGAGAAGTTAATTAATTTGGTGTTTGTGGGAGGTGGCTAGGGTTTTTGTTTGCGATATAAGATGAATAATAGTGCATCTAATGTGTTTGGGGGCTGAAATTATGTGTTATGGACGGTTTTAGGTGAGGGAAAAGACTGAAATGACCCTGGAAAAAACATGAACGAAAGTTGGCAACCTCAGGGGTGAAATGGAGCATGCATTTCACGCTCTAGAGAACAGAAATGGAGCATGCTTCACATGCTAATCGTGCACAGCTACTACCTCTGTCAATAAAATGGCTATAACTTTTCGCTCGGGTATCAGATTAAGGTGAAATTATTATCGTTGGATAGCTAACTCAATTATATATAATTTGGTGGGTCTTGAGCTGAAAAATTCTATAAATATCAAAAGTTATACACATTCAAATATGACCCTTGTAGAATCAAATACCAAACTTTGGACAAATCATAGGCTCTAAGCTCAACTTTGTTCTAAGTGATTCTTATGAATATTTTTCACCTCAAAAGAACATAAAACATAAGGATAAAGATCATGAAACTTAAATTCACATGGGAATAATTTAGATTATAACTTATACAGGTA